>VZSE01013530.1:2097987-2293180 GCA_013398275.1 Promerops cafer
CAGGGGCGGAGCGCGGGCAGCGCCGCCGCAGGGCCGGGCTGGGCCGCGGCCGCCGTGAGGCGGGGGCGGCGTTGAACAGGAACGGGAGGGGAGGAAGCGTTTAAATATCGCAAAGGCGGCTGCCGAGAGGAGGGTGGTGGATTCTTTTCGGTGGTGCCCGGAGACAGGACAAGGAGCAATGGCCATAAATTAAACACAAGTTTCACCTGAACATGACGACGAACTTCAGGTGGAGGGTACTTAGAACGGGCTGCCCAGGGAGGGCGCGGAGTGTCTCTGTATGGAGACATTCAACACCCATCCGGACACATTCCTGTGTCACCTGCTCCAAGTGACCCTGCCCTAGCACTGGAGTCGGACTGGGTGATCTCCAGAGGTCACTTCCAGTCCAAACAATCCGGTGATTCAGAGAAAGCTGGGGAGGGTGTCTGTGAGGATACCTGGAGAGGAGGGCTGCGATCAGATCTGCGGACGATCTCTGGGGGGAAATCCTTAGTCAAGTCTTCACTCCCACTGCAGTCTGAAGAGACATAAAAGTGGCTTTAAAAACATAAAACCCCTATCAAACACCCGCTTTCATAAGCCCTGGGAAGGGATGAGTGTCTTGAGTCAATGGTTTTACAGTTTACAGAAGCAGTGACATTTCCGAAGCCCAGAGGTCATCCCGGGTCTCTTCGGGGAAGGAGCTCCCTCCCTGGGGCAGCACACCCCGCGCTGTGGAGAGGTTTTGCTCCTGCGCTGCAGAATGACGTCCCACGCTGCCCCGGTCCTCAGAAGCGTGAGTGAGAACCAGCTCCTGTGGTTACAAGGGGGAGGAAACATGCAAGGGGGAGGAAACATGCAAGGGAAACATACAAGGGAGAGGAAACATGCAAGGGAAACATACAAGGGAGAGGAAACATACAAGGGGGAGGAAACATACAAGGGAAACATACAAGGGAAACATACAAGGGGGAGGAAACATACAAGGGGAACTACATCGGACTGGGAACTGGGGTGAAAGGAGGACACCTTCTCCAGGGATAAAAAGCAAAGTTCTCCATTGTCAGTGGAGGAGGTGGGAGGGAGGGGCTGGCTGGTTTCCTACATCAGGGAACTCATCCCCTGATATATCATATGATGCCCTAAAATGAGGATATGTACTTTTGATGGTCATTTTAAATGCAGCTGTGACTGCTGTTCCATATGACATTTTTCAAATATGGTTCATTAAACTGTCTTGTAAATAATGGCTTTTCACTCAAAAAAAAACTGTCAACAAGGTTAATTCCACATTTCCTGACAGACACATTAGGCATTTCTCTAGTGATACAGAAGAGGATCATGTTTATTTATTTTTTTACTGCTGCATCTGAGCACTGAACGCAGGATACAGGTCTATTCCTAAATCTGATTTTAAATACAGTTCCCAAATGTGATGTTACCTCAATAAAATCCTCTGGGATTTAAAAAAACTCTGAAGTTTTATTAATTTTAACAGCAGAGAACAAACACACGCACGTAAGTGCCCCGCATTGAATTCTCCCCTTGGTGCACATAGAATCTAATGAAAACTACATGCCTGCAGGAGGGCAAAATATAACCCAATAAAAGCAACAAATAGAAGAAATCTGAATTGAAGCCCTGCAGATTTGGATTAAATCTGTACCTAAAAGCCTTGCTCTGCCCTCCCTTTTACAATGGACTGTACTGTTTTGCTGGAGGTGGCCCAGGGCACATATTCCTCTCAAATCTCTCTCTGTTGTGCACAGGCCATCCTATAAACTGTTCATTTCAGTGGGAGATAAGATTTCTATAACTTCCACCTAGCAGGGTCAACACAAGCTTCCTCCCTTCTTACTTAGATTAACGGGGTACTGTTCAGTTTATTCTGTATGGGCCTTTTCTGTAAGACTTTTAACAATAGAGAATTTGTCGCTTCTGCACACACATTAAAGATCTTTCACCACTTTGAATCTGATGCTTAAGAGGTTTCCCCGTGACCTTACAGAAATCCATGGCTATTCAGCTTTACACAGTTCCACCTGACTTGTGTTTCACCCCAGATACCACTGCATTTCAGCACCACCAGGCACACACCCCATTACCTGCTAAACATTTGAGGGCTTTTATGCACCATGACAGTTGTGCATAGATGCACTAATTCTGCTTTCTTGATCCCACTGGAGATCTAACCAACTCAATTCTCCCTTGACCAATTCTTCAACTCATTAATTCCTAGGCTTGGCTGGTAAAAAACAGCAGAATATTGTTTCCCCCAAACTTGCAGGAGTTCTACCCATCATATATTTATAGGAGCAGTTAGTTCACCCCTGTGAAACACACTTGTTAGCACAGTGAACCAGGCTCAGTCCTTTGGTGACCCCAGTACTGTTGACTTCACTGAGTATGAAATAGAGTGCTCTGCTTGCCAGTCAAAGACCTGAATGATAAATTACAGAAACATTGTATATAAAGTGAGTAATTACTTTCTTACGTGTAGAATTTGTGTCAGAAATGTGTCTTCATTTATTTAATTACTTCATAATCCCATATTCAACACATGGCTAATCTTTCTTGGTCCTGTAAAACACAGCCTTCCTGTTTAACCCTGATAGCAATCTCTATCACTCAGCAGCTGCAGCATTTCACCTCCACACTGTTTATCATCCATGACTAGAATTGAAACACCCTTGTCCACTGGTTTTTGTCTTGGGACAGTGCTATAACTGCCTCTAATTCTCATCCAAATATATAATATTGCAGATCTCCCTGTTGTGGATGACTCAAGTATTTGGTATTTTGGATGTAAACAGCTCCTTTGCTCCAAGTTAGAAGAAATACTGAAGTGGTAAAGACCTTTTTTTTTTTTTTTTTTCTTTTTTTTTTTTCCCTCCTTTTTTTTTTCTCTTTTTTTCTTACAGCTGTAAAAAGTGCCATAGTATTGATTTTGGATATTATTTGATAATTCAACTGTATAAATCTTTTGATCAGAAGTTTTATTAACAACCATACCCTGCCAGCTTCTCTGTGCCTGTCCAGGTTTGTTCTGGAAGCAGAGCCCTCTGGTGCAGAAAGTGTTTCACACACACAAGAATCAAGAGACAGATCTCGACTAAGACTAAACTCCCCATGCAGAGGAATGTCTTTGTTGTCTTAATAGGGCACTCTGGAACTCTCAGTTAACAGCCAGAGCCTTCAGCACCAGCCTTGCCGGCAGCAGAAACACAAACCAGGGATGGCTGGAAAACCACGTCAGGCACTGCTGCTTTCCCTGAAGCTCCCCTCACCTGGTCTCACGTGAGAGCCCGTAGCCAGCAGCTGTGCACCCAGCAAGGTGAAGTCCATAGCAATAGCACAAAAGCCTTAGCATGTGCAGGATTTTACATCCCCCATTTATATTTGGCAGCGAGAGTCACTTTTTCACCACCTTGATGGCTTCCATAGTTCTTGAGGCAGAGGCTGCAGCCTTTGTAGTGGCACCTAAAAGCTTCTGTGGACTTTTATTCATGGCTTTACCCTTCTCTTGTGAGCCACAATTCCACTCACTTAATTTTTTCTTAAAACATTCTCTAAGGAAAGAAAATCTTTACATGTGACAAATGTTTAAAGTGTATTTCTTTACTGTACCAGAGTCCTTCATGACTGGATTAGGAAAATTCAGCTCTGGTAATTTAAACTGATTTAAAAATATATCACTACAAAGGTGCACACAGTGGGATAGACCTTTATTTAACAACCCTTTGTATCTTCCATGTACTGCTGTATCCTTTAATAGACAGGAGTTTTATTTCCTCCTGTGAGCCTCAGAACTGCAGATTCAGCTTTGTTAGCTCTGCTGGGCAATTGTGCAGAAAAAAAAATAGTTTAACCTGTGCAAAAATGATCAGTGGCTCATACAAAGTTCCTGAGACATTTGTTCATTTTACAACAGGCCATAATTCCTCTTTAAAAATACTACAAATACAGGTTCTGATCTGGCCTCTTTATTTGCCTCTGCTCCTGGCCTCTGCTCCCTGTGACAGCCACATTTTATTGCAACAGTGCCTGGAATTTTGCAAATTGATAAATGCTTGCCACCAGAGGTGCTGTGAGTGTGTCCCATGGCAGGAGAGTTATGGACTTCCAGCAGGCAAAATGTCCCCAGTTACTTTGGTGACATTGCAGTTGGTGCAATCCCCCATGTTCTCGTCCTTCTGAAGCACCTAACCCCAATGTCAGTGAGTTCACTGAAAGAGAAAACATCTAATAGTCAGGAAAAATCATCATGTTCTGCAATCTATTGGCTAGTGTGTTTTAGTTGTAATAACCCAGATTAAAGTGAGTTGAAGTACTGGCAAATCCCGGACAAAGTAAAAGCTGAGCACAGTTCATGGTAGAGAGTATAAGAAACAAAATAATTCAAGTAAAAGAATGGTAAAAAAAATAATAAATAATATTATTTATCACATTAAAAAAGTGAAGATGGTTTTTTAAATAAGTCTTTCTCTAGTTGCAAAGCTGTCTTGCCCACATCTGTCTAGAAGTGAGAAGAGAAAAATACATTTCAAATTGAAAAGACTCATGTTCACATAAAATGTATAATCAAATACAAGGTTACACTTAAGCTGAAAAATGAGATTGAGGCAGGTATTCACAATGTTTAACTTGTGTCTTGTGAGGGTAATCCTCAATTTCCTCTGTCATAAGGAAAATGAAACAAGTCTTTCTGAATGTTGCCTTAGAGCTGCAGTCAGTCCTAGCCACTGTGGACTGTTTTGTGAAGGATGTTATCAACTCCAGAAAGAGCCTAAAAAACCAGAGGCACACTTGGGGTAAGGTAGGCCTTCTGAGTGCTGTCCTCAGGACCCACAGACTAACATGTAAAAATAACTTAACCAACATGAATCAACCCTTTTGGGTCACATCAGAACATTCATCAATTTAAAGACTAAGTATTTAATGGGAAGATAATCCCTGCATGTTTGACAAATGGTTTCAATTTTTTAATCTTTCTAGTGGGTATGGTGATCATGACAAAAGTAATTTTATAGTATTTCACAAAGTATCTTGTAAAATGGCAACCATATTTTATAGTGGCTTTTATTACTACTGGAACTTTTACTAGGAATTACATCACAAAAATCTGTTAACATAAATATTGCAGTGAAGAGCTTTCACCATTTAATGCCAGAGTTAACTCTGCCAATGCAGCCTTCATTTTCGGATGGAAAAGGTCATTAGAATTAAATTTGTCCTCAGATTTTTTACTCAGCTGGGATGAAACACTGGTATGAAGTTTTGTAGTTCTCTTCAACCTAGAAAATATCATGCCATGATCTGCCACTGTCAAGCTGTCTTACAGGGTTGCCTTAAGCCTTTCTATAATATATGAACAGAAACAGAGATTTGGAGATTAACATGTGGAATATAAAATGGGTTTGTTCAATATTTACCACAGTAAGATCTGTTTTGAACATCTGCCAGGCACCACAGCAGAAAACAATAATAAATAACACCACTTACATTAACAGTCAGCTTTCAGAAATTAAATTTGCATGGAAGTTGGAGCATCATTAATGGCAGAACATTAAATTTGCATTCATGTAAATGTTAAAGAAGACTCAAGTATGTTTGTACTTTTTCTCCTCCTTAAACTTTCTCATATTTACCCATTTTTGCTGCAATTTTTCTTTGATCTTTAACACTACCTTATACAGCCTTCACATTGAGAGCTCTTTATGGTTCTTCACGATAATTTCTTCCATTCTTCCCTTTCTCCTTTTGTTTACTTCACTCTTCCCTTCCCCCTTTTCCCTTGTTCCTATACCCACAGACTAAAATCCTTACAAAAGCAGCAGCTTTCCTGCAGCTCATGGAGCCAGTGCTGCCTGATGGACAAGGAGTCCCAGAACACCTTGCAGCTCGGAGGCCAGGCTTGGCATGAGGCCAGCTGCATATGGTTATCATCAGATTTGAATCTGCTGAGTAGTGTGGAAACAACTGGAACTCGGGATTTATTGTACCAAATATCCTGGCTCTCACTAAACCTTCTTTTCATTAAAGAAAATAAAATAGAAGTATTGATGTCTATAGATGAGGACAATAAAGATGAGCCACAGCTGAGCCATAATGGTTTGCACACTCATAAACCCTCCTCAGTTTTTGTGGCTTCAGTGCTTTCCTATGGGGGATAATGTGAAGATGTGCTGGAATGAAACACTCTTGGATAATGCAGGGAAACAATTTTCTTTCTGCCTGTCGCTACATTTTAGGTGTGAAGCTTAAACTCTCTAGGGAAGCTGACAATTCTCTTCGCCAATAACTTGGACCCTTATGGAAAACCAAATGCTGTTTTACACAACCACCAAATCCCTTGAAGCACAAGTGCTTGAGATGAAGAGTTTGGGAGGGGAGGGAAGAGAGGCATTGGAGGTGGCATTAGCTGGAAGAGGTGAAGAGGTGCAGGTAGGACTGACCTCAGTGTCTGCTGGGAGCCAGGGGAGCTCCAAGAAATGTGAGGATTGTGGACCTGTTGTCCCAGGTGTGGCATGAGGGTTCTGAAAAGCTGATTCTCAGAGGCAGCTTCAGGCCTTGGGGTAGGAAAAGGAAAAGGAGAAAAAGGAAAAAAGAGACTGGTCAGTTCTCTTACTCTGGAGACCATTATGTCTGCAGAAACCTAACAACAATTTTCCAATAGAAAAACAATTCTTTTTATCTCAATCAGAGTAAACGTGTTTCTTAAGTACTTTGCCAGCTCAAACTGAATATAGAAAATTTATTACCATTGCCAGAGGACCTGAAAAATAATCTTTTGAGATTGTTTTTCCTCATCTACAAGTGCAGGGCTCTTGGTTACATACACACACTCCAGAATATTGGAGAGAAGTGCAACAGAACAAAGTGTACTGCTTGATTATATATGTTTTTCTGAATCCAGTTCATAAAACCAGCCTGTCTAACCTCAGATGAAGTAAAAACTGCAAATTCCAAATATACACCTGAGATCTCCCTGGAGAAAAAAATTAATACTATTAGCACTAGTCAGCTCTGCATGTTCCTGGCCCATATACTTTTAAAAATGAGAATATTAAATTGTTAAAGAGGCAAAGATAGTGACTCCCCAAGGCTTCATAGAAAAATTTATGAAGATATACACAAAGGTGACTTTAGACATTAAAACTCTAAGAAAAGGTCTGAAGTCTTGCCTCAAATGAAGCATGTGCTATTAAATATTGTCACCTAGGCCAGCAAGAGAGACCACACTGAGTGAAAGAGCACATTAGGAGACAATCACCAGCTCACTGCCACTTAAAAAGAACTGCCTGTCCTCTGCTGTCCTCTCCAACAGGAGACTTTAACAACAATGTCTAGAAACAAATATATAACAGCTGCATTATTCTGTCCCCCTCAGCAGCACTCTTGCAAGAAACTACAATTAAATAGGTAATCCTATGTCTCAGTTTATTTTTCTACATATGTAAATACCAACAAGCTCAATAAGCTGCTTGGTACATGTGGCTTCAGATTAAGCCATTAATTTGAAATGTGGCTTCAGATTCCTGCCCAGTATTTCTCATCATTCATAGTCCAAAGGGTTGCTGGGAGAAAGTGTCAAAAGAACAAAGAGCCTGCCCAGACAGACTGGACTTGTTTCCAGACTTCATATTAAAATTGTTTAAAAAAATTAATTACTTCAATCACTTGCTGATGTTTTATTCAACAGAAGACAGAAAACCTGTTGAATGTTCAAAATCTAAAGCTGCACTCATTAGGAGCACAGAGCTAGACAAGAAAGTGGAAAACCAGCACCATGGTTTGGGTCCCAGATGCATCCCACAGCTCTCACCCGAGGCTCCCCTGCCTCTGAAACCCAGACAGAAGGACAGAAGGGCACCCACACCTGGCTCTGGCTGGCTTACTGTGCCAGCTTCCCTCTTCCTTCTTAGGGGTAGATGCAAACTCTTGTTCTCCCTGCAAAGTACAAGGACTCTACAAATCCTGGTTTATGCCTAATAAATACACAGTGACAGGGAAGCATATGGGGTACAATTCAGCAAAAGCAAAATGTTATTTAAGATCTTCTGGGAAAGCACTGAGTAATGAATTGTTCTCAACTGCACAGAAAAAATATAACTCCCTTCCTCTTTAAGTCACAGCATGAAGTTTTACACTGATGAAGATAAATAAGAAAAAAAGTTTAACCTCCAGACAAGAACACGGAATGTTTTGGTTAATTTTACCAAAAAAGTCTCTCGGGTAAATGATACATAACTTATATTCTCTACTCATTTAAACAACTCATACAGTTCCTAAAAGCAAAGTACAGATTCTTGGAAGAGCCTTTGATTAAAGTTCCTCACATCAGTCCCAGGTGTTACAGACTGGATACTGGACACTTTGATGAAGACTGATAGAGCACAAGCAAAAATAATAAGAGATGTCAGTAAATTAACCCTTTGTCTGTATCGTGTTGGGGATTATATTTCAGATTTAGTTCCTATTGAATGAAGAGTGAGATAATTAACATGATTCAATTCATATTCTCTAGGACTCAACTTTTAGAGTTTTAAGATAGCTAATAATTCCATGGAAGTGGAATCACACATATTTATCCCAACCCCTACACCTTCAGTAATCACTTCTTGCACTCTCTCTTGCACTGGTGTAGCAGGAGCTTGGAAGGATGGAGACAGGAAGGACTTTGGCTTAATAAATGCAGGATGGATATAAATAAGCACTGTCTAGCACTAATAGGCTGTGCAGAGAACTCCCAAAGGAGACATTGCTTGAGACTCTTAAGAAGAGGATGATTAAGGCATTGGTGAATATACTCTGGGGAACTATCCTGCAGTGGCAGAGAAATGGGCTAGTAGACAAAACAGGTAGTTTCTAGCAACTTCAAGGCATGGAATTCTATCCCCAGCAGCCATTCAGATAGCTCCAGAGAGGCAAGGTTATGTCCTATGTACATAAAATTCATGTATGGGAATCACAAACTCCTCTATTCAGCATATAAATGCACACAGTTGTGTAATCTTAATACAGAATATAAATAAACAGTGACAGAGATGCTTAAGATATACACACAAAAACTGACAAAGTATTGCCCTGGATGTGTCGGAATGCAAAATGGGATATGGCTGCTCTGTATTACACTGCTCTGTATTAATTCCATTTTTAAGTTTTTCCATATTCTTCAAGGGTTGAACAATTTTTTGCAATTTATTTAGTCTTAGCATTAAAGAGTACCAATGGTGAATTTGCATCCAATCCTTAATCCAAATGGACTTTTCCAGCAATTAAAATCTGTATTTAAAATGCAGTTTTAATATTGTGACATTCAAAAAGCAACCAAAGGTTTTCTCTGATTTTAAGTAGAAAGAGGAAATAATGTATTATTCAAGCTCCAGAGCTTGCTTAATGCAAGATCAATTTTGTTAAGTGTTGCTTAGCAATGGATTATGAGTGCAGATCCTGAATATTAATGCAGGATGGGTATGGCAGCAATTTCTGTGAAAGTACACTTTAAAAGGAAAGGATTTTCCTGGTGAACCACAAACAAATAAATAAATAAATACCTCCAGTGTTCCATACACAAAAGCAGGTCACATCTTCACCTCTTGCATCATTTATTGGCCCCTGAGCCAAATAGCAGAAACTTTTGGATGATCTTTGTTGTTTTCCAGATATGTACCCAATATGCTGAGAGTCTGCTCCCAAACTCTGAGGCAGAGCCAAACTTTACAATGGCACAGGATTAAGTCAAAGCAATGGGCTCAAAGCCTGGGTCATAGTTTTCTTGTGGTATTTTATATCTGCAATCCAACACATTGAGTTAATTATATATATGTATATGTAAGACTTCTCATGGACAGTGGTGATGTAACTCTCCCTTATAATCAGAGCGAAGGTCTTTGGCATTTACCTACTTCTGATTTTGGTATAAAAGAAAGTGCCCATCACCTCACACAGAAAAATCCTCTTTTATCCTGTATTTTATTTTTATATGGTCTGTAGAAGAGAGGACATGTGGGCCATGCTGTGCTGGGGGAACAGGAGCCACAAAGCCATGCAAGAGTTGCAGCTGAGATGGAAGTTCCAAGGTGGGTTTGCTTAGATTGAGATTCCTTTCACAAACTGTGCCTGGCTCACCCCTCTGCAAGCAGCCTGCTCTGACAACACTTTCTAACAATGTGCTTTGCTCTACATAGAGACCCCTCCATGTTCAAGGCTGGAGTAGAGCTGGTCATGAGGATTGCAACATCTAAGCACAGCTTTGGCAAACCCTAAAGATGGCAGAATGGTTTTTTGACCTTTTACATGGCACACATTCTCCATTGTTTTTATAGCGTTCATGACTTGAATTTCTTAGTACTTTTTATTAAACTGAAAAAACACACAGATTTTTGTCTTATGCCATCATTAAATACTCCTACAGGCATATTCTACATGGCCCTTTTTAGCTAAAATTTTTCTGGTATTTCGCAGGCTTCATCCTACAGGGTGAAGTCTGGAGCACACTAAGATCATTGTTCTAGAAGATTTCCTGGCTTCTGTCTACATGAGTCTTTTGGGACTTTGATGTTAATTTACTAAGTCTATCTTTGCTAATGATGGAAATTTATAACAAAGTACTTATTTGACTTTCATTGATTATTGTCTTATTTGTGTGAACAGGTCCTGCCTAATAAAAGAATAACTTTTTGAGTATATTTGTTTCTAATTCTCCACTTTCCATGCAACTTGGGAAATCCTACTTGTGTGTTTTTCTCCCCTCAGACTCAGCTTTATTTATGAGATCTAATTTTCTTTAAATGTAGATTTAAATGAAGTGTGGATTTGGTTTTATGCATTTCTTTGGGGAAATGAGGAGAACAATATATGTGTATGCAGCTGTGTGACCATTGATCCTCAGACTGCTTTCAACTCCTAATTAGATTGTAAACTTTTCAGGACAAGGGCAGCCTCATAGTCTGCAGCCAGTAGCTGACTGCTATCTTCAGCCTTAATATTAAAAATAATTACTAGTGTTTATATTATAACGTCAGCCAGGGGTTTCAGAATTCATACATAAAATATGAGACAGTCCTTGCCAGAGCCCTAATAGCAGGAGTTATTTCAGCAAAGCACTTAAACATAGATGTGACCTTGTGGGTAAACTTAGAGGCAACTTCAGGGATTTTCTCTTGCTTCTTTTTTTTTCTTTCCCTGTTTATTTTTTTCTTCTTCCCCTCCCACTGTGGCAGGGTGTTTAAGAAGAGCAGAGCAGTAAAAGAAACTCAGGAGACACAGCCATCTTCCATCTTCGTAGCAACTTTGTTCCTTAGCAGGAGGGAGAATTACTTGCCTTTTTATTTTGAAAGCGTTATGCTAAGGTTGAATATCAAAGAAGTACGATACAGTATCTCAGCCCAACCATTAGTGACTTCCTTCTTCCACATTCTGCTGCACAGCTAAAATTTTAGGTAATTCAGGCTCAGAAATTCAGTCAAAACCTTCAGAGATATCTTCAGAGAAACCTTACTGCTTGAATTGGATAGCCTGACTGCTTAGGGCTCAGATAAGCAGCAGAAACGCTGATGGCCTGTTTTTTCATGCCCTTTTCTTGATTGGTAAACCCTAGATAGCATTTATTTACTCTTCCACTCTCATGAGATAACATATGGGGCTTTTTTATTTGCTTAGTTTTGCTTTCAGAAAGCTGCATTAATTCCCTGTTACTTTGGGCATTTGTCTTGCACTGCAGTTCTTGGTTAGGTGACATTTTCCCTGTGTCTCATGCCATGGGAAGGAAGTGGGACTCGGTGTCAGTCTGTGATGTGAGGGTGACAATTCTGCTGAGGAACTCCAGTGGGTCTGTTCAGGGTCCCCTACTGTCCGAGTTAGGTGTGTTCAGCTGTGTCCAAGGCTTGCCAGGGTAGGCAGTGGATAATTTTTTGTGGAAGGTTCTGCCTCAGGAAGCATGGTCTGCAGAACCACAGTTTTCTGCAACAGGAGCCCAGGTTTCATGGGTTTGAGTTCTCACTACCACGAGTAAAGAGCAGGAGTTTTCACCTCATTCTGAGACTGACTTTACCACAGCATCACTGCATTCATTCCCAGCACACATCTGTACGTTCTTGCAGTGCTCAGCAGGCACCTTCCACATCCATCCAGCTGTGCATCACTGCCCACACACACTGACTTGTTGAATGGCAAAGCTGCTCTGTGAAATCAGCATCTGCCTAAACACAGTTCCTGTCTTCAGAATTCAGCTCTGCTGCACAGTTTAGCATTCACCATCTCCTGTCTTGAGCCCCAGCAGTAATTGCTGGGATGCAGCTACGTATGATAAATTTAATAAACCTGGGTCAAAGCAAGTGCTGAATATCATTATGGACAGGACTGTGCATTTACAAAAATTGCCCGTCAGGTCTAATTCCAGAATTCATATTTACAGGGTGCAATCTTACTCATGAAAACAGCCTCCCTGAAGTCATTGTTTATACTCTTTTTAGTCAACATTGCTCTGCAAATATGAATATTAAAGGCAGTTCTAAAATGATGTGATTGTTCTCCTAGATAAAACTTTCCTTAAAATGTATCTGAGTAGCTGAGTTAGGGTGGAAAAAAAACCCCAATCTCTGAAACTAGGAAATGCTGCTATGACCTTTAATTACACATTTCAAATTAGGACTGTGTCACATTGAATTTGCACATAATCAGACTGGATTGCAGAATTTAACTTATTATTCAGTCTATAGTCTATAACAATTAGGCTCAGAATTTGATCCCAGTATATGGGGTACACATATTTCATGGTAGGCATTGACCAGAGAGAATAGAACACAGCTTTCACTTCATCATAGAGAGGTGCCAGTCTAAGTACTCCCTCACCTTACCCTCTCTTTTCATCACTTTTCACTCACCTCTGTATCCCGGAGTGTACAAACTGCTTTAAGAACTGGCTTAAGGAACTGACAGTTCAACTCTTCTTTGCTTTCATGGGAGGGAAACAAAGTTCTCTTTTCTTTTAGTCATTCTATCTATGAACTGTGTTTGAAGAACAGAGTTTCATTTTCATTTGTTTCTTTTGTTTTTTTGGTTTTTTTTTTATTTTAATCAGGACTATGAGTTGTTTGGAATTGCCATCTCTAACTGTAAAAACAATTTTAACTGGTGAATTTTGCTATCACTTACGTTGCTGTATCAAATGTCTTTCCTCTAGCATAAAAGTATCAAACTTAACTGGAATTTTTGTATTTTTTTCCCTTTTTGTCTCTTCAGATGGAGTACCACACTGATTTTTTTGGAAGTTAGTTTTTTCTAACTTTTCTGTACTTTTATGGATTTTAGTGTCAGTTCCTATGTGTGAACATCAGATTTAGCAACCAAATCAGGTGTATTTCACACAGCAACTAAGAAAGATTTTGACTCTTTTCCGGAGAACACAATTCCTATCTCAGACTGGCTGATGAGAAGGAGTGTCTAATTAACACATAAATCTCATAAAATATACTGGCATGCTTGTCTTCTGCCAGAGCAGGTACTTAGAACCAGCCTTTTATTCAATCATGTCCAAATCCACAGTGTTTCTTTACCATTAAGGAAGAAATATTAAGCATTTCTTCATCAAGTCCTCATGTCTTCATCACAGCTTGAAGAGAAGGGACCAAGCTAAATCCCAGAGACACTGGTTAGCAGAAAGGCTTTTACTTTATCTGGGAGGCTCAGATCCATCTCTGTGTGAATACAGATTTGGCAGCTTATGGCTGTATCTTGAACCAGGGAAGGTTAACTCTGGAAGAAGCTCTCCTGTATCACAAGAACACCTCTTCTGTTAAAGGATGAGATTTAGAAGACTCCTGTTAGCCCTGGCAATGTTGCTGTTGGAGGAAATGGTACAAGAAACACAGCTGGATGCTTCCAGGGAGAAAACAGTGGGCCTGCTCCTTGAAATGCACAAGGCATCTATTGTACTATAATTCCAGGCTGGATCATCTGCCAGTGTAAGAAGGCACTGCACATAATTAAAATCAATAGTGGTGTGTTGATTTACGCCTGCTGGAGATCTTCTCTGCTTCAAGCATCCAAACCCAAGAAGGAACTTGGAGGCAATTTACATAAGAAACACCAACTTCACTCAGAGCCACCATATGTCTGAGCAAAGGTATGCAGAGCATTCCTAAAGAATGGATCACAACATATTAAGGTGCAGGATGACAGGAAGACCTTATTGATTATAGGAATGTGTTTTGTTAAAAAGGAAGTATATCCAAAGGGAGGAACAGGATGAAACTTAGTGTTGGACAAAATTCAGAAGAGTAAAATTAAATTAATAAGAGCAAATATCTTCAGTGGCTTTGGTAATTCAACATGGCAGAGTTTTGTTAAGGATAATGATAAAGATATGCAGCTAGGGTGCCATGAAACTAAAGGCAGATATATCTCTAAAAATATTCCATGTACACTCAACTTTAATAGAATTTTTTTCACCTTTTATCATCTGAAAGTTTTGTGTGATACAGCATTTTATTTATATTGTTTTATTCTATCCAGTAAGAGCAGATGATAATCTGTTGAAAGAGCATTTATCTGTTTTTCCTTGGATTCTTTTGCAGTCAGCCCTGTGGGTGAGCTCCAGAGAGGACACACAGACAAGTATCACCTGATGCCAAATAATCTCCCTTTGTGGAGCTGCTTTGTCATCATTGTTAGACAAAGAAAAATGCTTAGAAGGTGAGCAGGGCACATGGTATTGAACAAAAGGAAAGAGTGTAAGCCCACTCCAGCACCCTTCCAGCAGACATCCATAATGCTGAACTCTATTTGTTAGAAAGCTTGACCAGAAAAACAATGGTCTGATTTTTGCTGTATGGTGCAAGTGCTGAGGAAAGGGAAGGTAACATAGAAATGTGTCTGTGTGCCTCCCACAGCTCCCTACCATTCAGACCAGAAAACAGAGAGAGAGGTGTGAAATCTCACCTCAGTTCTGTCGTTCCCCACTGTTACTTCTCCTCAGAATCAAATCTGGATTAGATTGATAAAGAATAGGATAGAAAGTCCCAGGAGCACTGTAATTAAACAATAGAAATGGCAACATCCGAACAGCAGTAGCAACTGAATTTTCATGATTTCATGATGGCAAGCATAGAGTTAAACATAGAAGCCCAATTATAAAGAGAGATGGACAAAAGCCAGAAAGCAAAAATTTTAAAACCATAAATTGAGATTGTGCTAGAAGTGGTGAGATAAAAGCAAGAGGAGCACCTGGCTCTATAAATGCAGTAGTTACTTGAAAGAGAATGCCTGAGAGTGTTTTATTAAAGTTGGGCTTTTATTATAAAAGCAGAGGCTTATTTAATAAGTATTCCTCCTAAAGACTTAAAGTGTCCTCTGTCCATGCAATCTGCATTCCAAGGTTATCAGAAGAACTGTTGCTATGGGCTGAACTCAATTTAGCACATGCTTTTTTGTGTGGTGAGTGGATGTGAAAAGGATTCAGCAACACAAATCTGTCTGTGTTCTGAATGAGAAATGAACTTCTGTTAAAGATCTTGCAAACCTCAACTACAGCTGCACAATACTGATACCGCCAGGCAAGAGAGGATGACCTATTTGTGTCTGTCTGAACTTTGTATTCATCTTTTGATCACAAGCAATGAAACCTGAGGCAATACACCAAACAGGAAAATGTAAGGAAGTGAGAATTGTGGATTTAATTGTCCTTATATGCTGTTTAACTTCAGATTTTAATCTAAGATTTTCCTCTTATGGAATCTTTTAACATCCAAAAGTACTGTATGATCGGGAGATTTTTAAACATTACTATGAACAAGGGAAGTTGGAACACTGCAGGCAGAAGGTTAGAAAGGCCATGCATTGTAATGCAAATTTCATTGTTAGGATCCACAGAAATATATTCCATTTTTTTAAAGAGGGAAAAGAAACCCTGAATCCATCATTATCTGGATCCGTGGCACAACAGAATGGAATAAGACATTTTGCAAAAAGACCTATCATCTCCCTTCCCCAAGAGTTTGTCCCCTACAGCATTTGTACACAATTCTTTGTCAGGAGATAAGCCTGTTCTATTGGCTTATGTGCAGATTATTCAAGAACTAGAGACTAAAGAGAATGCTTACTGAAATGCTACAATATGGTCACCACAATCTAACAGTACCTAATGATACCCTTGCTCCAGTTCAAACCTCTACCCCACAAACAAGTTCTGAGACCCATCATCCCTGGCATCATCAGCCAAGACAGAGCAGGATGTTTTCTCTGGGTCCAATGCATGAGATACCCCATAAGAAACACTCTGGGGTTTAAAGTATGCTCCTCTCTTTATGCAGTCTGTCATTAGCAAAGAGCAGCTTTGGTATTATCTAAAGAACCCTGCTTAAAGAAAAAAAGAAAAAAAAAGTAAAAGTAAAAATTGAGTTGCTTAAATATTTTTGCCACTCAGATTTCTTATTCATACTTCCAGGTGTTTTCAAGAGTGTTCAGTCCTCTGCTCCCAGAAGCAACTCTCATTGTGTCTTTCACTTGCCAGAAAGTGTGAAGGGAAAGATGGACGCAGTCCACCTAACTAGGCAGCAAAAGATAGTCTGAAGCTGTTAGCTCATCTCACAACTCTGGTTATTATTTACTTAGATCAGCGGGGTCTGGAGATTATTACCATTACAGTCTCTTGTTCACCTCAGGTACACATTCTCATCAACTCTTGTTATGGTCAAATAAGTGGCTTGAGAAAGTTCCCCCCAAAATTCATTGCTTTTAAATCAGAGTCTGTATAACCAGAGCTCCTTCTTGAGCACTCACAGGGGGATTGCTGCAGCAGCCAGGCTGTTACAGAGCTGGTATTTTGCTTCCTGGTTGTGTGTCAGGATTCCAGAGGTCTCCCAGTGGGTGAGGAGTGACCGTGTGGGAAACCACGAGTACAGGTGAGCTCTTCAGTTTGCAGGTCCAGCCCCAGTGCCACTCCTGAGCCTGGCTCTCACTTTGGGGCTACTGGGTAATATTCTCCAGCCTTTACCAAGTACTCCTGTGCAATTGCACCAAACAGTTGGAATGAGCCCTGAAGAGCACAGCATAACCCAATACCTGGAGTCACCAAGGATCAGCATCTCAGTGTATGAGCTAAGACCCGTACGTGCTGCATAAACAATGGCAAGAGCCAGCTCTTTTCCTCTCTAGGCAGAGCAGAGATCCTTTCCCCTGTGGGCTCTCTAGCTCGCTCTTTTAATAGCTTTGTTTTGTGCCAAGTCCTATAAAACACAGCCCAGACTCACTGCAGTGTGTGAGGCAAACTGTGGACGTAAGTCACACAGCAGCTTGTAAGTATTTTTGTTAGCTATGTAGAGAATGCCATGTTATTACAAGGTAGTCACATTCATGGTCATTAAAACAGTTACCCTGTAATGGCCATAATTATGTTGTGATATTCTGTTACACTTCTGAGCACACACCCATCTCAGAGTTAACATGCCTGAAGATATTTTCTGTAAGGCAGGTACACCTCAATGTTTAGATCAATAAAAAAGACTCTTAAATTTGGTACTTGTGTCTTTTTAGGCATGAAATTGTATTGAGTTTCTCTCTCAATATATGTATAACCAAGAGAGCTAACACAGTTGCTGGAAATTTAAGTACTGCATTCACTAAAGTTAACTTGTGGAAGTTGAAACTATCTAGCACCAAGGAAAAAAAAAATCAAATTCTGAAAATCTCAAATCAAAAGATCCCTGTATTAGGATTCTGCTAGAAAAATTCAGTTGTGAGAACAGAATGAAGCTCTTTCCTGAGAAAATGAGGGGCACAAAAGAGTAGGAATATTTAGTAAGATAATTCTGTCTGCAACTCAGGAGTAGCCTGTTACTGGAGTCACAATGTTTCACTGTGAATACTAAAGAGCAGCCTAGATGCCAACACACAACTGTCCACACTATGCAGAAATGCAAGGGCACGAGATAATGATGTGAAGGTGGGGAAGTCAAATCCCCAAGAACAGGCAGGAGACTGGACTCAATTACAAGAAAAGTGCAGCAGCACAGTGAGAGGAGCAGGGAAGGCTGGCTTGGACCCTCCCAGCTGGAGGGAGAACACCCAAGAGAGGATATAAATCTTCCAAATGCCATGCACGGAAATCCTTGATTCAAAGCAGCGTTTGCGTAACACAGTGCACACACAAGCAAGATGGTTTAAAGGAAAAGCTGGTGTGATTAGTAGGAATGAACATCAGGAAGGAAATTGACAGTTTTTAGAGCCTCTGATTTGGCTTTCCTGGCTTGCCCAACTCACCTTTCCCAAGTACAACAATTCAGAGCCAGCTCAACATGCCAGCAGTAGACTTTGGACTTCCCTCCCAACCATGACTGGTGTCACACTGTAGAATTGTTTTTGTCTCTTTGAGCTCAAGATCAACCCAGGAAGCTTAAATCACCCATCACTAAAGCAGCCCTTTCTCACTCAGTGTTACTGTGAGCCACCCACAAGTCTGAGTGAGGGGTAGTGCCAGGAGGGAGCTTGCAGCTGCACAGGCACCCAGCCTCCAAATTACCCCAAGGCTCTGGCCCTCCCTGACTCTGAAAGCCACATATTAAAACAATATGATATGATTGATATGATATGATATGATATGATATGATATGATAGGATATGATAACCGAAGGGTGAAAGGGGATAAAGGTGAGGATAATTGAGGACAAAAGCCTGAAGGGAAATGTAGAGGAGAGGTTTATCCTTTCATCTCTCAGCTTTGTTTCACCCTCTGTGTAGCATGGAAATAATCATGTCAATGACAGACAAAGCTGCTGGGAGGATGCACATAATGTTCCATGGCAGCTTTCAAGATTTGACAGTTTTATTTCACAGCAAGCAGGAAAGGGTCCAAAGCCCTGTGAGACCTATCACAAAAAAAGCAGTGTCAAAGAATTCAGTTGCTGATCAAAACCTGAACATTTCAGCTCTGGATCATGTAAAAATGCAGTCTTCCTGTAGGGCTTGCCTTTCCACTAGGAGCCTGAGAATTAAATTCCTGGCCTCTTTATTCACAGTAAAGCTTTTTTTTTCCCTATCGTGTACAATAATCTGTCAGAAGAGGAACCCAAATTTTTTTCTTGGCATCCTATGGTGACCTAACAAGTCCTTCTTTGAGCTGTTTTCCCCCCTCCATAGCCCAGGTTTCCCTCCATTGTGTACTATTCAGGGTTTCTGTCATGTTTAGATGATCTTATTTGTACAAGAGTCTCTGAAGAGAGCCTGGACTGACACAGGGACAGGTTACTCGGCACCCGTGAGCATTTACTTGTCCATTTTCTGTTTCTCTGGCTGTTGGTACAGCAAGCAGAATATTCCTATCCATGGGGTAGCAAGGGTGCTTTGAAATAGGAAACATACCCACAGGCTCATGGTGGGAATTGACCTCTTACCTGCTGGAAACCTTAAAGTCTTTTTGTGTCCACTTTGGAGCAAAGGAGGGAATTACAAAGTCTCAGCAGTGCAAGCAACGCTGCTGATTCCTCAGAAATGTGCAAATCTTGATTAGGAAAATAAAAAATTAAATAATGCACCCAAAGTTAACAGGCTAAGGCTACTTGACAAGTTATAAATATTCTTGGAGAGTCGTCAGCATCTTTGAAAAGCACAAGAAGTTTTGCTTTGTTAGGATTGCTGTTGCACACATATTGCAAAGCATCAAAAAGAAAGTGGCCTGGCATGGTTTCTTAGAGCTGAATTATTTACATGAAAGGCTTGTGAAATTAGATCCTTTCTCCATAATCAAAAGACTTTTTACAATGATATGAAACAAATGCTTTCATGGAGCGTGTAAGTCATTCCTGTGTTTTATCTTTATACCCCATTCCTTTAATCTCATGGCGTGATGTGGACCTCAGCTGAATCTAGAAGCCTTTTAGCTCTGCAGAAACACTGCCTGGAAAAAGTATATATCTGGGATGATGTGCACATAAGAAAAAAAGAAAGAGATATACTGGTTTAGAACTCTTCACTCCTTTGACCATTTTCTTCATTTCACTACTATTTTGTCTCCATTTCTAGGCAGTGGTGTAACACAGTACAGAAATATAACTTGAACCTTTGTTGAATAAAAACTTGAGTTTTTTATCTGTAATCCCTTGGTATAATTCCAAATTTATAGCACTGAGTAGATGTCCAGTTGAAGGCTGATGGTCGTGCTTAAAAGAGCACCCTTTTGATCACCATTTGATCTCAGTCCAAATCATATATAAAAAGTGTAGCAAACAGTAAAGAATATCAACCTAGAGCATTTGGTTTTCTATGAATTAGCATGATCAAGAATCAGAAAGGTTCCCGTAAGTAAATTTACAGTCCTTCATTTATTCTTATTTGTACCAGACTTGTAGGACTTTGGATCAACTTGGTTAGCATTTTTTAATATTTTCCTCCTCCTCACAGACCTTTGCAAGCTTCTGTCTTATTTTTCAGTAGTCCTGGGGCTGCTAAGCTCCCAGGCAATTGGAATGGGAGCAAATTCAACCCATACACTAGAAAAAGGAATTTGACCATCAAAACACTGAACTTTCCAAAGTGAAATATCTTCAGAAGAAGACAGTACTGGATGCCCAGAACATTCCATTTTTCCAGGCACAGGCTGCAGTGGCTTTACATGGAGACTGCACATGTATGTAGCAATGTGGTCTTCAAAAAGCAGTGCGTGATGCAGTCTGTGCTCTGGAGAATCTTCCACTGCTGTGCAGTGTCTGAAAGTTTATTGTGTGGCTACTCAGAACTAGAGCAAGATTATTCTCTTTTTAAATGTAGTTGAATAATACATTGAAGTTTTCTGAATCTTGGAAGCTGTCAGAAAAACTCTTTGTGCTTGGTCAAGCAAAACATTTTAGGTAGAATAGCTAAGATGCATAGTATGATTATTCAGAAGTTTTGCTTTTATTTTAGTCTTTAGTCACAAGATCTGACAATTTACTACAGAAGATTTACTTGAGAATTAAACAGATACATTTGTGGTGACAAATAGTTTATGAAAGCTTTTGCTAAACTGGGACATCCCTGTGCTGGAATGTTGTGGTTTGGGAATTTTTAAATCATTTTTGGAACTTTCTAAAGAGCACGAAAGTCTGCTTTGTTCATCTTCTGCAGATTCATCAGAGTTGCACATACAGTTTGCACATTTGTCATCTTATTTATGGCAACTTCAAACATTTTTTTTAACATCTAATGAATCATATAGTGAGTTATGGCTCTGGTGAATTACCCAGAAGTCATGCTTCTGAATATATAAGAGATCAGGATGGAATGTCTTCTGTCTTATACGTTTCCAAGGGCAATTGCTCATTAGCTGTTTTCAGATTTGGTCTGCAGGTATTTGCATTTTAAGAAAGTGAGCGGTCTTTTCAATGGGCCACCATCAGTCTTCATGTCAGCTGCAACAAGCAACGTTTCCCTGCATGGTTTTGTGGTGATAACTAAAGGGAACACTTGGGACTGCATTTATTTAAAGTTGTATTATTTCTGAAAGAATGATGACAACTGGCTTGGGTGCAGCCTGCCTAACTTTATGATGCTCAGAATGTTATAAATTTCATTCACATTGCTGTAAAGGAGAATGCTTGGTAGAACAGAAGGAGGGTGTTATATTCTCTGTAAGCAAAGCTGAAGGCACTAAAAAAATAATTTCCCTGGTCCATGAGACAGTGATGGGTGTTCAGCCAAAGACAATTAAAAACCTTCCCTCAAGAACAGCTCTTCCAATGCTGGGAAATTTCTGCCCACTCTCTCCACTGTGGATGAAATATCCCCTTTCTGAGTGGCTGAACCATGGACTGATTACTAACAAAGGAAAGTAATTTTCCCATCCTGGCACTTTCACAGGTATAAGAAGTAGTTTCCTAATGTTTCTGTTCATTTTCCACTTAATTTTCTTCTGTCAGAAACAGAAGCTCAACAGTTTGAAGTTTCAACATTTAATTCAACCTGTTTTGAAAAGCTGTTATCACCTGTTTAATGGGTTTTACTACAGAAGGTCTCTTAAACAGGCAAAGAGGGACTATTAACACTGAACATAAAGATTGCTTTTCATTCCCCCAGCAGTAAGATTCACTTCAACCTCCTGTTTTTGACTCCCTAACACAGCATTTTATATGCTGGTTTATCTTCTAGGAATAGAAGATACTCAATGGTTACTAAGCTGCCCTTCAAGAAGAATAAAAAATTAATTGGGGCTGAGCTAAAATATAAAGACATTTGTATTTAAAGAGTCCAATTTAGTCTTAAGGCTCCAATAGTGACTAATTAATCCTCAGTTAAAGGCAATTGTTAACAGTGAGTTTTGTCTTGTGTTCTCCATACAATTGAAAACTTTCATTACTTATATATGGATAATCAGCTCCTATTGTGCTCCAAAATAACACGATTTTGTTGAAATTTTGCTTGCTATTCTCAGAATAATCCATGGCTACTGCAGCAGGAGGAGTATGTGCAGAGTGGCAGTTTGGTCACTGGGGGATGAGGGTCTTAAAACCAGGCTCAGTGTCAGTGGTCTTTAAACTTCAGGCCTTAGGCACTGACCTATCAGTGAGTATTTCATGTGCCATTAATTTTGTGTTGGATGCAATGAAAGGTCAGGCCCCAAAGCAGCAAATAATTAAGCAACTGAAACAATAATATCTGCTTCAACACATGAGCTCTAGTACCAGTGGGGGAATTACAGTTAACTTAAGTGTGAAAAGGATCCCACCTTCTTCTTCAGTAGCCCCCCTTGCTGAGAGAGAGCAGTTAACAAACTGATTCTCACTACATTTCAGTTTCTTTCGACATTTTTTAAAACTACTTTTTCCTTGGCACAGTGTCATGCCATGTCTCATCTGAACCCCAGCCTGTGATTTTGTATGTCTGACCTGGGAGGGGCTGATGGTGGCCTCTGTGGACTCACAGCAGGTATCTTGTGGCAGTCAGGCAGCTGGAGCTCACCTGTTACCTACTTGAGGGGCATCATTTGCACTCATTTGAATTAAGTTTTTACACTCCTCACTGAAATGGTGCAATGATAGTAACATAAACAGAAGGCTATAGATCTAATTTTCTATAAATTTGTTTTCATACCCTTTGTAACTCCAAACTCTGAAAACAGTAATTGTGAATGCTACAACATGGACAGAACATCTAAAGCACCTTAAAAGCCGCTGTGATGTCTTTGGCTGAGTCAAGCACATTCTTGACAGAAACATCAACTCTACCTTCTCTCCCCTATTAAAATAGAAATAAAATAGTTTTAGCAGTGGAGGCACATCCAGAGATTAAACTCAAACTCTTGTGTTTACTTGAGATGTCTCAGTGAATTAATCATCTCACTTTGTTAATTAACCTTGCTAGTACCATTAAATAACAATGTGGTTTCTGTTCATCCATGGAACCAAGGCTGCTTGGTACTTACTTGACTACAAAGGCTCTTGCAATGACTCCCCAGAGCTGTTTTATGAGAGGGACCGTGAAAGAGCTTAATCTTAGCAAGGTGATTTATATTGGTCTGTTTACCATTGCTAATTTCAAGGTCAATAAAGCAAAGCAAAGAAACTTGAGTCTGGACTTAGAAAACAGATTAGGAAAACAAAGAGCTAAACCTTCTTGTGCTCTTGAAGCATTAGTTCCCTAGCTTGGTGAGAGTCAAGTACTCTTGTGAGCTCTTTTGTTCTCAGCAACATATGAAAACACTAAATTGTGAAATATTGCTCTTCCTTTCCTGTTCAGCTCCTTCTTACAAACCCAGAAAAAAAGGCATAATTAATCAAGTACCAGTTTTTTACCCAGAACCCATTATTATTTTGATGAATAATTGCTCCCCTAGAAGTGATTTGTTAGGTATCAGAATCTACTGGGTAGGAATCAAACAAGGAGGGTGGTTTTCCCTGTAAATACACAGCCTCAGTCAAAAGAAATGCTCAAGCCCACATGCTTTGAACCAAATCTTTCCAAAGAGCATCCTTGGGTGCAGGCTCAGGAGGAGGCCCAGGTTTGCATCTTTAGCAGGTTTGAGACTGGAATGCCAGGAGAAGTCAGGTTTCCCAATGAAAATGTCTGCAAGCTGTTACAGTACTTCAGTCTCCACAAAAATGGGAAAACAATCCCTGCTGTTTGTTGTAAGACTCTCGCTACTCTCAAACACAGCATTGATCACAGCATCAATGGCCCTGCTGATATCTTGCCTTCCAACAAAATATTGGAGCTGCAGCTCAGATCAAATCAGAAACAAGCTCCAGTTTGCTTGGGTTGAACTGTACCAATCCTGAAAGAGCAGCATCATGATTAGGTCTGGAATTTAGTGTCATCTTCCTCCTGAAGAAGAAACCATGGGATTTTTATCTGAATGTTCTGTTTTGCACATGTCTTTTCAACGTAAGGCTTATACCCATGGCTTTGCATTTCCAAAACTGTTAAAGATTTAGGTTTTTTGATTTAGGCTGGAAAGCCTCTAAGTAATTATTTTTGAAAGAAGCTTTTCTGCTTCACCTCCTTTAAATGGACTTTTTTAGGGAAAAAAAAAAAAGAATATAAAAATAAAGAGAGCAAATAGTGGGGATCCAATCTATCTCATTTGTAAAACAGGCCAGAGGAGGCCCTAATACATCTGTACCCCTTCCGCCCTGGCAAAATCAGCTGAAAACCACGGCAAAAGAAAGGGGAGGGAAAAAAAAAAAGAATGATTGGTAGGAAATCCATTAATCTATTTTAAGAGAGGAAAAGACTGGGTAACATTGAATAGTCAACAAAACAAAAGTCAAATTGAAACGATTCTCTTGAGGTTCTATTGAGAAGTTTGCTCAGGATAATCCTCCTCAAAGACTCATCTGACTCTGCAAATACAGGGACGTTTCCTCTCCTCCTGTATCAGAGGGATGCATCTGTAGCTGTCACAGCCGTGGCTGCCACAGAACTTCCTTGGGCCTGCTCTGTGTTAACGCCAAGGAATTCAGGTGCTGGTAGAATCCAGCAGAGAGAAGAGGGCAGGATACTCAATTCTCAAATAATCTTTGCTGAAGTCACAACAACAAGGTCATTTCAATAAGATAGAGGAGCCATTAATATAAGCCAATATCATCTTGGCACCATGATATTTCCCTAGCAAGTCAGGAGGCAAGCTTAAAGTAGGGATTATCTGGAACCAGTTGAATTGAAACAGTGTCTTTTTATTACCTCCACGACAGGACTTCCTGCTTGGCACAGATGGCTTTGTCAGTCCCACTCTAACAGAGCTTTTCTTCCAGCTCTGCAGCAACCCATCTGCCAGGGTTATTATTCTTTTGTCACACAGGAAATAATGTTTCTTTCCCAGGCACAGCCACGGATAACTATTTTTTAAAGCCAGCTCCTCGTTTTTAATTACAATACATTTCCCAACCTAACACCCTAGAAAGGCTGCAGGAGTAATGAAAGATAATGCAGCTTTATACACAGCGACTGTAAATACACATTATTCATTCAGTCTGAAGAAGCAAACAAAAGTCCAAGACATTACCTTTGGAAAGCAAACAATGGCTCTTTTTAATAAATAGGTATCTTCTTCAGCAAGGAATATTATGCTTATTAGAAAATCATAGTTCTTGGGTAAAATAGAACATCTCCAGCAATTCTTTTCATTCCACATTTTACCTGTATTATAGACTCATAAGAAAATATTTGAATAATTTAATGAGAATTTTTTCACATGATGTACTTAGTTTTCAAAAAGAGCATAAAATAGTATAGCAGCAAAGTCAAAATAACATCATACAGTGCCATCTGGAACATCAAATTACTGTATTTGAAAGCTTTGACTAAAACTATTTACTACCTGCTGCAATCTGCAGAAAATGCCACAAAAAATGATCCAGTTAGAGGAAGGTCAGCACACAGACCTCATTCCAGGGATAAGCCCGCTGCAGTTTAGAAATGCACATTTCAGCTTCCGACTGAAAAAGGTATCCTGTTGGGAAGCTAGAGGAAGATAAAATAGGTACAGCTATTTGTTTGAACAATCTTGGGCTGGGGAGCTATAGAAAGTATGTATTTGTTCTGCCACCATGAAGCCTGGAGTAGAAATCACAGCAGCTCCTTTCTCTCCCTGGCTCTTTGCCCACACACAGCCTGCCCTGCAGGGATGCCCTGGAGCCAGCTTCAGCCAGGGACACTGTGGAACTGGAGCAGTCTGGAGCAGTGCCCAGGGGCAAAACAAACTTCTAGTCATTCACAAATACTTATCTTGTGTTTAAGTTTTATTTAAGTTTTTGTCCTGATTAGAGATGTGGTCATGGACTAAAGTCTGTAGAGCTGGATAGTCCCGAACCCAGCCCTCTCTATTCCTTTACTATCAGGGCCTTAGCTCCCCTTTCTGCCAGCAACAGGAAATGGAGACACTTGCCAATGAGGTCCAGCATCCAAATATCTACAGTGATTAACTCCCTAAAGCAAGAGTGCAGAGAAAAAATCCAATCTGATAGTGCACTGGGAAACAAGAAAAGCCCATGTTAAATAAAATACATTTCTTTAGGTTTGGTACACAAGCAGGCAACCACAACATTCTAAATATCTTTCCAGTTGCTTGAATTTTCCACAAAGATCTCTTAATTCATAGGAATTAAGCCATAAACTTTCTAATTTTGAAAATCTCAGCTGAGACATGTCCCTCAGGCAGGATGAGAGAATAACCATGACCTAATATTTTCTGCAGAAAGTAATTCTGCCTGGTGTGATCTGCTGCTCAAGCACTGTCCTCATTGGACAGCTGGAAATCTTGCTTCAGATCCCAGCTATGCATCAAACACCTCCCAGGGCAGCTTGCTCAGTTTGATGAAAAATGAGTGTTCAGACTCATGACCTGAACACTCCCTTCCAGGGCATCCCCTCTGTACAACAGAGCAGAGCACCACAGGGCTGCAGTGCTGGCAGAGGTGGGGGGAGAATGCATTACTCTTGCAAATGAAAGCAATCTCTAGTGGTCCAGTCATCTTTATCAGGCAGTTTATAAACTGACTTGATAAAACAGTTAGAGCACTGATATAAAATATTTTGCAATGACTTCAGTGTTTTGGATCAACAAGGGTAAGTCTCGATGACAAAACCATGAAGACCATCCTTGCTGGAATCTGTACTTCTACTTCATCCCATTTGCCTTGAGTTCACTCACATCTTGTGACTTGTCTCCCTAGAAGCAGCTGTGTGAACTAAAATCTCACTGTTTGTGGGAGCAAATACCAAGTTCTACATACTAGAGAGTTTTGTAAATAAAGATGTTGCAGCCTTGTGCAACACTGTCATATCTACTCTGGGTGAAAACTGTATGTCTTCATCTACTGCTTTTGAATATTATATTGTAATTCGAAATTCTATTTGAATCAGAGCTTAATCAGACTATGATACTTGTATCAGCATGCTCTCCCTTATGAACTCCTCTGAAATCCCTGCTTTATTACATTGGTTGAGCTCCTTATTTCTTAATATGTTTGAGGAGGACAGGACTTCCCCACTTTAAAGGCAAAGCAAGACTGAGAGTGAGTGAGACCCTAGGAGCCACTATTTAAGTGTTTGCATTTGCAAAGAGAGGAGCCTAGTAGGGATTTTCACAAATACTTTACAAAGCCTTTTCATTCCCAGTGGATTTAGAATCCATTTCTCGAGGGACATTTCTGGAGGGAGTGATCTGAGCCCTTTCTCCCCTCAGGCCAGCAAGCCCTGAGGCTGCTGGGGGTCAGGCAGGTCTCTGAGCAGAGCCCTGTGCTCCTGCTGAGAGTCATGATGGATCTGCTCAGGCTCAGCCTCCAGTCTGGCTCTGCCAGACAGCTCATTATGGTAGCTCTGAGCAGTTGTATTTGGGTCTGTCTAAGGCCTTTTGGGAGATGCTCCCTAAATCTTGTCTCTGAGCCACCCTCTTACTCTGAATTCACAAGTGAAGCTGTCCCTGCTGGAAACCCAGAGAGGAATCTCTGTAGGCTGCAACATGTGTAGAATAACTTGACCCTTGGGTCTTCTACCTCTGAGTAGTAGCAAGACCTTAATGTGCCAGAGTGTTTTAATGTCAGATTTTAGTGATCTATTAAAAAAGGTGAAATACATTTTGCAGAATTGAAATCCACATTTAGACACGGTTCTTATGTAAAGTGTCTCATGACCTGGGTGAAGACCTTTCCTCCAACCCAGTCATTGAAACAACACAGCTGACTGCAGAAAATTACTAATTTATTTCACTCTAATGATTTAGAGCAATACCTTTTTATGTTTTTATAAATCTGCACAGTTTATGCTGCTAAGGTTTTCCCATGGACAAGGTGGTGTGTTCTCTGACATTACAATTCAACCTACTGAACCTGCCTGCTCAGTCCTTTCTTCTTTTGTCACACTGGGACAGCTGAGCAGACCAAGAAACCTGTCCCTTAAGAACAGGGTGACCCTTCAATTGGCTGGTGGAGCTGAAGGTTCCAAAAGCAGAGACCTGTTCTCCTGGGGGAGTTTATTATGTGAAAGAAAGGTTATGCATGGTAAATTCCACCAGCAGAGAAAGAGCCCTTTGCACACACAAAAGGAGCCAGTCTTTGGAAATGTATAGCTCCATTTAAAAATAAATTTAAAAAGCTCTTAGAGATATCGAGTACCCTGTGTGTGGAGATAAAGGTATTAACTTTCTGGACTATTTTTTTGACAAAGGAGGAGTTCTACTTTTGTCTTTGCAGAGACACTATCCCTCAGAGACTCTCAGGAAAAAAATGAGTGTGGCAAGCAATGGAAGTTTTTTTTTCTTTTTTTTTTTTCCATCTGATGAAGTCTTCAGGGATTCACAACAGAGATTCAAATAAAAAGTGCTGAGAGCTTCCTGTGGGATGGCCAAACAGAAAACTGTGAGTGAGGCTGCTCAGCACTTTGCTGCTTCCCAGGAGTTTTCTCTCTCCAGGTCACCACACTGTTTTACTAAAAGCCCATCCTATTAAAGTGAGGGATTGTGCACATACACATCCACAGATCCCTCTGCGCTGAGGATAGAGACTGAGGAATCTCCTTGAATTTGCAAGAATTGCAGAAAACCAAATTAATGTCTGCAGCTGCTGCTCTGCAACTTTTGGTTTCCTTACATCCTAAAGAACAATCAGGTCTTCCAGCCTTCAAATTTCCCCAGCATTCAAAAAAAGGAATTGAATTTAACACCATCCTTAACCACTCTTGGCACAGCTGGAATTCTGATGCCTCGTCAAAACCTCTGATTCCATGTGCCACTGATGGATGTGAAATTGCATTAACCTTTCTGGATTTACTATTTACCTACATAGCGATTTAGGATGCAAAGATGTATTTTAGCATTTAATTTACCTGGTGCTGCTAAAGTCCAGTTCACTCAGTAATCATATCTCTTCTTTCTTTCCCTACAAATGTGAATAGTTACAATGCTTATTTTTGTTCCTTACAGATGAAATCCAACTCCTATTTCAAATAGAACAGTATGGGGAGTTATTTTGTCTCAGCACACAACATCTTCTGTAGCCATCTATTCAGCACTGATTTTTTTGTCCAAATCCTCACTGTTACTGGAAAGTAGAGACCATATCCAAATGATCAGAGGTTGGTCCCTTTTTAAGAGACCATCAAGACATTTTCCTGTCTTTAATATGGATCACTGCTGATGCTGGGCATCCACAGCCACACGTGCCAGTGGAAGGGCTGTCACAGAGAGTGATGAGTCAATAAGACTCACTGCTGACCTGCAGCTAAAGACTTCAGAGTCCTATAAAGGACACCTGGAAAACAACACAGAATAAAAGCCCAGCAGACTTCTCAGTGGGAAGAGAGCTTTGGAGTGTGAGAAACCTTTATTGGAAATTATCAGTGTGAGCAGCCACTGGTTGCTGAGGTTCCAGTTTGCCCTTAGGCTGATTTCTTAGAATCATACAATGATTTGTGATGGAAGGGACCTTGAAAATCATTTAGATCCAAGCCCCTGCCCTGGGCAGAGACACCTTCACCAGATAAAGTTGGTCCAAGCCCCACCCAACCTGGCCTTGAACAATTCCAGGGATGGGGCAGCCACAGCTGCTCTGAGCAACCTGTGCCAGGGCCTCACCTCCCTCACAGGGAAGATTTCTTCCTAATATCCAATCTAACCCTGCCCTCTGTCAGTCTGAAGCCATTTTACCTTCTGTCACTCCATGCCCTTGTCCATGCCCCTGTCTCAGCCTGCCTTTGTTTAAGGTCCCTGTGCTGCTGGACAGGGTGGCCTCAGGGTGAATGAGTCACCTGCAGCCCCCCAAGAAGCTGTGCTGTATGGGGTATTGGGGGAGATAGAAGAGGACCCTTCAATTGCAACCAGCTGTTTAGGAATACTCAGGTGTTAATCCAAAGCACAGTTTGGCCTCTGAGAGTAAGACACAAATATCTTTAGAAAAGAAAAAGCAACTTTGCACAGTCTCTCAGAAAAGCACAGTATAATTTTCAAATTCTCAGTTCGTAAAACATTTCTTATGCTTCAAAGTACTTTCCTTTAAAGATTCTCAACTCCCCCGAGAATCTTAGCTGTCATTATTTTTAAATGCAAATTTCTATCTCCTAAACTACTTAGATTCCCTGAACCCCATACCAGTAACTTCTAATACCTCAGAAAACCAAAAGGCAACCCAATTGAATCTAATTTTAATGGTTTTTAAAATCCCCAAATATCTTGATGTTCTGGGGAGCTTGATTTTCAAATTATTTTAGAAACTATTCTTTGTATGGCTTAAACCATAACAAGGATGAGGGCAGAGAGATATTCAGAATAGGAGGGGCAGATGCTGCACTGAAGGGAGCCAAGGAGCATCCTCATGACAGTCTGGGTGAAGAAGCTGGGGCAGAGAACTAAAATGACCTTTCTACTATGCAAGAGACTAATGTCAACCTCATTAACAGAGTTCCCAAATCTGCTGCTCTCTCTAATCATCCATGTTGCTTCCTCTAGAGTACTCCCTACAGAAAAATATTCCAATGGCACTCAGGGCCTTACAGGATAAAAATCTTTTCTCTTGAACCCTATTACTTAGCATTAATCTTCAGTGGAAAATAAATGATTAGAAGAACTTGTTGATCATTCTGGCATTACAAATTAAAGGGCAATGGTGGAGAGATAACCCACATGTTTATTTTGTGCTTACATCAGCTCCCAGTTGATGCAGGTACTTTAACACTAATGGAGCTACTCCTGGTTTGCTCCAGTGCAGCTGAGCAAGAACTCCTGCCTTGTCTTTCTTAGACCAGCAATACCATTTTTGGGATCTTGGCTGTAGAAGTCTGGGTGGAAATAGCCCTTGGTCATTATAAGGTCATGAAATTATACCTGAGAAAGTCCAGTGATGCCTCCAGTTGACAGCTCTTCAGAAGGTGTTTTACTGAAGGCAGCTGAGGAGTCCACATTGTCAAAAATCAACACTAAAAAAAAAAGAAAACTAATGGGACAAGTAATGGATGTACTTTCAATTTAAGTATTACAAGGACTTTCTAGGAGATCCAAACTCTATTTCAGACAAATGGGTTTGAAATTGTTAACATTTCTGGGAAGATGTGGCTGCAGGACAGCTTTCAACACAGGGGATCTGTCTCAACAGATTTATCCCCTTGTTTTGAAAAAGGACTTGGGGATGTAGGGCTGGGAACTCCAAGGCTTATTTATATATTTGAAGTAAATAATCAGTTTTCTTACTACCATGCTGAATCAGAATGCTGCATGTCTGATTCTCTGTATGAGAAGGCACACTGGTGTTACTGCTGGTGTAAGTAGGAATTGGTCATTGTAAGCAGTCAGAAACCAAAATAGTGAGGAAAATAATCTATTTCTTTCCTCGTCGCACAAAATTATAAGATTATGTATTACAAGAGGTGATGTTTCAATGGTTAGAGTTAGTTTCTTTAGAAAAAGTCATGATATAAAGCCAGCAGTGTGGAGGGTTTGTGTTGACAGAGTATTCTACAACTTTTGAAGTCCTTTTCAACTTGGTCTCCATTATCCTGCATCATTCATGAAGTGCTTTGAAGTGCTTGCTTACAGAAAAGACCACACATACCTGCAGAGGACCAAGTTATCCAAGCTGACTAAATTTTTGCATCCATGACTTGCACTGAAGAAAAAAAATAGTTCTCAGGCTAGGAGAGTATAATTTGGTAAGACATTATAAGGCTGTAAAATAACAGCAGCAACCTTTAAATGCTAAATATTTGCAGAACTTCTAGCAAATATACTCTGCTGGCTACAGTGATTACCCGCCTACTGAAATGTTTGCATACTTGCCTGTATTTAGTATCACCCTTTGCTCAGTGTAATACAGTGTTAAATCATTTTTCAGTGTAATCTTGTAAAGGACAATTGCTGTTTGAGCCCCAGCAGCTAAACCCAAGATTAATTACAGAGACCAAAAAAATGGGAGGGCAGCCCAGGACATAACTCCATGGGAAGTTTGCCATTGCAGTGACTGTCACATTTGTAACCACGAGGGGCTGCAAGGCTGGTTCAAGGTGAGATCCTCACATTCCCAAAGAGGAAGGATGTGAGGAGGGTCCTGCCTGTGGCTGGACGAGGCTTGGTGCAGCAGCCAGTTGTCATCACGACCACAGGAGTGAAATGGCAGACATGGAGGAGGGCAAGAATATCTGCACACACATCCTCTCCTTTCCAGAGCTGTCCAAGCACTGATTTGTATGTTCATTTGCATTAATTTCCCCAAATCCAGCTTTAATTTAAAGCTTGTTCTCTTCCACAGGGGTTACACTGAGTAGCTGCACAACCAGCACCCTTCTCACTTTCCAGAGCTGTTCCAAAAGGGAAGAGGAGCCCTGTGAAGCTTTCTGCAGTGTATTTTCTATACTATTAGCTGTATGTATACTTTGAAGAGTGGATTAAATTGCAGAGTCCCACTTCTCAAACCCTATTTACTTGACAGGTATTGACTAAAAATTTTTGAATCTTTTCTCCTTGGATACAGCTCTGATTATGCCTTTTGGGTCTCAGATTGGTGGACAGTAACATTCTGGTGACAAGATGACATTCTTGGAGTACAGTTTACTGTGCAAATTGCTGCAATATAACATACTGTGCCAGATGAAATAAATAGACCATACTTCTCATTTTTTTTAATCTTGTACAGTTGTTAACACTTATGCAAAGTGGATATTAAATGTCACTTCTTTTATGACATCCAAATCACTTAATAAAATCTCTAAAATGTAGAGGCTTCTGCCTCCAATAGTGGTGTATTAGGAGTTTTCATGCCCATTTATTCTGTTAAAACATTTTTAACATGCTTCATGTGCAAGACCCTTTCCCTCTTCAGCCTCCCTTTCTCATTACCACTGCTGACATGCATTTTTCTTCCACTTGTCAAATGCAATTTCAGGACACCAGATTCTTTATCTGTTACACCTTGCAGATGGGGAATTAGAGATTAATAATGATATACCCATTGGAGCTTTTTTTATTCCTAATTCAGCACAGCTTTTGGCTCATGACCACATGGATGTCCCAAAATATTATGCATTTATAAAATGCTCAGGGGCTAATGTTATGGAATAAATGTTGACTGAATTCCCATCAAGTGATCTCATTGCATTTTAGAAGTAATACAATTTTACCTTCATTTAAAAATACATCTTTATCCAAAACCTACACGTAGAGGGTTTCAGTGTTACTGCCCTTAGAGAAATTGTCCCTGATGCTGTTTTTTCCATCCATGATTTATAGCAGCCTATGTCACAGATGTCTTATTCAGGAGACAGATATGCCAGAAGAAAAGTGTCAAACGAGTTCTGAGGCAGTGATGAAATACACCCTCTGAAGATGCATAATCTACATCAAAATAAATAACTTAGTAAATAACAGAATAGCCCCAAACTCTGAAGATTCTAAGGAATGAAATATGTGGCTTGGTGGAAAGGCAGCAAACAGACATGCTTATCAGCAAGAATAGATATAGGGTGCTGAAAATAGAAGTTACGTACTTAATATTTAATTGTTGCAATTTTGCCTTATATGTCACTTGGAAATCAAGTGTTTTCCAAAACAGAGATTTAGCTAATGAAATCAAGTGTTTTCCAAAACAGAGATTTAGCTGAAGTACAAGGGCAGCACTCAGACAGCAGAGATGACATTAACTGCTTTCTCTTCTCCCTTTTGTTTCCCTTACAGTGTAGAGTTTTTCTGCACAAACATCTCATCACTGAGGGAATCTTAGAGGAGCCACCCAGCCTGTCCCCTGTGCCCTCAAATGCACCTGTGCTGTGAGCAGCCTGCAGGTGCTTCTCAGAGGCTGGAAATGGTGCTGGTGGTGCACTCAGTCCTCTCACATCACCCTTGTTCTGAGAATACTTCAAGTGTGTTCTGAGCATTAAATTGGCCTTGAGATGAAGCAGCTGTCTGAGTTTCCTTGGAAGGAGGCCAGCTGGCTATTAAGGAAGGCACTGGATATCCTAAGCAATGTTCCTGATCTTGTCCTTTCATCTGGTGTCCCCTGACACAAAATGATCTCCTTCTGGGAGCTGTCTTGCAGCTCCTGAATGTATTAGAGGTGCTGGTTGAACAACTTCTCCTCTTTCCCCCAGCTCAATAGTCCTCACTCTGATTTTTAAAGCAGCTCAAAAAGCCACCCAATAACATCAACATTTGATGGCTTTAGCCTAGGATTCTACAGATATCACATTCTCAGAGTACTCACATAACCTAAATGCTGCCTTAATAAAAAAAAGAATAGCAAAAAGCCTGTAGGTAATTAGGAACCAGGTGTACTGGAGCAGCTTTGTGCTCTCCTATCAGCTGGTGAAGCAAGGGGAGCATTCCCTGATTGCTCCCACAGCACTCAGTGCCAGATGCCAGCACCTTGTCCCACCCACTGCACTCATCACTCTCACCACAGCTGGGCCATGTACCCTGGATTTCCTTTAAAAATAAAATCCACAGGTCAAACAAAGTCGTTAAGTATAACACTTCCTTTTTTTGCTGGAGCAAAATATACAAATGCATGAGTATTCCTTCAGAAATGTTGACCTTTTCTGCTTTTCTTCGGAGCCAGAGTAAAATCCCATTTCCCATGATTGCCATCCCTAATGAGACAGAACTGCTGCCCCCTTCACGGCTCTGCAGCTGACTCAACCAGTCACTGTGTGTAATGGCAGCATCTTGGAAAAAGGCAGGTTGAAACACTGTGATACTTCTCCCATCATAATGGAATCATTCCCGATTAAAAAAAACACTCTTTTCACGAGTGCATTAGTTCTGTGTTTATGAAAACCTAGAGATCAATAGGTTTTCTTAATATGTAATGCCTCTGGGTATCATATGCCACCATAAAATAAAAGAATTCCTATAAGCTGCGTGCTTGATACTCAAATGAATATTTTAACCTTTCAGGAGAAAAAAAACCACCCCAGTTCCCCCCACACCAGCTTCCCTCAAGAATCCACTTAATCATATTTTGAAATTTAATAAGGTTTTAGGAGTGGTAACAGTGTGCTAGGTTACAGCAATGGAAGGGAATGGATTATTCTAACCTTTAACAAGAGCAAATGTGAAGGGCTATTAATTTGGGAGGTTTTCTGAGGTTGGAAACAACATCTTAGCTCCTTGAACTTTATTGTTTCATCTTCCACTGAGATTGCACAGCCATTTCCTGTTTAACTTCCCCCAGTAAGCAGCCTGGAGTTATGGCACCACCAAACAAGCTGAAGCCACACATGGAAATTAAATTAATGCATCTCAGATAGGAGGTGAGAGCTAAAACAGAAACAGGGGAAGGCTCCTGTGCTGAGTTCTGCCACAGATCAGAGCAGATTATCACCATGGTTCTTCTGGGTTTAGACGTAGCCCATGAACAGAATCCACTCATCTCCCAGTCCCAGAGGGTGAGACCACAGGAGCTATTGTGTAACAGCAGAACAAATAATATGCAAATAACTACTTTGAAACCTAGTTCTGATCTGTGCTTTTGTTTTCACCAAAGGACCCTTCTCAATAGAGGCTTTGATCAAGCAGGCTTTGGTGATAACTTTGATAATCCTCACTAAATTATTCTGTTGTTGGCAGTAGTCTGGAATTGCCTTCATTCACTTGGTTAAAAGTTTCCATGACTTCAGCGTGTGAGTTACAGAACATCTCTGACCTGAGCTGGGAACAGACAGGAGGGAAAGGACTGGGGAGCATCTGGTGTGGAGCAGAGGGTTGGTTTGAAGTGTGCTCCTTCTTTCTGCATTTTAGAAGCAGAGGAAGGTGCAGATCTACAGAAAACTCAAGTCACTCTTACACCATGAATTTTCAGAAACTGAATTGGGGTGCCATTTTTAGCACTATGAGCTATTTTCTGGTGTGTTGTTGACTGCAGTCTACAACAGATTTCTCGTCTATTTTTTTTTTTTTAATAGCATAATTAGCAAGAAGCTCTTGATATTTATCCTACTCAAGTCACTAGGAATGTGTGGCAGACTTAGAAAGCAACATGAGTGAGCCCTTGATTATACAGAGAACTGTCACAACCTCTGCCTGCTGAGAGAGCTCCTGGAATAAATGTGTTTGTCTCTCTCTGTTTCAGATATACCTTTTACCTCTGCATCTCATTTGGATCCACCCCGTGGTGCCTGGGTTGAAACCCTGTTGCATCAACTTTGAATTACATTCTTTACAAGCCAGAATTATTGGGGTTTTTTAAAAGCAGGAAGAAGATAGAGCAAAATTATATAAAAAGCTTGGAAAATTTTTTTTGAAAAATTCTAATGCAAAGGGGATATAGCACACAAAGAAACACTGGGGAGGGAGAAATGCAAGGGATGGATTGTGTTAAATCAGCATGGATAAACTTTCTCACTGAAGCTCACACATGACACTGTAATCAGTCTGCACACATTTTACCAGTAACCAAGGCATCATAGCAACCTGTGTATCAGCTATACCCATGTAAGCAAGCCCACAGTTGGGGCTTTTTTTCTTGTTAAAGCTGACTACCTTTAGGTGTTTAGGGTCATTGTAGGTCACATTCATTTTTTTTTAAAGAAATATTTAATTTAAAATTTATTTAACTTTTTGGTGTTATTCAAATGTTCAAATCTGCAACACGCCACGTGGTGAGTACAGCTGTAATTCTGTTTTTCAGTCCAGCAAATCTGTAGTTTCTCAAACTGATCCCTATAGAATATCACAGCAGACTGAGATGGCTTCAGGCCTTTCTTTGTCCTCTGCAAACAGTAACGGTGACCAAAGAGCCACAGGACAGGAGCATGAAAATATGTCAAATATTCATCTTGCCAGATACCAGCCATTTCTCTAGATTTTTGCTTGGGTTGACTGGATCCCAAGATCCCATCTGGGAACCATCACAGTTCAGGACTGTGAAATTTGGCTTTTGTAGCTTCAGTGACGGAATGACCTAACACATTGCCCATGAAGTGCTCTCCCCCTGGATTTAATATAGATTTGCAAAATGATTCAGCATCGGTGGGAGATGAGGTGTGGTGAGCAGGAGAGCACAAGAGGCAATGCATGAAGCACGAGGCACTGCTGCTGCTCACTGAGGACAGCTCTGCTGGCTCATTAATTCTTAGCCTGTTGTTAATCTCAGATGCTCACTTGATTCTGCGACCCTGCCAGGTTTCCATTTAACACCACCCTCTGTAATGTTCCTTTTTCCTGCTGGTTTTCTCTCGCTGGAACACTGCTGCTCTCTAGCTTTCAAAACTCCTTGTATCCTCCACTTCTCTGTCACACACTTCACAGCTTTCCTGTCTAAATTAAGCTGAAAACATATTATTCATGTCCTAGGCAAAGATACCATGTTTCTTCTGCATGTTTTTAAAATGCAGGCACAGAAATTACTCACCTCTGAGAGGAAGGTCAGCAAAAGCAATCTATCTCCCAGGAGCAAAGGTGTAGTGGAAGGACAAATATTTACAGCACATGGGAGACATGAAGTTTCTTGGGGACAAGGTGCCCTGCAAAGCTGGATGTGTACATACAGGCAAAAATGGATCAAGTCACACATGAATGTCCTTTACCACTCACAGATGCATACAGCACCATCAGTGGGCAAGAGGGGGACTGAAGAGACTCTTGTGAGCAGTGGATTTTTACCATTTCCCTTCCTTCCTCTTATGTAGGCAGAAAAAGAACAAAGAGAAAGCAGTGGAGCATTTAACCTGCATAAGAAGATGCTGCCATGTAGAAGGAGCTCTGATATATGTTCCTCCCTGGGAAGAAGCCTTGGCTGTGTGTGGGAAGCTCCAGGTGCTGCATGGGGAGGTCACTCTGTGCCGTTCTCAGAGAGCCCGGGGGTGGCAGGAGCCTGAGCACGGGGGGTACCTGGTGTGCTGAGGGTGTTTGTGTCAGTCACACCACGGGCAGGGCAGGGCAAAGAAACACCAGCAGCAGGAAAGTCAGTGCTTTTGGAATAGGTGAGGCTTGTAGGAGAAATCTGGCATGGCTAAACACTCTTTATAGTCTCCAACAGGTGTTGGGGTTTTTATCTGAAGATAAAGGTACAGCCTCTAGTAAATCACCCTTTTCAGGTAAGGTTTGCATAAGAAAGGTCTGAAGCTTGGCCAGCTCTTTACAGGAACATTTCAGCAGGGCTCTGGCTATGATGCTTTACAATTTTAGCTGTTCTATTTTTCACATATTTGTAATCCTGTAATGCTTTAGTGTATAACTAAACTCCATATACAGTGTCAGCTACTGTTCTCCCATTTTGGTCAGACACAACAATTCCTCTCTAGGCCTGGGAATCAAGGACACCTCACTGTCTCAGGCCCTGAGAAGTGTAAACAAAAGTGGGTTGGGGGGGAGCAAATTTGGGGTAAATGACTTCATTACCTGAAGCTGTAATTGGAAGATTAACCCCCAATATGCAAATGGACCAAACTTGTAAAAGTATAAAACCCCATGAACTGTCGTGGATTTTTGGGTGTAGCCCCTGGGGGGGCTTCGTCTGCCTGAGATGTACCTGAAGGCCTTTCAATAAATATAACCGGTTTTTATTCCTTTAATTTTGTCTAGCCTGTGCTTTTAGGTAGTCCCAAAAAGGCATCAGCTGTGGCACTGACTGCCCTACCCAGACAGATGCACAACTCCCCCCTGCAGACCTAAGAAAATTCTCCCATTCACTTTCTACCTGCTCAAAGTTGTGGTGATGACCTGGAAATCACTGTGATCTAAAGGCATATGATCAATAAACTGCCTTTGATTTCACAGATCTAAAGACAACTTCAGAAGCCTGAACTTCGGAGAGAGGGGCTGTCCTTTATGCAACCAGATTTGTCAGCAAGGGAGAGCTCTTTGATCTGGATCTTTTGCAAAGGCTTCTCCTGACCTTTCCTCCCACACACAGGCATCTCTTGGGACACATATCCAGCCAAGCCTTTGAATTCCATTCATATTCTTAGAGTTTTCTTGTGTGTTCATCCTGTATTTCAACAATTAATCTGAGAGCAAAATTCATCTTTGCTTACAAGCTTCCTGTGAGAAGAAGAGTTTGGTTTTGTATTTGGTATCTGGCTGTTGTTTCCTTTAGAGACAAGGAAGAATTTATTTAGGAATATCAAGTGTGGAACAGTGCCGTGCAGCCCTCAACTCACCTGTGTTTGGGGCAGCACTCTGAGGTAAAGGAGGGAGGTCCAGGGACCTCAGGAACCGTGTGACCATTGACATCCACCCCTGAGTTTTGTAGCACAAAACTTGCTGTGAAAAACTCCTGAAACTGGGACCAAGTGCTTACATGGCCGGGGACCCCCTGCTTTAGTAATTTCAAGCAGGCAGAGCATTAGCTGGGCTCCTGCTTGCTCAGCAGGGTTTGGGTACAGAACAGCTCACAGTTTAGGAGGCAGGTGTGTTTATCACCGACTAGAAGTGACTTAACCAGGAACACTTTTATTAATTGTTACAGCAACGTGTAAATGCTATTGGGCAAAGGCTTCCAGCACTACCTTTAGTTACCTGGCCAAATGTAAGAAGGATCTTCTTGTCGGGGCAGACTGGGAAGGAACAGAATTGGATAGAAAGAGCTCTTTGCAACTTGAAGCCTTAAGGCAGCCAACAGTGCCCTCTTCGGGGTTCTTGCTGAATTCCTCCAGTAAACCAGGTGGTTACAAGCTGCTGGCTGTAAAACTTTGCCTTTACTTTACTCCTCTTCCTATGCTTACACACGTGGTGTGTGCAACACTAAGCACCAGTGGAAAACAAGCCCATTCTAAAATAGTTTTTCTAATTGTTATTTTCAATATTAGATACTGACAGGTGTCAGGCAGGCTACTTGGTCTCCAGACCATGGTCCAGCATGCTTATACTTATTTTTAGACTATATGAAGACAAAGAAAAATTTCCAACCGAAAATAAATTATAGAAGGAACTCATCAGATGCCAGTTTAGGTGCTAACGTGCTCAGGACTTGGGTCCAGGTGCAATATCATAAACCAGAAATTGTACAGACTTAGCTGAAAGTCTGAAAATTCTCCTTTGCCCCTGGTGTATCATCACTGACACAAGACCCCCGTGGGCCATGACTGGCTCCATCTTCATGCCCACTCTGCCTCCCTTCAGAGAACTTCCTACTCCACCATCACCACCTAGAAAAGTATCTCAGGAGCCCTGAAGCACTACTTTAATATAAATCACTTGAACTAGCCTTTAAATGACCTAGTCTGGCTCTTTGCCACTCGAGCCTGTGCTGTCCCAATTCTTCTTTACAGTGGGAAGTCTCGAGAGAGTTTCCTTAGGTCTTTCTGAGCAACTCTGCAAAAGCCTTTTGAGGTTCCCCTTCAGGTTACGTTAAAACAACTATAAATTCTCAAGTTTATAAGTCAGACCTTAGTTCTAAAAGTTTTCAAAGCTTAATTAATCACAACAGCAATAGACAGCCTTCTCAGCAACTGCCCAGCAGCTGTATTGATCCTACATGTGTACTCAGCATCACTGAAGCACCAGCAAAATAATTCATGGCCAGTGACAGAATAGCTGCTACCAACAAATTAGAACCAGAAATAAACAGCCAATGCAGAGTTATGAAAGGGAAAATAAAGTTAGATGGGCACAATTGAAATCTAGGGAGAAATAATCACAAATTCACACACCTAGTTTCAAACACAAAACCCCTGGAGCAATAGGAATGGTGCTTTACCCATGACTACAGACAACTGTGCAGGAATCAATCTGAGGAAGGGCAGAGGCTAACAAGGAGAGGAAGGAAAAGCAAGGAAACATCTGAACAGGTAAGATTGCTTGAGATAAAAGAATTAAGGGGCTTGGTTGCTTGTCCTTCAGGTTTTGGAGATCAAGATGTAATGGAAACTCAAGGTTTTTGCTTTGTGTGAAGACAAATAAGAAAAACAAATACAGAACTACTGCAACACCAAGGCTTACTAATGATTCTGTAATAATGGAGATGGTGATGGATGCTCAGATGGTCTAGAAGACAAGGAAACATTATGAAACACAGCCAGAGCATTTAATCTGCAAAGAATCAGAATGAAGGCTTTTTATTTTCAAGGCTGTGATTCTGTAGCTCAAGCAGGCTGGATACAGCCATGGAAATGCAGTTGTCTGTGGCAGAGGAGTCACTGCCTGTGTGCTGGGGGTGCCTGAGGAGGTGTAAGAAGCACCTGCTGCTCTGCCCTGCACTGCTGTGTTTGGTTACATTCTGACTTGCCTTTTGTCCAGCATTCTGCACATCTCCTTGAATTCCCTGCTTCAGACCAGAGTGTTAATTGCCTTTTTTTTCTTCTCCAAGGCTGCCTGTCTAGAGGCACCACACCTGGAGATGACTGCTCTGGCTCCTGAGGAGCCTGACAAGCAAACAGCTGAAGGTTCATGTGCTGGCAGAGGCAGTGATCTGTGCTGGTAATCTGTTCAGATTCTTGTTTCCTGAAGTTTTGTGAAAAAGCACAAATTACTGCTCTCACAGAACACTTGTTCATTGTCAAAAGCAAATAAAGCCCATCTCTAGCAAAAACTGATGATGTGTTTGCACACTCACTTAAAAGCAAGAAGTGCAGTCAGACCAAATTACAGATTATGGAGATCTCTTGCAGCTGACTTTGCTTTAGAAGGATGAATCCAGTCTCTCTTCAGCAAGGGAGGAGAGATCACCCAGTCCCAGAGTGAGCTTTCAGCTCCACTGAGGCCCAGCCCTTGTATCACTTCATGAAAGCATAAGGAAGAAAGTTCAGTGGTAAAGAAGTTATACAACTATATATGCTTCTCAATTTCCCAATATTGTGTAAATCCTTTCCCATGTTCTCTCCTGCAAATCTATCCAAGGTATAGGTATAGGTATCTCTCCTCCAAATGCATCCAAGGTACCCCTGGCACGGACTAGACAGAAGGACAAAAATGTTTAGCTTAGGCCCAATGACAAAAAGCATTTCTTCCACAGTCACTAATACTTTCATGTGATACTGCACTTCTTTTTTCTCTACTGTTTTTCATACAAAGGTCACACATAAACGCTGCTTTCTGCCATGTAAACGCAGACCCTTTCTATAGAAGCCAGGTAACGAAGTATCTTTTCAAGATATATTTTTTGTTTTCATGTTTTGTTTTGGACTCTTGTAAAGAGCTGCAAGACTAAACCATCCATCAAAGTCAGCAGCCTGTATGGTGGCCAATGTATCCAATCTCCTGAGCATCACTGGGAAGCAGCTTGCAGGATGAAACGCTGGTGACAGACCTGACACACAACATTATATCTGGTGACTGCAGAAGTTAAACACACTGGTGCTTCTGCACTAAGCAGCTTTCACACTGCAAGTAGGAGGGGGAGTTATTTTTAGCCCCAGGTATTATAATTAGACATTAAAGGCTGATGTTAGAGGGGACAGTGCATGATGAGCTGACAGCCAGACAGGAGTGTTCTTGTAGCTATCGTACTATGTGTCACTTGCAAATGGAAGCGTGGCTAAAAATACACAGCAATGGGATAAAAATACACTGTGCAAGAATTACAGAGCTAATGGCACATCCAAAACATATGGCAAGATGCTGGCATCTTCCTACAGCAGCAGAGAATTCCCTTAATCAGACAATAAAGTGTCATTCCCTTCACTAGGGTTCTCAGAGGTGGCTCTAACAGTCTGTAAGAGGGAGGGCAGGGTGGCATTACAGCTCCAGGACTTTTCTTAGGAACCAGCTGCTTTTAGCTTGACTACACCCAACAGGTCTCTCTGTGGCAATGAGCATGACCAAGACACAGCTTGACAGGACCAAATCCAGACTCTCAAAGTCCTGTTTGCACTCAGACACTGATCCTGCACAGCTGCTGAGGCAGACACACCTTGGTGCTGAGAGGCTGGGGCGTGTCCAGAGAAGGGCAGCAGAGCTGGGGAAGGGTCTGGAGCACCACTCTGATGAGGAGTGACTGAGGGAGCTGAGGGTCAGAGAAAAGGAGGCTCAGGGGGCACTTTCTCACCCTCTAAAACTCCCTGCCAGGAGGTGGAGGTTGTAGCCAAGTGGGGGTTGGGCTCTTCTCACAGATAACAAGTGACAGGATGAGAGGAAATTGCCTCAAGTTGTGTCAGAGGAGGTTTAGGTTGGATACCGGGAAAAAATTCATCACTGAAAGGGTTGTGAAGCATTGGAAAAGGCTGCTCAGGTCAGTTGTTGAGTCACTGTCCCTGGAGAGATTTAAAAGGTGTGTGGATGTGGTGCCTGGGGACGTGGTGTAGTGGTGGCCCTGGATGTGCTGGGGATGGTTGGACTTAATGACCTTAGAAGGCTTTTCCAACCTAAGCAATCCTGTGATTCTTTGATGTGGTGGTTTTGGGAGTACAGTAGTGACTGTAGCATCCCAGGCAGGCAGTAATATCCATACCCCTACATACCAGTCAGTAAGACAATGGTTTTTAATTTACAGGGGATATTTTTTTCCCCAATAAACTTAAAAACTGCTTGTTGGAGAAATTCGGAGGAGCTAAGTTTTGCTAAATTTTTCTCAACTACTAAGGACATATTCCTTGTCAGGATAGTGTGTTTCTGTCCCATGAGGCTGAGCAGGGGAGAGGGGCCTCCAGGCAAATGTCTCAGAATTCAGACACGGTAGTGGTGGGCAGAGCAGTAGATGGCACCAGCATCCTGCCAGACAGAACAGCAGCAGAAATCCCTCCCGATGTGCTTTTCAGTATGCAAAGAAATAGTATTGCAAAAGGAATAGTGATACTAAAGATTGAAATTCCAGTTCAACTGGCAGTAATACCTCTTGATTTACACATGCCTAACCCACAGCCAGTGGCCTGGGATGCACCTTGTGTCAGAGGGATGGAAGGCAGAGATTCACAAGTCCTCAAATGCAGCAGGTGTTTAGGGGTGCTGCCCACAGATCCTTCTGGCTGTGCTGTGGTGTTTTGAGCAGGGCAATAATTTCCCCAGTTCTGAGAGGCCTTTGTAACAAACACAGAATAGTGACAGCAGGAGGTCGGGCAGAAATGTATATTTGATCATCTTTTAGCACCTGAAGAATGGTCCTGCAGGGAATCTGTCACTGCTTATTTCTATTCCTTACTAGACATAACAAGTGCTGGAAAATGCTGTGCTCCCTGCTAAGTGACATTTCGTTCATCACTCAAACACCCAGTTCTGCCATCTCCTGAGCTTCTTCCACCCAAAAAATTATTCCTCAGATCTGACCCTTTCCTGCACCAGAGATAAAAGAAAAAGCACAGCCATGCTGCTGTTGGTACTTTGTGCTTCCTTGTCCTTTCCTTGGGCCCATCTGCCTCTACAACTCACAGTGGGGTGACTGTCCCCTTGCTGTGCACTCGTGGGGCACCTGGGGAGGTTTGCAAGGTGCTCTGCAGTTACCAGAAATCACTCTCTTGTACTGAACCAAGTAATGGGCAGGAGAAAACCTGACAAGTCCTGGGAGAGCCAAGGCCATTAACAGTGTCACGGTGGCAGTGATCCTATTAATGAGTGACCTTCCAGAGCAGAGCAGAGCAGAGCATTCCCTGGAGATGGAAGCAGCCAGTCCCTGCCCTTTGCTCCTCTAAGAGCTCTCTGAGCAGCAGAGGGTGCTGCCCTGGTCTGCAGAAGAGCTGCTGTGATCCTCCCCAGGGCTCACATCCCCCTCTGGCGACAGCCCCAGCCCTGATCCTGGAGCATGGCACATTTCAGAGCAGGATGGTGTCTGGTGTCTCTGATGCTTTCCAAATTTCCAAATTCACTACATGAGCCTTTCCAGCCCGGAGTGCAGTCACTTTCTCAGGGCAAAGGTGAGAAGTGATTGCTCCTAAGCTGTGCACCTTTTTTATTCTACTCTAGGCAAGAACTTCTTGCCCCCTCTTTGTGTGCCAGTGAGAGCAGGAATAGATTCCTCAAAGAGGAGATAACCCAGATGTGCTGGTCACATTACAGTTAGGACAACTATGTTATGGGAAAAAAGTAGGGTTATATTAATTATACAGATCTGAAATTGCACACAAGGAGATACGTGACACATTGATTTCAGTTATTTCATCAGAAATCAAATGATCTGATTAATTTCCATTAAACTAAAGAAATAATGTAAATGTGTTTCATTCCACAACTTGCTGTCAGTTTACACAGAATCAGCGGAAACCAGATAGTGCTGCCACCTGGAACAAAGGGCAGAGATAGTGACCTTTACCTAATTATTTAAATTAGTTTGAAGTATGTGAAACTAAGAGATAAGAATTCCATTATTATCAAAACTGTTCTGCTTCCTTCTATTCATTAAATATTCAACTTCAGCACCAAACACAGTTAATATTCTCCTTCTAAATTTGAGAATTTTTAATAATGCATTAAATTATTCCTTGGGGTTCACTGAGGCTTCATAGCATACACAATGGCTTTCTTCAATGCTTATATACACAGAGCAGCAGGTCGGTTACCCAGGAAGTGTCTGACTGACACCCTTTACATCTTCACAAATTAAAATTTTGCGTTTTATGGCCAGCAGTCACACTGTGATCCTAATTGCAGTGGGCAGTTCGTATCCGTCTGGAGCCTCTTCCCTGGGCACAATCAAAGTGACTCTTTAAAGTGCTGGGTACATGTTTGGAAAATTAATTCTTTATTGAAAACAATATGTCAACTAAAATGCTCTCTCTTTCCTTTTATAAAGGATCCAAGTTGGATGGGAGGGTGACTGGGCAGCACAATTGGGCATGTGCCCCTGGGCCACTCTGTTACCCTGCTGTCTGACCTCAACTTCCTACAAAAACCTCCTTTCAAGCCACACAAAAAAATTATTCTTAATAACAAATAAGCCTCTTTAAATGCCCATGACCATACTGCAGTTAAGCAAAATCCTGTGAGTATGTGTAAAGCATTGATAATGATTTTGGTTTCCACAATTATGCCTGAGACTAAAGTTTAAACTAGTTTTGAATACTGGATAAGTGTGCTCCTGGCAGAATATCCTTGAATCAATTTTTCTGTATCTCATAGTTTTTGGCACACACTAATACTGCTAGCAAGTGAATCTTTCAGTTTTTGGATATAAATGTCACTCCTGTCTCAGGCCTGGAAGGGGCAGTGACAAAATGGTGTGAGATGCTTTAGGTAATTGCTTCCTCTTGGCAGTGAACAGGAAACTGGTGATGCCACAGTTGTTAGTAAAGATCATAAAGGCAAGACAACATGTTCTGCTGGGCTTTTTCTACTCCTTGCCCTGTTTTCAGGAGAAGTTGGACTATAGTATTTTCCCCTCCTTTTTCTAGACTCCACAGTAACGAAATGCCCTCTGCCATGTTCCATGAGGGGCCTGTTATACAGGAAATAAAACCTTTGTGGTTTCAGGTCCAGAACAGATAATTTATATTCAGACTCTCCAATTCTGCTGTGTGAAGCCAGAACTGATCTGGGGCCTCTCTGAGACTGCACAGTTACAGCAGCACCGTGCCAAGAGCAGGGAGCCTGGGGCCAGAAGGGTTTTAGGTCAAACTGCAGCAGTTTGGGGACAGCAATTTCTGCAGCACAGATGAACTCTGGATTTCCCTTTGGGGCAGGTGCCTCAGACAGGGATCAGCTGGAAAGGTTCATCTCCTACCAGTGTTCTCCAGAGCTTTCTGGGACAGAGCTGCTTGGGAGATGGGGAGCTGTGTGATAAGGAAAATCCCTGTTTTTCTGAAGGAGCAATAATGCCTTGAGATGCAGGACTGGCACCCAGAAAGGCAGAGGATACTGCCTTTGTGTGCTTACGTGGGCCTCAGGATCTCACATGTGTGTTTCAGCCTGGAAATCTACAGTTGTACTTTATTTCTGCAATATTTTATCTGGGAGTGTCACACAGAAATGTTTCCATCTTTGCAGAAGCTCTAGAGCTGGCAGTAAGGAAAAGTATAGCTGCACATTCCCTTGGGTTTCTGGAAAGGCAGACAGCAAATCTATTTATATCCCAGCTCTGAGCCTGCCTATACACGTTTTCAGAAACTTCCAAATTTCATTTGAGCTTTGAGCTGCCCACTTCATTTCATTGCCTTCTGTTATCCTCACGAGATTCTCAGATTTATGGGATTGTCAAGGATATTTGCTTTTGCTCAGTTATAATTATTGCCTTTCATGTATTTTTAGTACAGGTGGCTATACTGTGTGTCAGCCATGCTAAAAAGGGGCAAGTAGGTTGTTTATAAGCCACACTGTGGGGATGTCTCATTAAGGTGAATTTTAGGTTTAACAGAGCACCAGAGTAAAATATTAACCTGATAACCTGATACTGTACCACATTACACTGAAGATCTGGGAAAGATGAGCAACACTTCCAAAGGGATAGTCCCTATTAAAGGGAAAACATATAGAAACTTGCACAGATGACACTAAACTTTTAAATGTGTAATATTCAACCAGCCTGCCTTTCCTTGGCTGTCTGAAAGTTACAAATAAACTTCTGGACAGAGACCATCATACTGCTTATAATAAGAAGATAATATAATAACAACAATAATAACAATAAGGTAATTTAAAGTATAAAATTTAAACCAGAAACCTTTCTATATTTACGTATGTTGTTTATTTCTTGATGAGATTTTCCTTCTTCTCTAAGGTTCCCACATCTCATGAAAGCTTTGAATACCAAAATCTTCTCAGATACATCATGTAACATTTCACTTGGTAACTTTTGAGGACAAGACTTGCTGAGATTGTGAATTAGAAAGGTTAAAGCTGCCCAAGTTTGCAGGAACAGGCTATTTAAGGGACAAGAAAACCAAGAGAAACATGAAAAAATAGAGTAATTTGTTTTTTTTTTTTTGTTCTCTTTTAAGAATCATACCTAGAGAGTACAACTAGTCTTTAAGTCTATCCTAATTTCTCTGTCATTTATCAAAAAGTCAATCTTGCCTTCTATTAATAAAATTGAAGCTCTATATTCTTAGAAAGCTCATCTGTAATTTCTGTCATTGTGATGCTCGGACCAATTTTTGTGGTCACTGGCATTAATTAACTATGAATATTTTTTTAATAAGCCCGCAAAACAAAATCCAAATAGCTGTCTTATCACTAAATTAAATCCTGCCCATAGGATTCATTTTTTTTATGCCTTTTAGCCTTAATGCTTTGCTTTCTTCTCCCTCAAATCAATGACATGTGACAAAGATGTTGCTATCCCAGAGAGAAAAAGCCTCTGCAAGCTTTGTGCAAATGGACAGCCAAGAAGAGAGGAGATTTTTAATGCCTCTGCTATGGAATGGCTGCAGCAGGAACAACTCTTCTTGGGGATCAGAAAACCCAAATGAGAGACTAGAAAACCCAAATACTGAGACAATCAGCCCTCCCTGCTGGAGTTTATGTGAGGGAGCTCACTGCTCAGGCATGGGCAGCTTTTCTTTTCTGCTGGATAGTGTCTCTGATACCTAAAGAGGGGCTGAAATGATGCTGAAGCTTTGTTTAAATTGTGCTGAGAAGAAAAGACTCGGTCTGCCTGTGTCAGCCTGGCAGAGTGCTGGAGCCCTCTCTGCTCAGCAATCAATAGCTCACGGGAGGGGAAGTTCCTTAACACAGACTTTTCCCATACTCTGATTACCCAGGGCTGTCTCCTTGGCACAGCTATGACATCCATCACCACTAAAGAAAGGGAGTATCCACTTCTGAGCTTCAGGAAGAAAATTACAGGTTTTCAAAACTGAGTAATCACCCCCCAGGCCTTCTCTCAGCCCCTCACCACTGCCTGGATCTGCCCACCTGTACAGCCACAAGCCCAGCTGAGCCATCTGCTGAATGCACCTGACAGAGAGCAGTGAGCTGCAACTGAAAATGTTCCCCTGTATGAAGTGTTTCAATGTTGGCAGTCATGGGAAGTTATCCCACACAGCTCAGGTTTAAATTCTATAGGATCTGTAAGAGATCTGAGTCTGCAGAGGTGAAGGATCAGTCTGGAGGAACTCACTCTCCAACTGACTTGGGTGGCCTATGAGTCCTGTTCTCATTTGTGTTCTCTTTTGGCAAGAGTACTGCAAAGCTGAGCATTCCTGCATTTCACCACCTGGAACTGACTTACAAGAGCTGCCTCTTACTCCGGGGGATCAGGGAGTAGCACATTTCTGCTTCTCTGCACACCTGAGTTATTTCTCAAACTCATATCTGGCAGAGAAAACTTTCCAGGGTAAGATGTCAGAAACAGAGGATAAGAGGCCAAGACCTGAAAGAATTTGATACACTTGCCCTAAGGAGCAAGAGCACTTGACTTACTCATGTCGACCTTACATAAATCCCAGGGCAAAAAGAGCTTACAAACCTGTCTTGGCTTTTACTAGGTTTGACAGCACTAAGCAGTCAACTTTCAGAGCAGATTTCAGATTTCAAGGGATGTTTTAATTCCTGAGAAATGAAAGGACATAACCTTTAATGAGGAACCAGGGACATGTCCAATAATTCCATTTACTTCTGTACTGGAAACTGATAATGATATCCAGGGCTTTACTCCTGTGACAGGCTCAGAGGTGTCTGAAGACACCCTTATTACTGCTCTTTATTCATTAGATACTCTTATGGTTTGATGCTTTAAATAGCATCTGCTCTTTCTGATGGGTTACCACGTCCTCATTACCCCAATCAGAGACGTGGTTTTACGTCTTACATGGCTCGTGTAAGCAAGCAGAGAACAAGGAAGCAGAGATGAGAAACCTTGCCAGTGCTCATAACACATCCCTGCTCTTTCATCAAATTTCTAGTCTGGAGAGCTGCCAGAGTATTGAAAGGAGACGGAGAGACGTGCAAGGAGTGAGGAGGAAAAAAGGAAATTGTCACAAAGCTGATTGTATTGGATTCTCACGAGAAGCCTCTCTGTCTGCCTTAGCAGATACACAGGCAGAATATGCACCAAGAGAAACAGCAAATCTGACATCACACTGCATCCCCACCCCAGGATATGGATGTCTGTCTCCCAGAATAAAGTAGCTGGTTTTCTTTTAAAAAGGCAAGTTCCTTATAAAATCACAGAAAGAAAGGGGTGGAAGTGACCTCCAGAACACTCTGTCTAAAGGTCAGCTCTCCTGAAGCACTCCTGGGGAGGCTTAGGGAGACCTCGGTGATGGGAGGGGCCTGCAGCCCCCAGGCACAGGATCTTGGCACTTTGCTCTTCTCAGCCATGAACACTTTCATAACAGAGTCACACCTGCTGTTATTCAAACTCCTTATTTCCATACCTGGAAATTTCAGCAGAAGTTCCTATAAGCTGGAATTGGCCTGTGGCCGTAACTGTTTAAAGAACCATGGTTCAGGTTAATTCCAACATGTCCACTCTTCAGTCTCTGCTTGCTGCTCCCCTTCCTTCAAAGGACCATGAGAAAAATGACCTCTAAGTACACACTGTATCACATCTTGATGGAATATAAAGTCCACTGGTCAGGTAGAACAAATTAAATTAATTTCATTCATGGGTTTTAATTTACTTCCTACAGAGTGATTTTTTGCTTCCCAGCAAGTTAATGCCAAAGTCGATAATGACTGCCACCATAATTTCAACCTTTCAGTTCAGTTTCCTGAAACACATCTGTAAATTGAATCAATTATTGCTGTGAAATGCACGTGCTGTTTATTTGATTAGCTCTCTGTAAAAGCCCTGTCATTCCCTACCACAGAAGAAAGTGCAGCTATAACCTGTTAAACCAAAGCTTGACTTTATAAACCCCTGTGCTAGAGGCTGCACAGCTTTGTGTTGCCTTCCAACCCATCACTGAGCTCATCTCCACCCTGGGTTCTGTGCCTCGATGCACCAGCCCAGTGGGTCATTACAGAGCTCTTGACCAAATGCTTGTGTACAGCTGAGGATACCAGAGAATCACAGAGTTCTTTAGGTTGGAAAAGCCCTCTTAAGATCATCGGGTCCAGATGTTCCCCCAGCTGCCAAAGCCTCCAAGTGCCACATTTCCACATCTGTTTACATACCTCCAGGGATGGTGATTCCAGCACTGCCCTGGGCAGTCTGTGCCAATGCTTAATGACCCTTTCAGTGAAGAAATATTTTGAATTATCTAATCTAAACTTCTCCTGCCACAGCCTGAGGCAAGTTCCTCCTGTCATATGTCTTGGGAGAAGAGACCAGCCCCCACCTGGCTTTCGAGGAGCTGTAGACAGCAAGAATGTCCCCCCCTGAGCCCCTCTGCTCCAGACTGAGCATGTATTTAAGCCAAGGGGATATCTTGTTGGTATAAATGATGATCTAGAAAAGATGAAGGATTTTTAAAGAAATTGCTGTTTGCAGATAATTCATAAAGCTAACAAAGACATTGCTGGTGATTTTCCTGCAAATTATATGTACAGCTGCCGGTGAAATAAAACCAAATTTTACTGCTTTTTGAAGTGTTCAACGTCTCTTTTCCCACTTGAGACATTCTGGCTAAAGAAGCATAGTAAAAATCCTTCAATTTGAATTGTCCTGACTAATACGATGTCTTCCGACATCTCTAGGTCTTGTGGCAAATATAAATTATAGTCAGGGTCTGTACACTTTGTTCTCTGGTACAGTCAAAGACACATTTGCTGGCATGGAAACCTCTTCTCCCTTCCTCTGCATTCTTTACCAGGCAGCACACCACTGCTGTGTATCAATTCACAAAATGTTTCAGCACTTAAAATTGATTCCTGTACAAATTTCCTAAAACCTAAGAAAGAACATTGCCAGGTTGTAACAGGCACATTTCAGATTCTAATCTGTGCTTGCCAGTTGCTTTGCAAGCCTTTAAAGTCTATAAATAGGACAGCAGCAAAAGAAACTGCCCTTTGCTTCAAACCAGGCTGGTTTGCTTAAAGAGTATTAAAGGTTAATCAGGGCATTGCTACAGAGATTTTATTTGTGGTTCAGTAACAATGTTTGTTTCTCTGTAAATTGTAACCTGCATTTTCTTATAGCAGGCCTTTTTATTAATAGATCAAAGTAAATAAATGATATAACACCCCCCTTTTTCCTATGCTATAGACAGTAGAAAAAGCAGCCAGGTACCACTGCAGCACATTTGTGCTACAGGCTAAGTTCCTAGACTCCCTGACCCCCTTTTGACATCAGAATGGTTAATATTATATTCTTGAATTGCAAACAGGTAACAATGTCAGTATTTCAAGGGTATTGCTTCTTCTTTTGCTTTCCTGTATAGGAACAAGTACACAATGCCCTTAAAAACTCTACAGTTATGATTAAAACCTCGGACAAATTTGTGACAAATACCTGTTCTGTGATTTTTTTTTTCAAATCTAATAAGGAATACCTACACATCCCTACAATGCTGTGTCTTTTTGCATGCATTCACCCTGGTGAACAGTACAGCTACATCTACAAAGATGACAAAAGAAACATCATTGGTTCCTACTTTTCTATTTGGCAGGTACAACGTTCTGCTTTAGGGAGATTCTGAAATAACTTCATGGCACTGCTCATTTTCAGAGCTCAGTGCATAAAAGCACGAATCATAAAACTCAGCTGCATTTAGCTAAAACATTTTCTAGGGCTCTTGAACTTTTCAAGTAATCCAGGCCTGATTTACAGCTTCCTATAAAAGTCAAGCAGCATTTCAAGGTTTCGTGTGTGTTACCAGTGAAATGATCCCATTTTGACTGCAGTTTGCTTCTCTTTTGTCACCTTTGACCCCTGATTATAAAAATACTCATTTGTGTTAACTAGTTGAATGTGATGAGAATCAAATGAAACATTCACCCAAATCTCTCTGCAGCTTTGCTGCTTTCATTTTCAGACACCTTTCAGTGTTCCTTAACCTATGGTGCTGTATCCTGATGCATTTCTGCTGGATCTCTCCATGCAAGGCAGACACAAAACACCCACTCTGACAGTGAAAACCCTGAGCTCTTCTCATCCCTGCCCCTGGGGCCACATTTCCTCAGCATTTATGCAAACCAGTTTCACACTGCTGACTCCACTGGAGCTACTTTCAAATTGCACTGATGTTGTTTCTCATCCTGATTTGTAGATTTACAGGTTAATGATTAAAGGAACAAAAAACCCCATATTGCCAAACAGCAAATGACAATATTAATTGGTATCTCCCCATTTGTTTCTCCCAGTTGAATCCTAGACTTTTCACCCCCTTTACAACATATTTAGCCTCCTTCAAAGCTGAGCAGTGAAGGTTCCCATTTCCCTTCACTTTGGTCGCAGTAGATGGCATTAAGAGATTAGCTACCAAAATATTTACCTATTGTCATATAATGGTTTGGTAAAGAGTTGAGATGATGTAGAGAAAACCCTGCTAAAAAGAAGATGGTACTAACAACCTCAGCATGTTGTTCCAGGAGCTGATGGTGCACACTGATAAAAACATCCATCACATTTCTACCTTGGGTTTGTTCAGTTTCAGGTTCCAATCACTGGCTTTTACCCATTTCTCCTAGGTTAAGGAGTACTAGTGCAGCAGCAACTTTGTCTGATGATCACATCCTCTCTCATCTTGCTGTTCTAATGGAAAGAGCCTTTGCAGAAGTTTTGTCCAAAAAACCTTGACCTTGAAACTCTTTCCTGTGACCACTGTTCAGTCATCCTATTTATAATGTGGACAGCAGCACTGCAATCCACTGCAGTCAAAATCTACCTCAGTTAATGTAGTTTTCACACGGTAAGTCTTAATTCACACTTATATCTAAGTACATACAAATATTAAGACTTGCCTTAATTTTTCCATCTCAACTATTAATTTATTCACACATTTGTTTCTATGTTATCATTCCCACCAATTTCCCCTCCTGTGGACAGCTCATCTTTGTTTATCATCACAAGAAAGTCTAAAACTTCCCTTCTGATGAGTCTCTACTCTGTTAGAAAATGCCCACATTTTGCATTTAGAGCGGTGATATCATCAATGAATGCAGGTGATCCCCACAAAATCCCCTAGAAACTGAAATCCCTCACAGTAAGTGTGTTTCCAGAATACAGTACGTGTGTTTCCACTGGCAGGCAGAACCTAGAGCACCTCCCCTGGCTGTCACACAGGGACTGCCTGCAGTATGGCTGGAAATGCAGAGCGTCCATTCATACCCCAATTATTTTATAAGTATAAACTAAGACAAATCAATAATAGACCCTTTAGAAAATTGGCAATGAAAAAGAAGATTTGGAAGCCTCTTAGAGAGACTGTCAGCAGGGAGTACAGGTTAATTAGTGAAGAGGCTGGCTGAGAAGCAGAGATGTCCCTCCTGTCCCACAGTAGTTTGATTCCTCAGTGCAGGTTCAGTTACCTGCTGTGCTAAACTCGCCCTTGGTATCAGCCTTCCCTTGGGATTCTCAATATCCAGTGGCCTTTCAGCGCCAAAGGCAGGGAGGGAACAGGAGTGAACACAAAAAAGTGCAGCAAATGCAATGGGAAAAGTTCTGTAGAAGGTCAGAGAACCCTTAAAATGATCATCCAGAGTGTCATTAAAATTACTCTCTAGGTTTTACCCCAATATATCTAACAGTCAGACCTCAAACTTCAAAACAAACTATCCAAATAATGAAGTTAATTTCTTACTCAGTACATTAGTAGCTGCTTGTAATAGCAAGAGGATAAATTTCAGTGCAAGAAAGAACAAAATTGTAGATAATGTTTTGGTAAGATCTTTTAAATCTTTCATTCTTTTTAAAAAATTCTTCCAGACAGTCAGAAAATTCTGGACACTAACTGGAAGCTGTTCTGTCATGTTACAGGAATTATACAAATAGCTGCTGTGTAAAAATTCAAAATATGCTTAAGAACAACAAGACTTCCAAATGTATTAACAAATCTCGAGCATTAGAGTACATTGTGTGGGGAGATTAATGACCTCGGACACAAAAATATCCGCCTGAGGAAGTGAAGAAGCACTGAGGTATGAATGCAAAAGAATTGTACCATTTACATAAACCCTGCTCAGGCTCTAAATCATCCTTGGTCAAGGTTCCAGTGTTTGCAAGCACCTACAGGCACAGATCCTCTGTTTATTCCTCCTCCTTTCATCTCTGCAAGGTCAGCTCTCAATGAGTCCTTCATTTATTGTTTGCTGAACAATTGTTGAAATGACTGCAAAATGTACAAATAAGCTGAACAGAAAATGCTTATCCAGAAAAAAAATTATTGTAACGGCTGCTTAAAACTACTCTAGTCTCCACAATATCACAGAATCCTAGAGTGGTTTGGGTGGGAAGGAAATTAAAGATCATTTTATTCCAATGCCCCTGACATAGGCTGACACACATTCCAAAAGACCAGGTTACATAAACAACAATACAAGGTAATCCTTATCCCCATGGTTTTCTGGTCAAGAACATTAAAACCACAAGCATACACACTGCGTTTGGCTGTAATTTTGTTAGTAAAGGTATTGTAACATTTATGCTATGAAATGGCAGCTCAGCAACCATCTGGGAATGGCTGCAGGTAACTGTGCATCCAAAAGTTTATGGCTCACACTAAGTATAAGAAAACACCCCAGGCCTTGTCATATCCAACTTTATGGCAAAGCAGCTGGCTCAATACTCAAAAAATGAAATGATGTAGCCAAAGCAAGAGCTGGAACCCGGGCATCTCCTGTGCCAGCAGGTTGCTCTGTGGAATGTGCCACGCAACATCCAGAGGATGCACAGGAGCCACAGGTGGCACAAAGGAGTCCGGGTGAGCAGGGATTTGGGGTTGTTGGGCACACATGGTTGTCAATTCCTCAGTAACACCTTAGAGGCCACACTGATGCTCCCAAGAAATAACAACCACCATCAGGGTGATCCCACTGCACACATGGCCTGGCCAAACCACCTGCCCAGGTGAAAAACTGTTGCTGGTAGAATGCTAATTCTTTTGGGGAAAATTTTTATTTAAGTATTTAGGCCTCAGGTATTTTGAGGCTAAAATAAATCACAATGCTACGAAGTAACGAGAAACAGTGGGGCATATAACTAGACATAGCATATTTCTGTCTTTGCCAATAGAAGAGAACAAAAAGATTATAAATCCCTTTCCTCAAATTACCCAGAGGTCAGGATGAGTGAGAGAGGTTTCTGATGTGCTTTTTTCTTGGATCTATTTCTGTTCACCATCTTCAGCTGAAGTCACTCTGCATCTCTTAACTCCTTGGCCTTTCAACGTTTTGTGAAGAGGCCTGGGCCTATAAATAACTACAGCCAAGTGAATGTGGTGCTTTTTGCAGTGGCAGAAGGATGTCTTTGAAGGGCTGGTCCCAAAAACTGCCTGCTTTGGAACAGTTTCTCCATGAAGTCACATGAACAGAGGCAGGAGAAATTAGAACATTTAGAGACCAGAGCAGCCTGAGCACAGATATTTGTGGGGAGGGAAAAGTGGATTTAACAAGTAAAACTTATTTAAAATGCACCAGAGGAAGACCCCAGGCTTCTCTAACTACACCTCCTTGTTATCTCCAGGATTATGACAAAGAGAAAGGCAGACACTCAAAGCAATCAGGGTCCAACTCCGACTCTACATTACCCATGTTATAGAGATTACAAGGAAAATGCCCCTTTTATTTTTTGGCATATTCTCATGTTGTTCCTGTCAGCCTGATTCTTTGGATTTGGATATCTGTTTTCGTTCCATCACTGCAAGTGAAAATGCATGTGGAATCAAACCACTAATCCAAATATTTCCCCAAACACCAAGAAAAATCAAATCTGCATTAAAGCTTGCTACCTCAGGCACTTTATTAAATGCAAATTATTCTCATTAAAAGTAGTATACCAAAGACTGATCTCCAGACATACTACTGACTTGATCAAGCCTCCTGCTGAACAACTCTATAAATGTGATTATAAATATTAATGAAGTTCATGTAAATAACATCTCCCACAGTGCTGCTGCTGCTACGCAGGTAGAGTGCACAAGAAATTTATTTATTTATTTATCATCTTAGAGAGGAGGTCCACTTCTTTATTAGAGGGAAAGAACAGAGCCATGAAATAATACCAGAAGTACCTAAAAGTGAGGGAGAGGCTGAGTCACTGGCAAGGCCAAACCCCTGGAATTTGAAACAAATTGGTCCTGGGCAGCAGAGATGGCTGTTTCCAGACACAAAAGATTTCCACTCAACCCTGGGCAGGAGCCTGCTCTGGACAGTGCTTCACAAGGCTGATTTAGCACCCAAAGCCCTCTCACAAGCAGTGAATGATGCATTTTTCAGGGGTACCTGTGCACTGTCCAAACCACATCTCTGGCCAGGAAGGACGGAGCTGTCCTGGCAGAGGGAGCTGCAGCAGAGCCCATGGAGTGGCAGATGCAGCTTCAAACAAGCTCAGCCCACTCAGGGTTGGGCTGCTGTGGGGAGAGGATCAGGAGCCTTTAGCTCACCTTTAGTTTAGACCATGCCTCTCTGCTTCTGTACCCAAAAATGGCCACACACCCTTGAAAGTAATTCTTGGCACAAAGTTGGGTAGATGATCAGGAATATCTTCCCAAGAGTGCCAGCCCCTCGTGCTGCTCCATGGCAATGCCAGGGTCAGAGAGGACAAAGTTCTGCCCCAAGGTGTGTTACCTCAGGTGCTCCGTGGCAGGGTGGCCTCAGTGGGCAGCTGGCAGAGTCCCAGGGTCGTCCCACGAGACCCTGAGGGGGCTGCAGATCCAGGAGCTGCGTGACTCAGTGACAAGAAGTGTAATGCAGAGTGAAGGGTGCCTAGAGGTTTTCCAGAGCACTGAGTTCAGCACCATTAAGGCTCAAAGGGAAGATACAGGCCAGACAGCTCTTACTTCGTCTCCTACTCTTTAAGCAGACAGCTGCTGCTGGGGAGATTTTCAGATCATGTCTCTGATCTGCTCCATAATGAAGGAGCAACTCCCACACACCTTCAATGCACACACGGCTCAAGAGGTCACTGAAGTCACTCTGCATCTGCCAGCAGGAGTTTTGCCACAACTGAGGAAGTTCTTGGATTATTAATGCTGTGATTTTTATCTTTTATTTGTGATTGTGTTTTGTCCTATTTCATAGGGCTCAGGATGAGAGAATAAAGTCTTCAGGTGAGGAGAAAGGGAATTTGAGGCAAAAGTCTCATTAGCAGATCATTCTGGTAAAACTACTCTGAACCACTCCCCCCTGGAGAGAGTAATGGCTACAAAATCTCCCCTCTTATTTTATTTTTATATAAGAAAAGCTTGAAACCAAAAAGAAATCTCATCAGTAGGGAAAGGAATGCTTAGTGTGGCTTGCTTTTAGGTTTTTTTTTTTTTCCTAATGAGAAGTTTTACTTCTATTTGTTTATAAATAAAGAAAGATTATTAGAAGTTACCTTTCTTATTTACATTTCAATCTTGCTGTGCTGATCCTCCCTGCATATGACATGTCTCCTTAGTGATCAACAGGCAGAATATGTATCTATAAGTATATATCCATGAGGAAACATTGAGCTATAACTCATTAGTGAGCTGCACTTATTTTTCATTTTGAAATTGCCTTGTAAATATTCAGGAGCACGATGCAGAACAGGACCTACCTACGTGCCTCCTATTCATATCACTGAGGTGTCTTATTTTGAGAGTGTAGGAATGTGTGCAATGTGCATGAAAGAGATGAATAATTATCATGATGATTGCCAAGAAAACAGAAGCAAAGCTCATGAATGACAGTCAAGATACACAGCGAGTTGAAGAGCCAGCACAAGGCAAGAGAACACGTACCAACAATCACAGTTCATCACTGTGGGCTCAGCAGCAATTCAGTTTTCCATGGCCAGGGTGCCCCTGAAGGAAGATGGGCTGAGGAAAGTGACAACCTGACTGGAAAGATTTTTGGGTCCAGTTTTTCTCACATAATAAGAAGGGAAAATTCCTCAACCCAGAACTGAAATGTTGCTCCTTGCATAGAGGGGATGGGATGCAACTCACACAGGGAGTGCTCTGGTGCTGTCACGCTTGGCAGCTCTTCATCCCTGGGGAATGTCACCTGCAGAGAGCCCTGCAGCTCCCTCCCTGCTCTGCTCCTGTCCCTCTGGCTGTGGGCATCCTCAGCAAGAGGACAAACCTCTCTACCCACAGCTCCTGTGCTCTGGGCTAGTCCAGGATCAGAGGATATTGTGTTTGGTTTCTTCCACATTTTTAATTTGTGGAGATGCTTCTTTTATTCTTCTCCTTGCTATAAATGTGAAGATGGCATCTGCTGCCCCTGTTCCATGTGCCATAACACAGACTTGGCTCTTGCTATCTATCAGCAAAGCTTGAATTAATCTATTTCCTGGAATTTGGAGAGAGCAAATGTAGGTGGCAGACAGGACTGATTCTTGAAACATCCTTTTCCTAATGTTCACCAGTGCTGTGAATGTGACTGTGCTTGATTATCTGCAGCTCAGACACCTCTGTGTCTGAGCAGGTGGAGCAGCAGCCAGCCTGGAGGAGGAGATTCCTCCTCTCCCCTCTTCTGCTCAGCTCCCCACAGCACTGTCAGATGAACCTGCCTTCCCACTTCTGCAATAGCACTGGGGCTCTTAGCTGGATGCTCTCATGACTTCTTGCCAAAAACTGCCAAATCCTTTTTTGACCTCCCCAGCTGGATTCTTGCATTCCCTTCAGGGAGAGAGGCACTGCCTTGTGTGAAAGATTGATACTGTAGAAGCCTAGAATTGAAGGTGAGTGCTTCAAAGAAGTAAAAAGATTTGCAAAAGTTAGAGTGAATCTTACTGCTAAATTACAACTAGTTGAAGCACAGGTGTTTAAAGTGCCTTTAATTCAGAAAGCAAATCAAAGGAAAAAAAATCTAGAAATCTAGCACTAAAATCTGTTGCAGGACAATTGCCTGAAAGTACTGATCATATTCAGCTCAAGTTATAGCAATTATGGACAGGAAGAAAAAGAAAACATATTCCTCAAGCCAGGTTGACCTGGTACAACCCTGAAAGAGAAGTGTCAGGACAGAAACATGGCAGTGCCAGAAAACTGCCATGCTGTAAGTTCTGCACTTGGCCCTTCTGCACAGCTCTGCAGTTCCTAATCTATTCTGGCATTACATACATGAAATGGGCTATAGAAAAGCTAAAAATATGGGATTTAGGCATAATGGGCCTGGAACAAAGGACAAACATGTAACTGCATGAAATAGAATGTGATTAACTGCAGATTTATATAGCAATACTGGATATACTAAAAATGTAATATTTTAATGAGATGACATGTGTGGGCACATGGCCACACTTATGTCCCCAGCTACAGATTTGCAACATAAACTGGAAAATATTTTGGTCCAGCTTCTCTTGCAATGCTTCCCTCACTTTCCTCACATATGAAAGAGTATGTCACATTTGGTGATATTGGAATATAATTGAGAATTATTTAACATAAAGCCACTAGTAACTGAGTGACTTGCTGCAGGGTTTCTTGAGTTTAAGAGTTGGGGGTGTTTTGTAAACAAGTATTTGTTCTGAAAAATAATTACTCCATGTCTGTCTTTCATGAAAATATTGAAACAGACAGTAGTGGTCTTGGCATTCTAATAAGGATGTGACATTTCACAGATTAATGCTTATTCTTGCAGGGGAAGATGGGGGATTCAATTCATTTTTCATTGACCCATGAAGAGTCTCACTGAAATTGCAGTTTTGTCTTAAACTCATGGAATGATGAAAGATGGGGGTTTACTTTAGAAAAGTACTTCTAAAGGGACAGAAGAATAGGCTAAATATAGTTTTAGAAGTACTTTCTAAAGTAAAGTATTTCTAAAACTATATTTAGCCTATTCTTCTGTCCCAAGACACAGTCAAGTATCCCATATAATTCCTTGAAAGTCTTTCCTTTAATATTCAGGTTAAATGAGAAAAACAACAGTGAAAAATAACCCAGGGATAAATTAGAGAGAAACTGAGCAGGGAACAGACAGGCTGTCTTGAAAAGATGGGAAGACATGCAGGTGAGTAAATAATCCAAGGCTGGATCTCAGCAGGAGTAAATCAACCTTGAGTCCATTGCCTCCACACCCCTGTGGGACAGAAGCTATGCAGCCCCCTCAAGGCTGATGGTTTACTTGACACCCCAACTCATAAGCCTACCAAAAGTAAATTTCTACCAAAACAAAGTTCTTACCAAGATTTCTGCACAGGCAATAGACTGGGCAGGAGAGTGTCTATCACGGGTACCAGGTTAACAAGGAGACCAAGTTTTGGAGATAACAACTTTTCTTTAAAATCTTAAGTTGCAGGGGCTCAGAGATTGGTTTGGGTTGTAAAGGATCTTCAAGGATCACCTATTCCAACCCTTCTGACCACAGGCAGGGACACCTTCCACTATCCCAGGTTGCTCAAAGCCCCATCCAACCCGACCTTGAACACTTCCAGAGATGGGGCAGGCACAATTTCTCAAGACAACTGGGTTCATCTCAAAGTTCAGTTTGAGCTGTTAGCAAGGTTGTTCACAGGGAGGAATGTCTGGTGGCAGGAAGAAGATAAAAATGCAGCCATGAACAAAATCAGGTGGAAGTTGAACAAACAGGGCTGAATTTCTTTGTTAGCATTTAGCCAGTCATGTGAACCTAGTGACTCAGCTGGCCCTCAGTCCTAAAGTTAAACCTCAGTGCAGCTCAGCAGTTAAATACGCAATTAGCCTTCAACATCTGACACTTCAAATGTATTCCCAAAAAATCACACCTAGTTCCTGAACAAATCAATCAAATGTACTACTCCTTTTACATTTTCTATGTACAAAGAAATTGTAGCTATTAGCCCAGAGGGAATAATCCCAGCAAATCCATCAATCTGACTGTAAGAATAAGGGATAAAAATCTTATGTGAAAGGTACATCAGCAATATCACTCCTGAGTGGGACTGAGAGAGTTTTTGCTAATGTCAGTCTCAGATACTGCTTCACACAATAGCCAGAGCCAGCAACATTTTCAAGCATTACTCATTAAAAATGTCAAAGAGCACAAAATATCTGGATATAAAGATGTGGCCTTCAATGGGGGAAAATACAGAGGTTTTCCTTCTGAATGGCTGGTACTCTTAAGTGGAAACTAGGGCATAAAGAAGAAACTCAGCAGAAATTCCATTTTATTTGATAAGAACAGTTACCCAGGATACGTGTGAGCCTTCCAGGAGAGCAGGCTAACATTGGATGGCAAGGGGTGAAGCCAGCCTGTGGTCTGCCAGATTGCTTCTCCCTTTGCTCACACTCCTGAGCAGTGTGAGTAACACTTAAAGTTGAATAGTTGTTGGGGTTTCTGCTTAGGGGGGTCGGTTTGGGGTTTTTTTTTTAACTGGAGTGGGGTGTTTATTTGCTTTTGAGCTGCTCAAGGTAGCACGCACTTGCCCTTATGTACCTGGGCAGAAAGCAATTCTCTCCCTGCCTCTACTGCACTGCTCTTTAACAGGGAGCTCCTTCCAATCCTTTGTACACACCAGGCTCATTTCTTCCCTCTGCTTTCTCATGCGGGAACATTTGTGTTGAACAACGTGTTCTTCCACCCAGGACAATTCTCCTGACTGTACCACTCACTTGGCACCATTGCTTTTTAGGCCAGCAGAAGACCAGAAGGACTCATTGGACAGATTCCCAGTGGTGTTTTTTTCTGGGTGCCCTCGTCCTTGTGGGCATCCTGCTTGCGTGGGAAGCACATGGGACCCCTCCTGTGCTGGCAGGGAAGTTGTGACAATGTGCTGCACTGAGTGCTGGCTCTGGAAGACATGGGATTTTCACCAGGGTGTGCTTGTCTCAAGGCTTGTAATCACCCAGGGAATAGCCAGCAAAGCACACAGACCTCTCAGTGGAGACATTATCACTGAGAGTGCAGAATCTTCTTTCACTTTGATCAGTGTTTGTTATACGCAGAAATAATTCTTGTTTTCACAGAAATCAGTGAGTCTATCAGCACAGCATACTCACTCTGGGCTGGGCCTTTAGGTGTCCTGTTTTTCTCTCACTTTACCAAGGAAAGAAAATTCAACTCATTTTCACCATCAGCAAGAGTCTACAGAGCTACATGCGGTGATGCTTTGTATATTCAGAACTAAGAATCTCCTGCTAGAGGGATGAAAACATGTAATAAGGTTTGAATGGTTTAATGTATTTCAGAGAAGCTTTTATCTCTTATGACTAAGAACACTTCCAGCAGGAGAAAGCCAAGCAAGGACAAGGCTTATAAGCCAGTGCAGACTATTCTGTAAGTTCCCACAAGGAAAAGAGGTACATTGAAATGAAAGAGCAGAGGATACTTCCTCACTCTCCATCACACCCCAAAATAAGGTGCAAATGCAAAGCTCTCTGCTTCATAACACCCACATCTTCAGGGCAGCACAGGCACTGGTGGTTACAGCTCTCTCTGAGAAGGAGCAGCTGCTGTAGTCTCCAGACACAGCACAGACTTTGCAGAGTACAAAGGTAAGATGAAGATCTGCAGCATTCCTCCAAGAGATTCCCTGTTCTCCTGAACAGTGAACACCTTCCTTCAGGGGAGTAACAGGTGACTCAGCTCTGAAGGGGAAGAGCAGAGCCAGAGGAGCACTGGGGAGCAGTTTGTGAAAGCCTCTGAGCAGAGCAGCTCATGCAGTGTTTATGCAGCCAACACCAATCATTTCACAAATGATTTCTCACCAAAGCAGGTTCAAACCTACACAAGAAGGTGCCAGTAAACATTATTTCCTTCCCCCACCTCATTTAGCCTGCTCTCTGCATCTTATCATGGAAAGAGTAGGAAAGGTGAGCTTTGCTGTCCCAGACACTTCTTTGGTAAGGCTGGCAGGGTTAGTACAGGTCAGAAACTCACAGCAGCTCCCTGGGCCAAAAAGGTTCATAACAGATCTGATAAAGATATTGTTGGAATGAGAAGTCCAGCCCTGTGATTTGAACATTAACAGTTGTCTTCTGCAAGCACAGAGGGCTTTTCAGCTTTTACAAGAGACTGATGAGTTCAGATCATATTCACCACCTCATCTTTAGGACTGGAGCCAAGATGATGCTACAACACAATCCTATTTAAATCTATTACTAATAATTATCCACTTGCTAATGGTAGTGTTATCTGGTAGCAAGATCTCCTGGTCTGAAACAGGCCTAGCTATACTGTCTTCATTCATTCTTTAGTGGCCTATATATCATGACTTGGGATTTCTACCAAGGAAAGTATACAAAGTTATAGATCTTTCAGCCTCAACATGAGCATTAATTAAAGATACTTGAAGTAGTACAAGGCAGGATTTGTAGTCCCAAACTGGTGCTTGAACTTTATGCCCCTTTTACCCCCATTTATATATAAGTGTGTTTTATTTTGCTAGTTTTTGGAGATATGGATGAAAATAAAAATGTATTGTCTAGCATATATGATATCAGAATATACGATGTGTGCAGCAGTACTTTGCTACACTTCCCTGACACATCTTCTGTTGTGTTACCCCTCTGTTGAAAATCTACATTTTTAAATTTCTTTAGTTCTAGAATACATTGCTTCAGTGACTCATTTGCTATTAACGCTAAATTTCATATGAAGCTAAGATAAAGCTGTTGGTGTTAATACTGCACAGAAAAGAAGCTGTCACATCTTTTGGATGTCTGTACTAATTGTTTGCACACTTTGGTTCAGTGGACCAAGCCCACACTATATTTAGCTGAAGGATCCTATGTTGCTTTTCCTTATTCTCTCTTCTACTCCCTATTCCCATTCAGGGGTAACAGCTCATTAGCATCATCCTAGTTAAAATTAAACCTTGATCACCTGGATGTGCCCCTTTCTACAGAAACATGCAGAGCTCAGCCTCTTAGAAGTCCAGAAAGAGCATTAATTGGAACACTGCAGAGAGAAGTGGAAATCTATTAATCTGTGATTTAACAGCTATTTTTGAAATTTTGCACTGATTTTCATACATAAATTAATACACAAGAGTGACAGACATTCATCTTGAAACAAAATTCTTCTTGGGTGACAGGTGAATTAGGAGTTGAGGCTGTCAGTAATCCAACAGCATTTGGGATTTTATTCTTGTCAGAGTGATAGTTTATAACAGGTAGATGTACAGAGCCAAAAAGTAGATTTTGACAACGAAAACCTTTTTCTGTGAAAGCTTATCCCATTACAGAAGCCAGGAATTGGGTTGGCCCCTGAGATGAGGATCCGTGGGATGCTTTGTGCATAGCAAGAGGTGCATTACTGTTCCAGCATGGATTCTGTGACCTCATAGCCCTGCAGGCCTTATTACCTGTTTTGGGTGTTCACAATTCACAGGATATTCTGGGTTGGAAGGGACCCACAAGGATCATTGAGTCCAGCTCTGAAGTAAATGGCCAGTACTACCACAGGGGGAAATTCACAGCGCAAAATCACAAGACCAGTTGATTAACTTTTCAGTTCATGCCAAATTAATTTCTTACCCATAATCTGCACAATATTCTGTAATGTGTTGAGAGGGCATCACTGGATTTCACACTTGCATTCACCCTTCTGAGACCAGGAGATCATCTCCTCTGACACTGATTAATATGTAAAAAGCTCCACAGTGCTGACAGGGAGGCTGTGGGAGGGTTTTACAGATGTCTGAGCTTATGCTTGTGCACATTTTCCTTCGAATTCGGGCCTGAGCCATTGTCTACAAAAGGCTGATCCTGCTTGGATCCCATCTCACTACTCTGGGGGGGATCTGCAAAGCCAGAGGAGCTGCCTGGGGCAGAGCAGCAATGAAAAGTCACTTCTGCCAGCAAAACTCACAGGAAAATCAGAGTAATGGGTGGCCATAATAACTTCACAAGATGGTGAAAAAGGGGTGAGAAGAAATTTTCTTTTCCTTCTAAGGCTGTTATCTTCAATACCCTAGAAGTTTTGCCAGAAAATAGATCTTTGGTTCCTGTTTTATACTTGGGAACACACGATGCCAGAGAGAAAAATCACTGCCCCAAAGATCTCCTAGTCTAAAATAAGAAATAGGGAGATAGACAGAAGTTCTCCAGAAAGGGACTATAGGTAAGAGCAGAAGTGGTTTATGTATTGCTGTAGATTTTATATACAGAGATATTTACAAACAGAACTCAGACACAAGAATTCTGTGAATTGCAATACCTTCACATTTCACTATTAAAATGAAATGTGAAACTGAAGCTGCCTTCCAGATGGCCTGGGCAGTTCCTCCTGGGGCCAGACATAATACAGTGTGGGCAAATACAGAAGTTCCTGACAGAAGGAACAAAAGAAAATGGGCACATGAAACAAGTCCTTCTATTGGGCAAAAAGCCTCCTGCCTGGACACTTTCCCAAACGAGAGCAAACCTTGTCCTTGGCTCCCAGGATTCAGAGAGGTTTAACCCCAACCTTCAGGTTTGAGTCTGAGTTTTGCTTTCATTTAGCATTTCCAGAGCAGTGACTAAGTCAAATAAAACCTCTTGGTTCTGTTTCCTGTGGGAATTATGGTACTAGACAAACATATTAATTGTTTGGGTATTTATCTAAAAGAAGTTTTAGCAGACTGAGTTGTTTCTTCAGAGGAAAGCACCTCCTGCCCAAGATATCTCAAGACACACATATTGCTCTGCTGTTCAAATAAGCCTAGGGACAGCCTGAATCACAAAGAATATATTTTTACCACTGAAAATCTTTAGCAACTGTCAAAGCTTGTTTCAGTAAAACACACTCAGAGGGAGCTCATAAACATTCAGTGTGTGAATCACGCCTGAACTAATACAATATGTGTTGTGATTGGAAGGGTAGGAGGAACCCAAACTGTGACAGTTTGCTTCACAGTTTAGAAAATTAGGCTGTGTTGCATTCCAAGGAGTAGCTGTCACAGAACTGGATGTGTCTTAACTAGTGAAACAACCCAGTCTGAGAATGCTTAGGAGCAGAGCTGAGAGCCCTGACCTGCTCTCACCTCAAACACGTTGTTGCCTCTGCTAAAATACAGCAGCACGAGGGAGACCCCGAGAGCTGCTTCGAGAGCTGCCAGGCACCTGCAGCCACTGCACACCTCGTCTTCTGCTTTGGAGCATGCCAAATTCTTTAAAGTTTCCATTCCAGCCTGTGCAGACCCAGGAAATAATTAGGGTTTTTTCTCACTTCCAAGTGAAGGAACCAACGATAGCCCAGAGCTGCCAGAGTGCTGCCTAGGGAACCACCACACAGTAAAAAAAAACAGGTTGCATGCTGTGAGAGAGAAGCCAGAAGTGACTCCTGGAAGTGAAGTCACCATGAACAGTTATCAGTCCATGAGAGCTATGATGCTGTGAACACATTTTAAATATATTCTTCCACTCCAACATCTTAACCTGTTCTTTGTTTAAGCAGCCAGAACACCACTGCCACTGCGAGCACAAGTTCTTTTTTGCCTGTGAAACACTTGGGCAGCTCAGTGCCAGGACAAGTAACTGCCTTTACCAACAGCCTCTGACTTTCTGGGTTAATTACCTTGTTCTGCTTGACAATTTGTTATCTCTGGAAATGATTGCTCCTTTAGCATGTTACAGTGGATGGTGTAAAGCCAAAGGAAGATTCTGAAATGCTCCTGGATTATTGCTCTTTGTAGCCCTCTGAGAAAGGGCTACAAAGATGGAACATGTACATGAAATTGGTATCATTATCTCCTTTCTGGGTAAATGCGAAATTGAATAATGTCTCTCTAATAGCTCTCGCAGATCTCACTTATCACCACAGATAATTAAACACAAATATTCTGTTATATTAAGGGAAAAATACCAGCAGGATATTCTGACAAGAACTTTGTCTCTAACTTATGGAATCTATTGTGTCCTTAGAGTAATGTTTTGATTCAGTACTCTGTGATTTATCTCCTTTTTTCCAAGCATTTTTACTACTTTTCCTTGGTTCCCTGATAAATGAGCATGGTTATAGTGAAAGATTTCATAGAGGAAGAATAGAACAATTAATTGACTGAAAATATTCTCAAGCTATATTCTGAAAGTGACTGCCTTACTTTGCATCACAAACTGCACTGCACTTCCTCCCTTTCAGACAATGTCACAGGAACCAGCCAGAACAAACAGGAGTGGGACAACCCTGGATGGTGGCAGGAGGGGGCTGGAGGTGACACCTCCACTGCAGTTGAGGTGGGGAGGACAAGGGCACTTCTACGTCCTCAGGACATGTGGAAATTTGTCACATACAGGTGACAGGTATTTGTCACCAGGCAGGTAACACAGGGACCCTTTAAGACAGGGAGCAGCTGAATGCTCCTCAGGATGGGAGAAACCCCAAAGCAGTTCTTGAATTCAGCTTGGCTAAGCCCTCCCGAGCTGCTGCAGGCACAAAGGGCCTTTTCTTCAGGAAGATGTGGGGTAGGGTTAAAAGCCACAAGGGAAGCCCTCCTGCTTCTTGTTCTACAATTGCAAATATTAACTCTGAAATTACTTTTGCTATGATGATGTGATGGGAGCAAAGGGACTGCCTTACAAAAATATAAAATAGACTGGCTCTATTACAGACAGTTAATAATGTACACAGTGCTTGCAACAGTCATATAACTACAGATTTATAATTCAGCTTCAAAATTAGAAACAATGATAACATTCATTTTTATTACTGAGCAAAGAGAAAGAAATTACTTGGAGGTTTTTTTTTTTGTCCAATGTTCTTTTTGGGAAAAAATTTCTTCCTGAAATCTGAATTACATTAAAAAAAAAATTTAAATAAAAATGCTTCTTGGGAATGAGGTATTTCAAAGCCCTGGATTTTTTTCTTTCAAGAGAGTAAAGATTATCCACCCTCTCCAAGCTTTCTATAGAGTTGTGTTGCTTGTTCTTTGTAATGACAGGAAACTGCTGTGAACAACCCCTGGGGCAGCAGCAGCACATATTTCCCAGGCAGAGGAGGTAGCTGAAAGAATCTTATTTTCCCCCAAAGAAGTATACAAGCACTTTTCATGTGAGTGGGAAGAGGAGCCAAGTTGTTTTGGGACAATTATTTTGTATTTCTTAAGAGTTGTCCTGGTGCTTCTGAATTCCCTGTTGTCTGCTCACTCTATATTTATAAAACATAGAGATGAAAAGTGAAAGCCTTAGAAATTATGCAGTTTTTCTCTGGCTAGCCACAGCTGTTTGGGGAGGTGGCCACACAGCATGTGCTGCAGTTCACTGGAGATTTATACTAGAAAAAAACAGAAGCTGGGACAGAATAAAAGCAAGGAACCACAGCTCAAGCTCTGCCAGTCCTTCCTCCTCTACCTTCCCCTTCAAGGCATTTTCCTTCTCACACCTCCTCCTGCTTCTTTAATTATCATTTTGCCAAGAGGTTCTCATGTTCAGTGTGTCCAGAGCAGGCAGGGTGAGAATCTCTGTGATGAGCAGAAGTAGCAGGTCATTCCCTGCCCTCAGGCCCACCTGCCTTCGAGAGCCCCGGCCATGCTGAGGCATCACTGGTGCCAGGATAAGGTGAAAGCACCACAGGGACAATTTCAGGCCACTGGGCTAAGTTTTAATCGTGTATCTCCCACTAATGTCAGAAGAAATTACATGGCTAAATCCCTGCAAGCTGTTTTGGGTATGTGAAAGTTAATTTTATAGTTTTGGTGGGGGCAAAGAAATAGGACTGCCTGCTGGCAGAGGCAACAACTAACAGAGACTGGCAGGGCAGAGAGAGGTTAGCAGTTGGAAAAAACACAACCCCCTCCATCATCCCCCCCAAAGATGTCAATGCTGGCCCAGGACACTTTCCTGTCACCCCTGGTACAGAGGAGCCACTGCACACACTCCAGCCCTGCTTCCCTCTAGGGAAGGATGGGGATGCAGGATTGCTGCAGGACTGCGAGCACAAGTTCTTTTTTGCCTCTGAAGCACTTGGGCAGCTCAGTGCCAGGACAAGTAACTGCCTTTACCAACAGCCCCTGACATTCCGGGTTAATTACCAGTGACAGAAGCATCCAGTATGTCCCGGTGCTCACAGCAGGGCTGACGCAGCATCCCTGCCCCCTGCAGCACCGAAGGAGCTCCACCCTGTGCCTGGGGCAGTGGGCACGGCTCCGTTCAGAAATGCTCTTGCAGACCCTGCAGGCGCAGCACAGGCACCCAGGAGGTGGAACAGGACAGGCCAGAGTAGCTTACAATAAACAGTGCTCTCATTTCACTCACAGCTAGCAGATCTGGGGTTGGGTTTGTGGTGTTTGTTTTGTTTTCTTTATTTTTTTCCAGTAAATTTTAGGAACTTGTGCCCTCCCACTTCTGAGCCTGCCTGAGGTCACTGCTGTGCTTCCGTCACTGTCACTGCTGAAAAAGGCTCCAGAACATCCAGGGACCTTTGCAAAAGGAGAAAGTGAGCAGATAGATGACTAGAAACTCTGCAGAGGTTGTTTGTAAAGGCTTTGTATTTAAAATTTGTTCAAAATAAGGTATGGTACCTTCTGCAGGCTTCAATCAACAGCTGCAGGATTAATGTCACCACAGCTGAGGAAGCATTTAAAGTGCTTCCATCCGTAGGAAGCCAATGCCCCCAGAGTCTCCTTGGGGAGCATTTTTGACTGTTCAGGAGAGAAAGTTTCATGGGATAACAGCACTTTTCATCCCAGCAAAAAGCATCACCGCCGTGCAATAGATTATTTTAGCAACTGTGAGCCTACCTGAGCCTGTCAGTCAAATTACAGCAGAAAGAATTAGAACTGAAGTATTTAGTAAAACATAAAGAAAATTGTGGAGTGAATTCATCGTGGCAGTCAAGCTGAACATTAGTTTTCCTGATCACAAAACCAATAGACAAATCTACTAAAAGTGGGGATCTCACTCATTCCTTCGTATCAATGCTTGCAGTGATGTCAGTGGTTTTGCACATATGGCAAAAGCAAATTTGGCTCTAAATATTAATTTAAAAACCTTTCTCAGAAAAATCAGTGATGGCAAAAACCACAGCAGAGATTTTCACATATTTTTAAGCTGAGACAAAGGTGGTGAAGATAACAATATTTACTTAGCTGCTCTCTGTGCTGATTAAACCAAACACTGAACAAGGACACATCCATTGCAGATAATGGTTTCAGCACTCACTGCTGAGGCCATTTAATTAATTGTTCTCCTGGGGTCAATATCAAGTTATGTCAATAAGCATTTGAGCTCATCCAGCACCGATAGCTGAATCTGTTTGTTTGATCTAGCAGTTTTATCTTGTAAACGTGGCTCTTGCTGCAGAGTCTAACCACAAAGAAACCTCAGGAATTTTTATTTTTATTTTTTAGGTTTATAGAAGAATTGCAGCCATGGAAGCTGAAAACTACTGTTGTTCTTGTTTTAAAGAGTGTTAGAGTTCCCTTTAGAGAAAAAAGATCTGGTGGGGAAAAAAAGAGAATTTGAGGTATTTATGGATTTTTTCCTAGCTGATGTAACTATAATCCACAAGACACTACCTTCCTCTTTGCAGAGAAATGTTCCAAAAGCAGATTTTTTTCCCCCCTCTTAAAGGCATCTATATATTCAAGAGAAAAAAACCCTTGAGTCTGGCAAATCTGAAGCCTTTTTGTGAATTATTATAAGAAAATGAAGTGGTTGATTATCTGTCATTAGGCCTAGAATAAAAACCACCTGAATTTAAACACACGATTTTGGCATTCAAGATAACATTTTCAGGAAGGAGCCCTCTTTTCTTTTGGTGCCAGATTTTTTTTTCCCTGAGATAGCAGCCAGCACTGCATCTGATCAGCACACCTCATATCACACAGAAGATCTTTCCTGCTTAGGCAGCGTGCAGGCAGGCTTGGCTTAGTGCTCCTGGACACTGGCCACACGAAATGTCATTTGTGGCACGTGGAACAAACCCAATGAACTGGAAGTTTTAACAAATCCTTTCATAACAGGGATTATTCACTAATCTTATTCACAGAGATTGGGCCACACCATGGGAACTGGACACTCTTCATGTTACACCAGTTAGCCCCCAGTTGCCACTGCTTTAGTTTTCTGGTGTTCCCCAGAAAAAAAGCAACACAGGAGCATAAAGCAGGAAGGCTGGCTGGCACAGAACAGCTTTTAGTGCTAAAAGTAGAATGATGAGAACAATCAGCCATTTTAAATTCTTTCCATATCAAAACTTCCCTCTGGTGTCAACAGACAATTTCACCCATGGATCCCCTGTGTGCATCACTGGAGTGATCAGGAATCAGGAAAAGGTGAGGACATCAGAAAATATGAACGTGTTCAGGGAAGCAGAAGGTTATAGGTGAGTGCAGATGCTCAGTGAGAAAGCAAGCACAAGTTATCTGCTCTGATTTTTACTGAAAAATCACCAGTCTAAACAAGAATGAGTATTTTTGGGATAAGTGGGCTTCTTACTTGATAGCTCTTTCCTACTCTATGTGATTTATTCTAATTTTGGTATAGAATACCACTAAGTAAAGGATAGCTTGATCACTTGCCTTTCTGAGTCCTCCCAAGGGAGGCACATGCTTTAAATTCCCCAACTATTGCTGCCAAGGTAGGTGTCACCAGCCTGGAACACATTACACAGCTGACAGGAGCCCAGAAAGAGCTGAGCTTGCCAGATAGCCTGGTATTCTTTCAGCGTGAGCAGAGATTTTTTTCAATGAGAGATGTCAGGCACCAAAATCAAGCAATTACTGGTTATAAAACTATCAGCCTGGAAAAGTGTACAGTCTGTGTGTAACTTGTTGCTAAATGACCCTCTCTGAGTACATTGCTCATTGTCGTACAGAAAATGGTCTTTGTTACTTGAAGCAAAGCTTAGACTTTTAGTATTCATCAGGGATAAAACTGTTCCATGAAAGAAAGAGCATTTTAATTTTGAAGCACCAGATTATGTGGTTTTCAAGCACATCATGCAATGCACTGGGAAACCCTGTATGTGGGAACATTTTTCTATTAATGTACAATAGCCTCTTAATAAGGAAGGAGATGGATCTTGCTCCTCCTCTCCCTCCATTGGACTGAAAAGACTTACAGAACAGAAACTTTCTGCCAATACCATGAATTATTTAGCTGCTGGGGTGTAACACTTACTAGATTGTAATTGCTTTGGTTTTGCCAAAAGGAAGCTGTTTGTCACTACCATCTCTGCATTAGCACAACGTTTATGGCACTGGAGTGCCTTAAAGAAAACTACCTCTGTCTTGAACTGCTGTTCTGCTTTGATTTAATGCTTCTTGAAGCAATAAGAGCTGCATGGTCCCACCAACTGCTGGTATGTACAGAAATAATAAATACTGCATTGAATTCTATTAAGGAGTACTAAATATTCAATGTGACAATAGAATTCCCCTACAACATCCAGATGGATTTACACTTCCACTATGGAAACTGAAGTAAACATCAGGCAATCTTCTGTTCAGGATTCACTGCTGGTACAAAGTAAGTGAATTCAGCCACAAGCAGGGTACTAATGAGCTCTGAGCACTGATAATCACAAGAGCAAGAAATTCTTGTTACATGAGACTGAAAATAACAAACTCAGGAATATCTGTTGGACTGGCTAAGAGTCCTTTTCCTTCATCATCATCTGAGCTATGCAGCTTACAGAATAAGCAGAAAAATTGCCATTTTGTCTTTGTTTTTATGGTGGGGTATATACAGTCACATATGGAATACATGTAGGACCTCTGAAGATCACAAAATAATTAAAAAAGCTGTGCAGAACCCTAAATTTTATTTTTCTACTGCACTACTTTAAATTGTAAAATGCCTATTGAGATGATTACAGCATGTCGCTTGCTCATATTCTAGAATGTTCATTTTCTTTTTACATTTAATATAATGGAATATGTGCACAATCATGCTGAGCGGGGTAATTGAAAATTAAACAGAGAATTACTCACAGCAGCAGTATATTAAATTCAAATAAGTTTCACAACATATGGCCTTTATAGCATAGTTTAACGAAAATTTTGTAGCTGCTTAGATGAAGCAGGTGCTTTCTTTTTGTACTGCTGGATCCACACCTGTATTGTCTGAGGCACAGCTCCAGGCTGCTGCCACGTCAGGGACAGGCCTGGCCAAAAAGATTTCACAGCCAAATGCTTCATCAATAGCCCTGTCCCCTTGATAGACTCTCCGATCCATCTTGGGCACTGAAAAATTTTAAAGTCCCTTTTTACAGCAAAGCTGACATCCCCAAAGCCAATTGTTCTCTGAAATTACAGGAGCTGACAAGATTTTCATACGTGCATCTCTTTAAGCAGTAGGTCAAGACAGATCAAGGCTGGTGCAGATCAAGAAGGCATGCTGTGAGTGACCCTGTCAGACCAAATTTCCCCTTTTTCTTACAGGGTGCAGCATCTCTTGGGCACTTCTGATTGTGACATCCACTGTTGTCAGAGAGCTTAAGCTCCAAACATTCAGCAGAGAAAACACTTCTACAGTCTAACCTTAGCTGTCCAATTCCTGTGCTACAGCTTGGAGTGAGTTCTTTTGCACTGCACAAAGTTTTTGGAGGTCTTGGAGAAGCCCATCCTTTTCCAGCTCCTGCTGCAGGGAACAGCCCAGCTGATGCAAAGATCCCCTCAGACACTGCAGAGGGAGGGCTGCTGGGACATCCCATTTCAGGCTTGAGATGGCAGGGAAGCCTCCTCCACAGACCAGCACAGAGCACTCTCACTGTGGACTATAACCTCCCCAAAAAGGAAACTCAGAGAAGCAAATATTAGACAGCTGCCTATTTCATACTTTATCCTGCAATATCAGAAGCAGAAATATCTATGTAAGAAGCAGGAGTTTTGCACCAACGAATGCACAGTGTAAGTGATGATTTAATCTTTCCTTATTTGCTCACTCCAGAGATTATTCAGAGTTCTTATAATTAAATGCCATGAACATGTGTACGTGCACTTGAATATTTTAAAGAAGGTACGAGTAAAAATCTCTACATTGACACATAACCAAAGATTACTCCAAAATCTCTTTCATATGTCACACAACCATAACTTTCCTCTATATAAAGAGGACCCCTATCAAGTTATCCAATGATTTACAGTATTACCCAGTATTTGGGTGCACGGCTGTCTGATCACTAATTGCACTCTGCATACACACCAACACAGCCAGGATCATGATTTTAGATGCCTGGTTTTCATGGGCACGTGGGAATCAAGCTAAAGAGCATTAATTACTTTCCTCTTTAATGACAGGTAGCATTCTTCTGTCATTTGTTGCTCTCTATTCAATTACCTATTTATGGGAACCTCCATAACACCAATGCTCCTTGGCTGGGAAACAACGAGATGTAAAGCAGAAAACTGATGCTCTTCATTACAGTAATTTTCAACCTGTCTGACAGCAATAGGAATTCAATTACAGTCCTCCAGTGGCAATAAGCTCTGTGCACTAGATCTTAATTGTTCAACCATCAGTTTGAAATTTGCATTTGTAGTATAGTGACAGCTGACTGTTTCCATCAGTAGCAGACATTTATATTCATGAAAAAATAAATATATTGTACATCTAGCTCAGCAAGGAAACTTTCTATAATGAAAGAACCAGCCTATTTACTTAAATGATTGCAATAATTTGCTGCTCTGGAATCTGACATAGAGCTTTTCCTTGGTATTACATACTAGAGGCACAACTGTGCCCTCTGAGAGATAGTTATATTTAGTAACCATGTTGATCACATTTCAGTTCCCTCCTCCCTTAAAGAAATCAAGTTTAATAGGAAAAGGCTTCCAGTATAAATGGGTATATCCACTTTCAAAGCATGCATGCTATACATTTGCATGTGTATAAACAGAGATATGTGAATATTTGTGGGTGCAAACAAACCCTTTATCTTGTACAGCTAAGCTGCAAAAACCACTTAAAAATTGCTCCATCTTTTCTGGCACAGTGATGTACATACAGGGTAAGCTGTACATACATCTTCTTCCCTCCAAGGAGCTTGTGGAAATGAGGAAGTTTTGGAACATCCAAGAGGGCTGGTCAAATCCTAACCAGTGCAGAATTAGGCAAGTGCCACCCACTTGGTGACTGCCCATCACTGGCCATAGCCAGGGCAAGGTGGGTCTTCACTGGTGGCTGCAGTCAGAAATTCCTGTGTCAAGAGGAGTTTGGCAAGACCTTGGCAGCAAAGTATTAACCCCATCAGCTCATGGCTGTCACCCCTTAGGTGTTTATTAACTCTCATGTGCAATCACTGCCAAACAACGAGGTGAGAAGGCAGGACTGTGTCACCAGGGCCCAGCACAGGTATGAGCTGGCAGGCCCAAAGAACTCTGTGCTGCAATAAGAGAAATTCACGAGCAGGAAAGCAAAGGGCCAGGACTGAAATTCAGTAACTGAACAACCTGAGAGAATTAGGCAAAATACCTGCTTTTACATCACCTTGATTTGACAGCTGGTATCATTCTTCACCACTTTTTTAAAAACAAAAACATGTTTTCAAGAGCTGGGAAAACAATGACAACTCAAAGTTGTGTCCCACAGGCAGCTCCTGCCCTGATGAATTACTGCTGCCTCTCACCACACATCACTGCAAGGCACGGTGAACGAGAGGCATTTTTGTGAGAGGAGGTATCAGAGATTTCTATCCATGGCTAAAAATCCTTTTCCTTTCATGCAGATAGCACAGCCTGGGACTGGCAGCCTTGGGATGTTGTTCTGCACAAGCCTCTCAGCACAAAGGTGCCACGTGCTTTACCAAGCTCGAAGGACTTATTCTGGTGGCTCTGCATAAGTGTGCTCAGGACTGAACCTGCCCGAGACAGCCCTTCAGGAGTTTCCACTTCATTATAGATTTCCCTGATGTGGGCACTGCTTTCCTTCTTGCTGTTTGTGTCAGATACATTCTCTGGCATCCTAAATCTAAGTAGCAATTTGTTAGTGGCAGTTTTAATTTAATGGAAAACATTGTACCCGCAATAGTAGGAAAAAGCAGCAGAGACATTTTTGACTGATTTTTTTTCTTTCTCACTCTCAGAATACAGAACCCTCCATTATATGGATTCAAGGCAGTCTAAACCAACCTGACTTCATTTTCCAAGCTGAATAACACCAGAGCCTCAACCAGTACAAATAGGAGTTGCACCCCTACTTCAGAAATAACAGAGTTCAGATACTTCTTATATATTTATATGTATGTAGTATATGTTGTATATTATAATTATGCATGTATTATACAAATATATACTATTTATATTAGACTTTTAAATATGTATCTGTTTTCCTTCAAGGGCCGGATAACTCATGGCACCAAACACAGATTTCTAGGGCACAAACTGATTTGATTTTTGGGGCTATCCCTATCTTAACATACATTTTCTTGTTAATTAGGTCACAAGAATTCAGTTCACTCCTCCAGTTTGCTGGTTGAACTGAAGTGGTAGCTGTACTTTCAGGGAAACCTTTTTGCTTATAGGAAAGAGGAGGTTCAGCTCAATTTCCAAGTTACCCATAATCCAGAACCTGTTGCAGTAGAAGAATCAGTCAATCACTGTCCAGAAGGAAAAAAAAAAACCCAGACCCTGCTGGTATTTACCTGGGTGCAGGATAAACACCCAGGTAACTGGTTTAGGTTGAAGATTATACTCTAAAATGCTCTTGGCAATACTAACTTTATTATCAACCTCCCCACAACTCTTTTCTTACAAAAGCAGCGCAGATGTGAACCTTTATGCCTGGAACAAGCTGCCTTTCAGATGAGCAGTAAGATACTGTATAAATGTTATATGAGAGCACTGCAAGAGAATCCCAAATGGAAAAAGTGCTGGTTTGATCTACATAATCACTTTGAAAAGGGTGAATCTCTCTCAAGCCAGGGTTTGCAGCATCAGATGTTATTGTCAGCTCACAGCTGCCTGCTCCGAGCCCGATAACAGCCAGGAGTTGTAATGAGTGTGCTGCAGAAATATTACAAGCAATAAGCTCTGAAAATCAATGAAGCATGTACCCTTCAAGCCAGCCTTGTGTAAGCCACATCAAGTGTTATTTCAGGTGTTATTACAGCTTTGTACGCAATGTTTACTTGGGCTGATTTTGTAAGACAAGCCTTTTCCCAACCCCAAAATATAAAATCAGTGTTATTGAATGTAAACACAAACCCTGCTTTGTGTTCCTTAAAAATCCTACCTCTTTTCTCCCTCCTTTTATTAAAAACAAACAGCCAACTAAAATGTCTTGCCTCAGGATTACCTTTTAAGACAGAAACCCTTGTATCCGTGTTTCCTGCTTTGCATAAACAGAGCCCTGCTTGACTATGCATCAAGTATTTATTCCAGGGAGCTTTGTCTGCAGAAGACACTACCATGATTCATCGTGCATGTATGCTTACTAAATTTTATAAATACTGGAAAATAGGCCATAAATGCTGCTTTATGTTCTAAATCACTGTTTTGTCTACCCAAAATGTCTCGAGAGTAGTAGTGCTAGGAATTCAGATAATGAAAATTAAACAGGCAAGTACTTTGCCTTCATACAGCAAAATCATACTGATGTAGAAGTAAATCTCTAAAATGATATGAGTGAAAAAAAAGAAAAAAGGTTATAGCATGATCCAAACTGCAAGAAAAGAGACAGATTCCACAACCTTTATCCTGAGCTGAGCTCTGCTGTGCACAGCAGCACTCAAAGGCTCATGATCTGCCTTTCCCAAACTAGCAGGGACAAAAGAAGATCAGCTAGACTTTATTTAAATTAACTGTAATTCAACAGTAAAATATTTTTTAAACATGAACTCTGCTTCAGCTGCTGTGCTGTGGTGCCAGAGCAGCTGGGGCTGTGCTGCAGGCATGGCCCCTGCCCAGCAGGGAGCTGTGCAAGGATCACAGGCAGCTCCTTGCAGGCACCTGGCCAACCCATCAGGGCTGTGCTAACACAGGAGCAGACAGTGCCAGCTTGCCAGAAGAGCTTCAGACTACTTTTTTTTTTCCCCTCTCCCCTTTATACATATATGGACAAATCCCCAAGCCTTCAGTGTGAACTGTGAGAGTCCAGAGGGGGATGTCAGGATTTTTTGGCATCCAGGTAGTTTCGTTTTCCCTTAGGGTATTTTATGAACTTTGTGGATTGCAGAGCACTGCTGTCTCACTCTCTTACCAGGGCTGGCATGCTGATGGGCCCACCACAGCACAGGCACTCAGCACGTGCCATGGCAGGGAGCTCTGTGGCCACCAGCCAAGCACGTACCCCGAGACTGGACTGTCCCAGCACAAGAGAAGGGGTTCAGCTAAATTCCCACCAAACAAGAACAGGCTCATTTAACATCTAAATAGAACCATGTCATAAAATCATAGAATGCCCTTGTGTTGATAGGGACCTTAAAGACTATCTCCTGCCAGCCCCCTGCCGTGGGCAGGGGCACCTTCCACTGGACCAGGCTGCTCAGAGCCACATCCAGCCCGGCCTTGAGCCCTTACTCTTCCAAGCTCGCTCAAAACACGTTATGGAAAACACTATGGACACTAATAAATACACCATAATGGAGACTGTAACAAACTACTGGAAACTACTGGTGAGTAGTCTACCAAACCCCAAACATGAGACAAGCAAGGAAGTAGTTTTAAATAGTGTAACTAAAATGTTGCCAGTGGCAAATTTAAAACCACTCTTCTTCATTTACTGAAATTTCATTTCCTTCCCTAGGAAAATTGTGTAGGTTCAGGCACAGTCAAAGACCTCCTGAGCACCAAGGGCTCTCTTTCCTTGTGGCTGACTTCCCAATTAACTATTAAGTTAATATGTTGATCCTCTGTATCTTGCAGGTGCCTCTAGGACTGGACTCTAGAGTACGTAAAAAAAGATTGCCTAATGCTTCAAGAGAAACTTGATTATCAGTCAGTCAGAATTATCAGTTCTCCCACCCCAGATCTACCACAGCTAACACACATTTTGCTGTCTGTGAGCTCCCCACCTCTCTACTCCTCACAATCCTTTTGTGTCCCAGTACAACACCTCACCAAGGGTCACTTCAGCAGTCAGGGAAGAATTAGTCTCATTCCCAAGAGTTTTGGTGGTAGTTCACCTCATTAGCAGGAGATGGACACACTGGGGGTACTCAGAGAACAGCATCAACTGAGGCAGATGGAGGTGGACCAACCCATTAGAGAAGATTAAAAGAGCTAAATCTGTGTATCTGCTTTGCATAAAGTGACAGACAGTGACTATAAAAACCTCTAGGGCATAAAAATTAGAAGTGGCTTTAGAGCCTAAGAAGAATGTGGGGAACTAGACCCAATAGGAGGGAAAAAACAGACACTCAAGAAATTGCTTTATCAGTTTGAGTTAGTTTGTGCAAAACAAGGTTTGCATCTACTACAGATCTTTTTTGCAAATTACATCTCAGTACACTGATGAATTTGGCCTTCAGAAAAGCTACAATGAAGGACAATTTTAACATGTATAAAGGGCATAATTTTATGTTATTTATTAAAATAGTAGCTGAACGTGGAAATACAGATCTCTTTTCCAGGCAAAGAAAAGAGTGTTGTACATATATCATTGGGCATCCATCCTAAAGAAATTTCTGGCTTCCTGGCAGACCCAACACTTTACCTCACACCTGAAGTTTGGTTTAGTGCCTTCCTGTCTACTTCTATGTTTTTACTTCAGTGGCTGAGCTGATCATTAAAAAAAAAAACCCAAAACACCAAGTAAACTGTAGCTGGCTCCATTCCAAGAATTTCCTGAATGATATGTAAAGGTTTTAAGGAAAAAGAGAAGCCCGTGTTGCTTGGTGAGCTTGGGTTAGGTTATAAGGCCATTTTTAACATCTAATCTAACAATCTGGAGTGACTGCCAGAGTCATTTACCTGTTGGTCTTTACCCTGCAGGTCAGGACACCTCCATTTCAACATTAAAATCTCAGGCAAATGATTCTGAAGTGATTACAAGAAGTCAGCCTTTTGCAATTATCTCAGGCTCATGGAAAGCCTGCCATAATCAGGGGTGCATTTTTACTGCACCTGTTTTATTTAAGAATATGACCATACACTCAGTTCAGTGATCTTTTCCACAGAAAGGTTGCCTGCTTTGCTACCTATAAATTCAAGCAATTTATTGAGCTCTTAGCAAACCTTGGGCATTAAAATGCTGTAGCATATATGATATATCATAAAATGTGTGATCAAAGGAGACTAGCTCCTACTAAATTTTCTTTTCTTCTAATTTTCCCTCCTCAGGCAAAAACCTGGATGAATAGATAAGTTAGTCCCTTGAGGTGGATGAAACTTTGATAATAAAGCTTATGCTACTTACACTGATACTCACTCAGTTTTCTGAAATCCATTTATAGAACGTGATTAAGGAAACAAGACTTGGCTTTCCTCTAACATTCAAATACATTTTGTTCACAAAATAAATGCAAGCTTATACCCTGTATGTTTTTTGAAAAGTAGGAAAAACATCAATACTATCTCCTGTAATTACAGGGGAAGAGATGTAGAGGTAGGAAAAAGTCTTTCAGACTGTGTAGAAGTTAAGGCAGTAAAATAAAGCAAGGCAGTCCAGGATAGTAATTTTAATATACTTGAATATGGAGCTAAAAATCAATGAAAATTGTTCATAAAGAGCCTCTGATGCACTTAAATGATACATCCCCTAATGTGTCCTTGTTGCAGCTCCCCAAGTAATAGGAAAATTAACATTCTAGGTACTTCTTTGCATCTTTCTGATCTTAAAAAGACCTAAAAACTAGTCCAGAAACTGACATATTTTTGAGACAATTTAATTTAATGCTCTTTCAAAGATGGAAGCACAAGGGACAGAATTTTTGAACTTGAAATCCCTGACAGCAGTTTTAATGGGTAAATAAACAGGTGCTTTTTTGCTGTTACCATACCAACCTGAGCCAGGGTATCCTTTCATTCTACACAGATATGCAGAAAACACCCATTTACAAAAATAATTGAATTAGTCTTTTACTAAATAGGTGTAAATACTCTCCAATTGCCTCACAGCTGTACAAAGCTTTGGTTGAAGAGGAGTTTTCTTTGAGGGAGTGGGAAGGTTGGGCAGTTGGTGGTTTTGGGTTTTTTGTTTTTGTTTGTCCCTGCACACTGCAAGCTCCACAAGTGCACTGTGACCTACTGGGACAGAGTAGATTTCTGCCAAAGTTTTCAGTACTTCTCTGGCTCAGCAGGTTTATTCTTTCAAGTCTCATCTATGCTATTTCTGTATTCTTTGCTGCACATCTCCAGGCAGGCAGAGAGGCTTTTCTTTGTGAAAGATTTGGCCTTAGCACAGATCCTGCAAATTTCTGTTTTTTGCAGCGGCAGACCTTTTTCCTGACACAAGCTTCAGAAAAGCCAGGTGTGGTCAAGTATCTCAAACCCTGCTCAGGTGATAAAGTACAATAGTTCTTATGAAGAGGGAAAAAAAAAGAAAGAGAAATGAAGGCCCTGTTGATGCACCCCAAGGGCTGTTTGTCATCAGCTTCAGTTGGACCCATCCAGTTCCAGCAATTTCTTTATCCAAGGAGTAGTGCTTTGAGAAACCAAAACCCAAACTGTTTCTTCCAGGCTCAGATTATCTTGTTGCAAGGAGAGCTGCCTTTATAAGAGGATTTGCACTAATTACATAAAGTATGCTATAAAACAGTGTTCAGGAAATAATAGACTAGAAAGCCAGAAGGTTAATAAGCAAACTGATCCTGTACCTCTCCCTGTCCTGAATTCCCACATAGGAAATGCAGTCAGGATGCCTAGCAAAGACAAAACACAATTACTTTATGGAAATTATTTCTTGGCAGTGTAACACCCAAGAGTTCCCTTCCACACTCATTTAAATGACTGGTGAAGCAAATAGCAAAATCAATAGCCACAAAACTCGGTCTCATTTTTGCAATTAAACCCCCGAGACAGAATCCACCCGTGGCATGCTCCTGGCAGTCACAGGGCTGATTGCAGCCTGCCTGCTTTATCTGCCTGCACACCTCATTCCCATGCAGCAGGTGTGAGGGAGTATTTCCTGCACACATTCCATTTAACCTGCTGGAGTGGGTGCTCTGCAAATGCCTTACACTCACTCACACAGCCCCTGTATGCCTCAGCTCAGTGCACACACATTAATTACTGGAATTGGAAACAGGCTTGGTTTAAGCAAAGGTGGTGATTCAGTAGAAATTTGCCAGTCTCACATAATCATCCCATGGAAACACACATTGCTGTGGTGGCAGAGTGTGGCCACGTGTGATTTTCTAGCTCTGGGTAACAGCCGTGCACGAGAAGAAGCTGCACCCCTGTGGGAATGTGCAGGGTCAAGAAGAGATGTGATAAAAGCCTGCTCCTTTTACAAGGGGCTGAGAAAAGCCATTTTAGGCATTGCAGCAAAGGAAGAAATGTTTCCTTTACCAGCAGGGGCTCGGGATGCAAGTGCACAGAGACAGGCTTGACTGCACCAGATCCACGGGTCTCCCTCTCAGTCCCAGCAGCAAAACAAGTGGAATTAGTTTAGTCCGTGCAAGGGAACCTCAGATTGGATGCATTAAAAAATAAATAAATAAATAAATAAATAAAACCCCAAACACTGAAATAGCAGCCATAAACTTAAATCTCCAATTTTCAACACATAAAAGTTATGTGTATAAAATGTTAACATCATACTGATTTGCTGACCTTATGCTCCCACACAGCTTGAAAAATACTAGAAATTACATGTTTTGATAATGTCAACTTAAAACACATAATAAAAATGAGAGAATTTCTGCAAAAACTCCTGCTTTTACCAAGACTACACTTTTGGAAATAAGAAGCAGCTCATCAGAAATTTTAAATAAATTTGACAAGAACCACCTATACTATATATATATACCACTTCTCTCACATGGGCATGTTTTCCCTCCTTTCTCATTCTATGGAGAAGCAGGACCAATTACTGAAATATTGATCCTACTGAAACAATGGGAGTTTTGCCATCTGACACTACTGCAGTCACTTTTTTCCCCTTGCTTCAAAATTTACTAGGCTTACACAGAGCTGATTTTTCTAATGGGTCTTTCCCACAGGCAAGGTTTGTGGAATAACACTTATGCTGCTGCAGGGATCCACTCCCTTAGCAATATGAAGGAAAAACAAGGTCACTCAAATATTTACATTATTCCACTGAGGCACAAATGAACACCTATGCAGTTTGGAAAATTTTTCCACTTCTTCCCATTTTGACTATGTCCCCAAGTCATATATGAGAAACTACATATTTCCCTCAGGAATAAAAGCTCCTTGGATAATGTTCATTAGTAATTAGGAAAGTGGGAGAGGAAAACGGGTCCAAAAGGCTCAGCAGCTTCCCCATCTGGCTGTTATTGGTGGTTTATTGTTTGAAGTATAAACAAAAGGTACAGCAAAATACACAAATTATGACAAAAGAAACTGTATTCCAGCTTTGGTTCTGCACTGCCTCGTGTTACTTTGGGGCCAAATTGTCTCAGCCTAGAGGGATCTCCTACTGCTGGCTTGTATCCACATGAGGTATTCTCATGCCCAGCTTGGATCTGAGACCCAGGGCAGCAAACAAATCAGAGCAGAGCCTGTGTCCTTAAGGAACAGGGAAAACAAGTATTTACAGGATGGAGCCCAAACCATACTGTCATTTTAATCTTGTTTTGAAACATGTTCCATGTAATATTTTAAATTTAAACCACTCTGGAAAGGCATCATGCAACCATAAAACTAACCATGGAGGCAGAGGAGCAGGACTAACAAGGCAGATGGTTTATGAGTTTGGCCAGCTTCCTGCTTGCAGAGAGAAACTGCCAGATGCCTCAGTGAAGAGAATTCCTTCCTGGGAATGCTGATTTCAGAGTTGCAGGCCACAATATTGATTACACAGGAAGATCAGAAATGAAAGGCAAGTGGAAAACCCACAGCACTGCTTCTCCAAATCCCAAACAGCCCTGCTTGCCATGGCTAAGAGCATGTCACAGTATGTAGTGTGACAAATGTGTCCTTGCTACCATAAAGTCCCACTTCAGAGCTACTGACACAGAACCTCCATACTTGATAAAGAGCCCACTTCAGGAAGTACATGGAAATTAAAAATAAAAAAAAAAAAAATGGAGAATGTGTTTCCTGGCAGAAGTTATCACTGAACAACATATGCAATTGACTCTGCATGACTTACCCTTGTAGTTCAATAAAAACTGGGGTTTGAACAACTGGGTGCCCAAATGAGAAGAGGACACAGCCTCATTTAGATTGGATATGGGGAAACATTGCTTCACTGAAAGTGAGGTCAAGCATTTCAACAGGCTGGGGCAGGGGTCACCATTCCTGGAGGGATCTAAAAACAAGTAGATTTTGTGCTTAGGGACACAGGTTAGTGCTGCACCTAGCAGTGTTAGGTTAATGGTGGGACTTGAGGATCTTGGAGATCTTTTCCAATCTAAACAGTTCTATGGCTATGAGAGTAACAGGCAAGGAAATTGTCAAGGAAATTCATTTGTGTGAGGGAACTTTCCCTCAATACCAGGAAAACCTCATGGGGAGAGCAGCATGCACCAAAGGCAAGCAATGAAACTCACACTTTGCTTCCAGCTGCTTAAGGATATTATTTTATAGTGGCTATCTACAGTTTGGGGTTGAATCTCATAACCAATAACAAAGCTAACAGCGTAAAATGAAACGGAATCTATCTCATTGCAAAGAAAAACCCAGGACAGACAGAATGAAGGATAGATATACAGATGGGGTTAGTTTTTTGATAACTTTGGAATAACAAGTAACCTGCCTTGCTTGGCTGCAAGGAATAAAACCATTAAAATATAAATACCAAGTGAGAAAAAGACTGCAAAATGGCATTTAAGAGTTATGGACCAGTCTGCGTGGACTCACATCCACTGCACTTGAACACTTAAGAAGTCACATTTTTCATTGATAGGACAGCTGTAAGCAAACCTCTGCATGGAGAAGGAGAGTGCTTGGGGGTCTCAGAAATGGTATTGAATGTAGAATCAGAAAAACATATTTATTTAAAAAAAAAAAAGAGAGAGAGAAAAAAAGAAAAGAGAAAAGTCATTGTAGCAGTGTACCCTTCCTAATGCCAGCCTGTCCAATCGGTAAATTGGTAGCAGCTGTGACCCTTTAGGCTGTTTTGCATAAAACAAAAACTAAAACAAAACAAAAAAAGGAATAAAAATACCCCACACCAGTAGTAGAAAAGAAGCATTCTTCCAACAACATATCCTATAACCATCCCTACTTATTTTTCTTGTTCTAAATACAAAATATTTACAACACATTTCTGGAAAATACATCTCAAAGACTTCTTTAAAACCTTAACTGTAAGAGCCCTGTTAACACCACAAAAGCAAGTTTCTCACATGTTTTCTCTCTCCCAGCCACAGACAAGTCCCCGCATTTATAAAGGAGAAGTGTTTTTGTTAAAGTGTGCTTTATTGATTAGCCACTTTATTCAAGAGCATCATCATAAACTCATCTACTTATTAATTTTAGCTTTATCTGAACACTCTCCCCTAGACACTACTTCTTCCTCAGGCATATCTGTCATTCCTGCCAAGAGTGCTTCCAATTAAGTGGCAAGAGAACCTGGGCAGTACTGACTGTGGAAAAGTGACACTGGTGTGGATTTGTGAAATGCAGTAGAGATCCAGACAATAACAAACAGCAAAACAGAAGTAAATTGGTGTTCCTTGCACCAGGCTGTATCAGCATGGACACAAGTCTACAAAACATTAGCTGCAACAATGAGAGAAAACATGGAAAAGAAACATGGTGTTAACAGAATGCAAAATTAGGCTGAAAGACTCCTACACACACCCTGACAGAGAGGGCAGAGTGCTGCTATTAGGCAGTGTCAACCAAGTAGAGAAACAGCACCAGGATTTATCTGTTCTGGGAGCAAACAGTCTATTTTGTTTTATCTGTTTTATACAGTTGCAACAAACAGAATGAACAGCTCATTAAACACAGTATTATAAAATACATGCAGGGCAACACAGATTTGTTCAAATCCATTCCCAGCTGCACCACAGGCACTGATCTTGCAGCCAGGTCAATACTAATACACTCAGTAGTATTTACCACAGTCCTTCAGACTGAAGTCAATTATAAAGGTTGACCACAAGCCAAAGTTCAGTGCTTATCTCAGCATTCCAGCTCCTGTGGACATCAGACTAAGCCATAGAAGACTAAAAGGCTGGGTGGAGCCCCTGTGCACACTGGCATGAACACCATCACCTGAACAAGCCAGGATGGGCTGGGACCAGCCTCCTGCTCTCTTCCTTTCCATCCAATAAACCCAACAGCAGCAGAGATCCAGCACATCCCAGAAAAGCATCAGCAGAAAGGCCAGGAATGCAGTGGCAATAGCATTTAACTTGCATTACACACTTATTTCCAGTCCAGCTCATGTTCCTGCAGCTAATTCATGTTTGAAAATGCCATCCAGACTCATGGCAAGAGCTTCAAAATGCCAGAGCAGAGATCAGCCCTGCTCCTGCTGCCTCAGCTCTGCTCCAGCGCTCTCCTTGGAAGGTGCAGAAAGCAGCTCAGTGCAAGGCAACATCTGGCTTTTAATACTCATTTTCATCTTAAAACTTGAATCCAAGTTACCACTACTTCATGAATATTTACTGTCAAGGAAGTCAGTAAGTTCAATGAATATTTGGCAGACCTCAGTCAGATACTATGGTTGTTAGACTCACACGTTAAATCATCCAAATACTTAAATACAGCTAAAAACACTTGCAAGAGTAAAACTGGCTTAGGACTATTCCCTGATTGCTACTGAAGCATTTGCAGGTTAACTGAACATCACAAGCTATGGGAGACAAAACAAGCTTTTTGAATCTTTAGAGTCTGACCTTTCAGACTTCCAAATTAATGTTTAACTGCAAAAAGTATTATTTTAATGAAAGTAGATACATACTCTTAAGTACGCCTTTCAGAGGTAAGCTTTGAGAAGATAAAACAGGAAGACTTTTTAATTACAGCAACAGTAAGAAAAATAAGAATGTATTTTTTATGTCTGTGGTCTTACTCTTAACTGTGAACAATCTAATCCTGAGCATTGGAATAGCTGGAAAGGAGGGAGCAGCCAATCTCTCTGCAGAGCTATTGTTGCAAATGCACACAAGATTTATTGTAAAACTGTGATAAAATCCATAAAAGCAAGAGCAAGGAACAAAATCCAAGAAAAGAATGGTAGATATTTACTACTCAGGGGAACTCTTTAGCCAGGAAATGCTCTTCTATATGCATCTGTGTAGATGGGATAGAAAGATCTATTGAATTTTTCCATTTTCAAGATCACACTAGGGAGATCAAGAGGGTTTTTTGGCATACAGATAATTCATATTTGCATAAAATGGACCTAGGATGTCACAGCTATGAGGCTTAAATTACAGCAGTGTAGGAAGGTGCCCCTTTAAAGCACTTGATGGATGAAAACATGTAAGACAGTTGGCAGCTGGATAACAATCTTTTTCTTGTGCAGCATCCTTGTATCATCACCAGCTGCTTTGTGAAGCAGCTTTTAGAACCAGCTATGCATTGCAAATGCTGTAACACTTCTCAGGCTGTTAACCCTCTGATTTACTTACTCATCTGAGCATCATCAATGACTGCTACAACATATTACCTCGAGGATTTAATAAATTAGCCTACAATTATGAATAATTCCCACACTGATCCCAGGAAGTTAGTAAAAAAGAAAGCAAACAATGCCTTTTGTAACTCTCATTTTACATGAGCCTGTTAAAATAGGCAAGCACAAGAACACTATTCTATTTTCATTTCTATTTTATTTTATTCATTTCTATTCACTATCTATTTCCATTTTTTCCCTATTTTGCTGTATCCAGGATCTTTCATTCCCCTGCACCTGGGAAAAGCACCTTGGGAGCACAGGACCAAGTGGTACCTCCAAAGCCCTGCAATCCAGGCCTCATCAGCCAGCCTGTGTTACTGCTTCTATAAATTGAACTTACATTAAAAATCCTGTTGGAGAGCCTGATTCCAGAAACTCATTCCCCAAAACCTATTTCTTCTTTCAAAACTCCAAATTCCCTTTAAGCAATCAACAATCTGCTGTGAGCTCCATGGAAGATTCCTGGAATTGCCCAGAGAGGGAGGGCAGCATTCTCCTCACTGCTCCAGCCCTTCTCTTCAAGTCAAAGCTGGTATTGATTTTGAGCCTTCAAACCTCTGCTTATCCAGCAGCAGCTTCCAAGTGCTCAGGCACAGAGGTGCAGCTCTACAGATGCCTTTGCTGCCATGTTCTTCCCTAGCACTCTTCTTTGTTTCTTTAAAGTTACATTTTTAGTAAAGCAAACAGAGTGAAAACCTAAAATTAAGTCACTTTCCAGTTTCTTCATTTGCTTCCTTAAGAAACCCAAACACTCATATGGACTAAATATACCAAATATAATAAAGTTTGATAAACCTCCTTTTTAATAACTAATCAACATTCCTTGTTATGGTTAAAAACATGCATCCACCTTGGAAATTTGCATTAATTTGTTGTAGTTTTCAGCAATACTATCATTTCCAAATGACAGGAAAAGGAACAAAGTACCAACCAAACAAAGTAAATATTTTCTTTTGTATGAAAATTACTTTTGTTCTCCTGTTGGCACTTGCAATAACAAAGAAACATTGCAGTTCTAGAGCATACAATACATAAATACCCATGAGAGCCTGCAGAGCTAATAATTTTGTACTTAGTTTGTAAATTTGTCAGATTGCAGGATCACATTAGTTACTGTCCTCCCACAAAATTTTAAATCAGGTTTAGTAAGGCATTTGTTTAAAAGCAGCACTCACTCACTCAGTCACTGCTTCCTAATGGGAGCAGACCCCGGGCCAGTCCTCTGCCTCCTGCCAGAGCAGCTCCCTGCAAAGACCAACATTGTCTCAGACCAAACCAAGGCTTTGTTAGAACACAAACCAGGATCATTCACTTTTTAAGTAGAGGAAACTCAAGAGTGTCTAAATCAGAAGTAAAAGGGCTCCCAACCCACCTCAGCCTGCTCACCTCATCCATGCAAGCAGGTCGGTGCTTCCAGGCTTTGTGCTGAGCCTCCAAGGGAGTGCTGAGCCCAACCCTCCTGAACCACCTCAAGCATCATCACACAGCTGCCAGCAACCAGAAAAAACCCCACAAGCCCTCCCCAGGACACCTGCCCTGCCACAATTAATCACAGGTGTTTCTTAACAGCTAAAGGATGTTTTCTGACTCTTTTTTGTATGTTGTTTTTTTTTTTTTCCTGCTGTTTGTTTTGTGGGTTTTTTTCTCTTTTAAAACTTCAGATTCAGAATATTAAGAAGCATATAGCAGTATTATGCTTTCTGCAATGTATTTATGTTGATTTTGTTTTGTTTCCTGTGGGTGACTGGTGTTTTGTAGATTGTTTCTTGTTAGATGAGCTTAATGGAAATCCTTAAAAGCTGTGTGTAGTATATTCAAAGAAATGTTGAAAGTTGCCTTGGGAATTTTTATTGAAAACACATCTTTGCAGCACCTGTGCCTTGTGTAGAGGATATAGCTGTGCTTCTCAGTCTGCCCATGCTGAGGCTTCAGAAGGTTGATCAAGCAGAAGGATAGGGCAGAGTGGTTATTTTGAAAAAGAAAAGTGCTCTTTCAAGGGAAAAAGAAACCCCCAAACTGTTGAATACTGCAGAGTTTACTCCTCCCTTTCCCTGGTACTGGAGCTGCAGTAGGGTTAAGGAGCACAGGACTATGCACTGGTGCTCTGAGAGCTGGTTAAAACCCAACTGATCTGCAGAAGGGCTGGTGATTTAAGGGAGACTTACAAAAAATATCAGAGCATACAAATTTGTAATAAAAATTGCACTGTTTAACTTTGAAAACTCCATGGCACAATATTTGATATAGAAACACCTCCATGTTGATGATGACTACTCCAAAACTGAAATTTTAGATGTTGTTTCTATGATTCCTTAAGGCTGATAAGGAAAATTTAAATCTAAAGGCAAACCCCTGTGATTTATGTTTATTAGTGGAAGAGGGCCCTGGGGCAGGAAAAGCTATTTGGGGGCTGGCATGTGAGTCAGAGGCATTTTCCAAGCTGCAGCTGGCAAGAAATCAAGCCCTGATGTGCTCTAAGGAACCTGTGCAGCAGCTTGGCTGGAGACTGTTCACAAGGCTGTAGGGAAGAAATGATAGCTGAAATTTGGTCTGGGAAGTGACATTCTGCTTTATGGCGCAATTGAACCAAGCATTTAAAGACATATTTAACTCCCAACACTCAGTGTTTTAATTAAGCATGTGCTTAAGGATTCCGTTGTCTAATTTAGGATGCCTGACTATCCCTCTAAAAACAGTGGTGTGATGTGAAGGATTTGTTATGGGTTTGGTGGTTGGCTCTTACTGGGGTAGAGAGAGGTTTGGTGGATTCAGGAGGAGGACGAGAAGCTGCAATAAAAGCATGTAAGTGAATAATTGCATTAACCTTTCCATACCTCCTGGGAAATCATCAGAAAGGTTTTTCCAACTGAGTTTATGGCATGTTTAGAGTCTCCAGCACTGGCTTCCCTTTCCTTACTTACTGAAGCAAGGCAGGATATCCAGTTCTGGGCTTTTTCACAGCGTGTCCTCCCAGTACTGCCAACGCAGTGAGGCTCAAGCGGCGCACGAAGCCCGGCGCGGAACCTGTGGGGTCAGTGCTTTCCTGGGGCACTCTTAGAGCCAGCAGGCTGGAAACAGATGGCTGTGCCATGGTAAATGTACTAGAATACGATGGAAACAACTTCCATCCAAGCTAAGTTTTGCTTCTGTGTGCAGAAGCAAAAGGAAAAACTGGAACATTGCAAAATCGGGCTCGTTTGAAGAGTTTTCCAAAATTTTCTCGTTGTGATTGCACCTAGGCTATCACCCTGAGGCAACTACAGGTAATCCACCCAGTCCTGTTTCTGGGCAGGGAGCAATTCTTTCTCCCAAATTAAAAATAATTCAAAGCTGAGAGAGCAGTTAGTTTTGCTTTTCTCACATTGCCTTTATGATTAAATCTACCAGATTTATGGTTTTAGTAACAAAACTGTCAAATTATTATTTCTACAAGATGTAGAAATATGACTAACTTATTCTCTTAATCCAAATTCACCATGGAAATACTTGTCTAACTTGTAATGGAGTATGAAGTATATTACAGCAGCATTTATGCTTAAATACTATTCCCTGACTGATCAAAGAAGAGCTGTATCAAGAGACAAAATGGATGAAATACCCCAGCACACAGGAATGTCATCAATTATGAACATAACTGTTTGCATTTTGAAAAGCTTTCAACTTGGTCAACTCTGATCGGTGTTTCTTTAATTGCTTTAATTGGACCCTTTCCTCTGGTGTATATTGGTGTTTTTCCTGGCTGCCAAGCAAAGTACAACTCGTCATCCCCCTGGGAATAAATGTTTATCTTGTCCTGCCCCAGAGCACTTTGGTTTGTCTCGTTATCATTTCCCTTTCACTCGATGATTAGCCTCCATGTACTTGATTATTTTCTGATTTTCATTTCTATGTGAGGTATGGTAGATGGTAACAAGCCAGTATTTTAGATCTTCATAAAAACATGGCAAAAAAATCCACTTCAATTCAACCAAAGGTCCAAAATGCCCTCCAGACTAACACAATTTTTTTTTAATTTTTAATTTTTTTAGTAGAGGCATGTCTTGAATATAAGAGGACACTTGCAAGGTAGTTTCTACAGCTAAGATATTTTCAGATGAAATATTAAAAACTAGTGGCTTTAATATGCAATCAGTGTGGTTTCAGCAATAGAAAAATATATCCTTTCCAGTAAAAGAAGATACATTAATCTCTTCAAAACCTCCTCTATAGCAGAATAGTCAGCACAGACTTTGAAAATAAATACTCAGAAAACAGTAATAGAACCTACTGCCCCAACGTGCTCTGTGTCCTGGTCCTGACAGCTTCTTAAATCTCTTGATCACAGAGGGCTGGAGCTGGAAGGGACCTCTGGAGACCATCCAGCCCAAGCCCACTGCTAAAGCAGCTTCACCTGCCACAGGGAGCCCAGGGTCATCTCCACGTGGCCTTTGAATATCTCCAGGGGAGGAAACTCCACAATCCTTCTGCTCAGTCTCTTCCAGTGCTCTGTCACCCAGTAAAGGAGTTTTTCCTCGTGTTCAGATGGAACTTACTGTACATCAGCTCCCAGGTTCACTTGCTCTGTGGATGCCACTGAAGTGCAAGGGGCCCTGCCTGGAAAATGCAAATTTGAAGGTTTGAAAGGGAGTAAGATGCCTCTGGGCCAAAGATATTTGCCATCCTTCTTTCTGTGCTGCTTATAAAGATTTAGAATCAGAAGGTAATGTAATTTTTCCCTTGCTTAGGGTCTTGATTTAATATTCATTTACAGAAGCCATTTTTCTTTTCACAATGGGATGGGCAGAGTATTAATGGACTTTTCTACTCTGACCTATTATATTTTGCTGAAATCTGCCAGAGGCTTCCAATCCCTAGAAACTCTTTTCTGGGACATTTCCAAATCTGTAAGCATGTGGAGACACTAATTAATGTAAAAGCTTTACTTTCAAAAGCAGGTCTACTAAAAATCTGTACTGATATGTTTTTTAATTTTTTTTTTTTAGATCTTTCAGCTATATGAAGTTATAGAGCTTCTATTTCATTAGACACTGAGCTATTTGGCTCCATGTCAAGCAGAAGTAGAAAAAAAAGGTAATTTTCAAAAAAACTACTTTTACTAAGTAGGGTTAATTCCTTAGTTGTGGTATATGAAAATGTGTTGGGTGTCACCAATAATGCCGACTTCTTGGGAGCCGAGAGCCTGAAGAAAAGTTAAAAATGCACAGTTTTCAAGATGTGAGGAGCTGCCTCACTGTTGCAGCCACACTTGAAGATCTGTGCCCTGAGATCAAGTCTCACCCTCATCCACCCCACCTCAGCCTCACCCCCTGCTCCTGGCCATGTCTCACCATCACTGATCCATTGCCAGAGACAGCTCCTGCCCGCCCTGAATCACCAAAGGCTCCTGTGACCAAGACCAAAATCCACCAGCAGTTACAGACAAAACCAGGCAGCTGGAGACTCTACACCTTCCACTCATCCCTTACTCATCCTTCCACTCATCCCTTCCACTCATCCCTTGAGATGAGGGATGAGATGATGTAGATTACATCTACAGCAAATTTTTCATCAACCAGGCACTTGATTTGCTGTCACCTCTTTGCAGGAAAGAGATGTTTCAAGTAGTCATTTCTTTTTCTACCCTCTCAAAATGAAACTTTCCTTGTCAGAAATTCTCCTCCCCAGACCTTCTTTTGTTTTTTTTGTATTTGTGTGTGTGACTTTGAGACCAATCTTCACAGTTTTCCTCAATTTCATCAACTCTGCTTGATCAGCTGTGTTAGATTTGAAGCAGTCAGCTGTTACCCAACACTGGGATTTTCTCATTTTTCAGAAGCTGTTAAAACATTATTTTAGCATAAATATTTATTGTGTTTATTGGTGACTTAAAAGGATGCTCTCTGAATACGTCTACTATTTTTTTTGTCTCCTGCTCTCTTCTGGCACATATCCAGCCAAGCCTTTCCCCCAGCAGAGCCCTGGGAATCAGTCCCTGTGATGAATCACTCTGCTTGAAAGCCCTTCTATACCATTAAACCAGGCTGATGATGCAGATTTCCTGATATGGGATTCTGTGCTTCAGATGAAAATTGGTGAAGTCAGTGGAGTTGTCCTGGTCCTACAACAAAGGTGATGTGTCGTGAGTTAAAGCCTGACAATGGGCTCTTCCCTAGAATCACAGAATCAGAGAGTGGTTTAGGTTAGAAGAACCTTAAAAAATCATCCAGATCCAACCCCCTGCCATGGGCAGGGACACCTCCCACTATCCCAGGGTGCTCCAAGCCCCGTCCAACCAGGGCCTCACCACCCTCACAGGGAAGAAGTTTTTCTTAAAATAGAAATGACTACTTAAAACATCTCTTTCCTGCAAAGAGGTGACAGCAAATCAAGTGCCTGGTTGATGAAAAATTTGCTGTAGATGTAAGGGATGATCTGATCTAAATCTATACCCTTTCAATTGAAAGCCTTGTCCAATCACTTTTCTTGTAAAAAATATAATATCTTTTTTAAAGTAGAAAAATATTTTCAAGATATAAAGGGAAGTATAAAGAATTAATCTGAGCAATTAGGAGTTACAGTAACACAAAATACAGATGTGGAGATGAAATTGCTCAGACTTGTGTCTCTGATTTGGAGGGCTTCTAATTTTTATGTTACGACCTGTGTGAGTGTGCCCAATACCTCGAGTGGCTGCTTTTATGTGGCAGTGCTCAGGGACACTTTGGTGTCTGGGTTTATTCTTCTTGTGACTCAAATTGCAGAAGAATAAACAATCTTGTTTGAGTTCAGTGACACTGGCACCCAGACAAATGGAATTACTGCTGAGAAAAAAGCAAAATCCTGCATGAAGAAGAAAATAAAATATGTATTTTTAAATAAAGCAGAGGCTCTTGAAGTTCACATGAAAATAATCATTGAGCAGCAGTAGGCCAGGCAGCCTATTGTGCAGAAATAAGAAATCAGTTGATTTCCAATTTTAAGTCTTCCAAAAAACAGCCTATATAGGAGTTATATAGGAGTTTATATAGGAGTTTAAAAGAGGAATATGCATTTTCTCTAAGTAATTTATTTTTCCTGCTACTTACAGTTCTCATACTTTCAAAGCAGAATATTTACTCAAACACACTTGTGTGTTTGTATGTAAGAACTCTTTCCTGTTTTGCTTGAAGATTGGAAGGCACAGTGTGAAGATTGGTTGAGACATCTCCAGTACTGAACTGGAATCATTATAAGATTCCATATCATTATATCATATTAATATCATTTTATTTATTAATATAAAACTTTAATATTGTTCTAACTTAATTTTCTCAGGCTTCCCGAATGATAACTTAAAATGACAGGTTTACACCTGCAAAAATCATAGGTGAGCATCATTTCTAGTGAGTGCACAGGCACTTTGCTGCTGTAAAGGTCACAGGCTATTTGCCAGGAGGCAGCAAGGTTTCCCCATGGACCTGCTGAGGAGCAGAGAGCAGTTAGTGACACAAAGCACTGTCCTGGAAAGCCCCTCGGCCTGTGGCAGAAGCTGCTACTCAAAAGCAGAGGAGTGCTGGAGTACCTGGGGCCTCTTGTGGCTTCTCAGGTGTGCAAGCCCATCTCCAGATGGAAGCGTTCAAGGCTGGGTTGGGTGGCACTTGGAGCAACCTGGTCTAGTGGAAGGTGTCCCTGCCCATGGCAAGGACATGGAACCAGAAGATCTTCAAAGTCCCTTCCAACCCAAACCATTCTGTGATTCTATGTTGCAGGGAAATATTGTGTCTATTTTTTTCTGTTTGCATTAACATCAATTAAATTAGAGCTAAAAAGTAGCTGGGATTTATTTTATATGAATTCTAAAGTTAATCTCGGAGCTGGTCAGCTTTATTATTTCTTTTATGGTTTATCTTTAAATGTCATTGAGCAAAGCACATCACTGCTGGAACTTCTGAGGGGATTGTTTTCAAGAATTAAGAAAGAGGGGCAGGTGAAGGAATTGGCAATTAAAAGACGAGTTCTGAAGAGGAATGTACTAATTAAAAATCTGAGGAATTATTTCAGCTGAAGTGCTTTTCTTTCCAGAGACACAAGTATTCTCTTGAGGGAACTGATGATGAGCTGTTAAAAAGAAATACAGCTCATCTTGTTTTGTGATGGTTTTATTTGTAATATGGTCCCTTTCCAAGCAATTTTCAGAAGCTTTTACATTTTATAGGACAAAGATATAAATTGAAATGGGCAGAATGATAAGAAATGGTAAAAAAGTCTAGAAAGGAGTTACTTTATCATTTTGATACACACATGAAATACAAACAGTGAATACTCCACGTTTCTGAGCAGGCTGTGCTCTTCCAAAGGACATGCCATCATCTTTATCCACATACCCCTTTCTCACAGATAGGAATTTGTTCTCACAAATAAACTAAAATAAACAACACCAAATCAATGAGGTTTCCAGCGTTTTGCCCTTTAAACAACTGAAATTCTTTGCTTCGCTTCATATACATGATGAAACAAATGGCAAAAAAAAAAAATAAAAAATAAAAAATAAAAAAAAAAAAGAGGCGGAAAGGACCCAAAGTGGGCAGAAACATCAGGAGCAGGCTCCCTTCAAACCCACCTCACAAGCACTCGGGCCTCACGTGCTGTTCTTCCATTCCCACTCTGGTCCCCCAGTAAGCACTCTGGGGTGACATGGGCCTCCCTAGACTACCCTAAAGTGGACAACTTTCTGCACCTAACAGAGAAAACCTGACCTGTAATTGACTATATCAGGGCATCTTCCAAAAATCATATTAAGTGTCTTCTGCATTGCAGGAGAGAAGATCCTTACCCAGGCAAGGAAAAGCCTTCACAAGAAATTGGGGCTGAATGTGAGGAATTTTTTCAGGAAGAACATCCTTTACTGCACAAAGGACCAAACAGCTTGGTCTGGAGAAGGAGGAATAGGAGAAGGAGGGAAAACATTTTCCTTTGCTCCCATCATATTTCACCTACTTGTAGGGCCAGTCCCTGCATTATGGCCCCCTTGATCATCTGCCTTGGTAGTTTCCAACTGGTGAAGGGTTAAAATAAATCTGATGTACAAAGACTTGATGCTGAAAAATTAATTAAGGCTTTGTCTTATCTGTGCCTGCTGAATCTCAGGCACAGAGGCACATGTGAGGTTTAACAAACTTTTTACTTAATATGGAAGTACTGTAGATGAAATAAAATTCTCTTTCCTTTCACACTGATTAGAGGGGATAGCATGAAAAATGTATCATCTGACACAGTTTTGTGGAAGCCTGAGACCAGTTGATTGACAGGACTGGGCACTGGAAACAGAAATTACATCCTGCAAATGAGGTTTTTGCCTGGCTCAACATATAACTGAGGCAGGAATTCATTGAATTAAACAAAATAATCCTAGAGCTTGGACATGGGGACCAGGAGGAAATGCAACAGAAAAACCTGTGAGCAGTGTAAGCAGAGCAACAAATAACTTTGAAAACAGATGGGCAAAATCCATTGCAGCTCTTTCCAGCTGAGCTCTGCAGATCTCCTTAGAGTGAGGATCGATATACAGGCAGCACATTCCAGCTGGATCAAACTGGATAAAACCAGACCAAACCAGTTCAAACCAGATCCAACTGCATCCAACCAGACAGTTCAAACCAGTACAAATCACATCTAAAAGGATCAAACTGCACCGGGCACTGAAATCACTTCAGCATGAAAACAATGAGGGTTGCTGATAACCAAATGAACTGGAAATCACAGTCCAGAGGAATGCTAAAATAGGTTGGTGGCAAGGCACTTAGCTCCCTGCTCTCCAAAGAAATCCCATTCTCCGGCCATCTTTTATTTATGATCCAGATGATAAATTGAGTAAACCTGCTGCCAGGTTCTTTTCAGGTATTCATGCATTTTAAACGAGGAGATGGCCTTTCAGCACCTGTGGTCCAAGTGTCCTGGGTGTCCTGGCACTGCTGGGCTCGGGGTGCCAGGGGAGCTCAGGGTGCCAGAGGGGGCTCAGAGCCCCTCACAGAGCGCTGGGGTGACAACAACAACCACAATTAGCCACAATAACAATATTTCTCCATTGTATCTTCAGTGAGGAAGAGGAAGGTTTGGAGAAAAATGCAATAAAGCAGGAATGCAAATATACTAATTTTTTATGACTAAGTGGGGTAACAGAGGGGGAAAAGCCACTATTTTCCTAAGAGATAACGATAGAGAAAGGAATTTAAAATTCCCTGTGACTGGGAATAGGAACTGAAGGTCTCATGCTGGTTCTGAGTCTCTGCTTGACACAGTGGGAATTCACAGGGGATTCTAGTGTTCCACAAAAAAGTTATTATTTCAGGAGAAAAAAAAGAGAAAATAGTTAAAAATGAGCCATTGTGTAACCCTATTTTCAGATTAATTTACAGCCTCTTTAGAGGGTAAAAATGCTACTTGTTAATAAAGATCAATGATGAACAATATTAGCCATGGATGGTTGTCCATGGAGGTGGACATACAGAGCAACTCATTTTTAAAAATCTCTCCTCTCCTCTCCTCTCCTCTCCTCTCCTCTCCTCCCTTTGCTTTCCTGAGAATTTTAGAAGCTGTTAATGAATGGCTAAAACACAACCACGACAAGTGTTTCTCACTAGAGGTGACCTACTGCATGCTCTGGTTCTTAAACATGAAAAAACAAGCGTCAGGTGATGCAAACCTGACTGTCTTAGGGTTATTTTGAATCTTGAAAAATTCTTCCATTTTTTTTGTCAGGAAAGGCTAAATTGATAGAAAAGGTTGCTGCTGGTGAGCTGCAAATATATGTTCTCCAGCTAGAGTTATTGGAGTTCCTGTATGGTCTGAGACAGGGCAGTCCAGCCTGGGACTTTCTGGCAGGCACTGTGAGATGCTGATGCCAGCAGTGGGGAAATGCCAGCAGGTGCTCACTTTGGCAGATCTGTAATCTGAGAACTACGATTCAGTGTTTGAGTGGCAGATTTAAGTGACTGAATGAGACTCAGGCTGTGGCTCTACTGCCACTGATGCACTGTGTGCTCATTAATTCAGTCAGGATAAAATATAAATTACAGTTTTGCCAGTGAGGTACTGCTGTGATCATCTCTGTTATTTACCTGCACTACAGAACCTAGGAGAGGCTCTTTGTGGTCATGAATTAAGCTGATGTGACTCTGGCTCACTTTTCACTGCCTTCTGTTCATCTTATTCCTCTTTTGTGCTGTTCTCCTTGACCACCTACTTTCCAGTCTTTCTGGAGATTTTGGGCAGTTTTCCCTTTAGGTTCCCCCCTTTCTTCCCCACACAGTCCTTATCCATTGCATGGTGTTGACTGTACTTCATTAATAATTATTCCACACAATGTCCTCCCTTCCAGCCTCTTCCTACACAGAAAATGCCTATTAATCAGTCTGTCTGTCATACTCATTATTCATAAACAGACACATGCCACAGCACTGAAAACAGACTATCTGTCTTACTTAAGAGCATCCTAGATCTTAAATAAAAGAGACGTAACACTGCAAAACACTCAGGACTTTGACAAACAAGGCAAGGAGTGGAAAAACGGATCATCATATGAACTAGGGATTTTCCATTCAGAAGCCTTACCCCAAGGCTGGCAGTGAAAAATAAGCAATGGTCAGAAGGGAGAAGAAAAATAATCCTATTTCTTTCTTTTGAAATCATCTCATGTTCCACTATTCAGACGCGTTTCATTTTGGAATTTACTTGCCATGCTGTCAGTTGTCTCAGAGCCCAGTTAAGACAAAAACTCTCACATTATTGTGCAGAATGTGATAAAGTGGGAGAGAAAAACACAAACAGAGGATGCAGCTATTGTACCCATAGAAAATTAAAAGGAAATGAAGGCTGTGTGGAGGCTTTGTACCAATAGCTTATTTTCTCCATCTTTCATTTGTTTCTCAATCTCATTTTGCTACATCTATATTCATGTAAATAAATCTAGAACTTATATAGACAAAATGTATATGCTCATTATATAAAAGATATGCTCCAGAACTATTAATGCTTGATTTCTACAGAAGAGTTAATTACTCAGAAATGGGCTTCCACTATCAGAAAAGGATAATTTCTTAAGGAGAACTTCAAATTAAGGGCTTTCAGTATCAGTTTGTGGAATGTGAATTTGGTTAATTTCATTTTTAAAAACAGGCTGCCCTGAGTTTTGCACGGTTTCTCATCAAGGAAAAAACCCCTAGATTTTGGGGCAAGCTCTCCTATTTTCAGATTTCAAGTAGACACGTGTTTGAACCATTAAACAAATTCTTAATGCATGATCCTAAAATGCAAATCTGAATGACCTACCTCTGGAAGGTGTGGAGTGACTGGCAGCCCTGGGGAAGCAAGCCTGGATGAGCTTTGATCTCCCAAGGTCTGCAGGTGGTCTTGAGGACCCATCCATCCCCATCCCTGCTCTCTGGGCCCCCCGTAGCCCCCGAGGGAGGAGCTGCTGTGCTGTGGAACAAACACCTGGTGTGGTGCAGGAGACTGGGCTCGCTCAGGTACTGAGGGATCCCACCTGCCAATACTTGCTTCTGGGGGTTCCAGGGGAGCTGGCCTGTGTCTGAAGGATGACAGGGCTACTGAAGGGCAATGTGGATGGCTTCAAGCACAAAGTTGTTTGGTCTGATGTTGTTTGTCACTAAATGTGAATGAAGGCTGAGTTCCAGTAACTGAATTAACTTTCTTGTTTCAAATACATTTATTTTACTTAGAAGACATGGGGTATGTACGGATTCTTATTCTGCTAGAGTGATGGATGAAAAGAGGAAAATCTTACTGTAAAGTGGATTAGTCTGAAGTTCTAATCTTTGCATATGTGCAGACATTAATTGAATAACTGGAACAAAATTATGTTTAACACAGTGAGTTGCATGATCTTTTTAGTGAGGAAAAAGAAGTGCTTGCTAATGACAGTGCTGAATAATCAATGCTGAAAATCGAAAAAAAACCTTATTACCAAATTAATCTACTTTATTACCCGTCTGTATTTGCTCAGCTATTGTAAAATACTACATTAAGAATCCAGCTTGACTAAAGTAGTAACAAAGAAGGGGAAGATACTGACAGAAGATTCCAAAGGACTTAATATTATATGATTTTCAGCCGTGGGTTATAAACTGTGACCTCAAGGGAACTGCTGCACTTTATGTATTTAAAGAACTTTTACCTTTCTAGTGACCTTGCCACTCATCTTGTAAATTCATCTCAAAAAAAAATATTCTTCATTCATTTGAACTCCATGTGTCACTGTGCCGCTAGACAACCCGATAATTAGATTAATTTGTGCTGGTTGGTGTTTAATTATTATGCCTCACAAGTGCTTAATGTTTTCAAATAAAGACATATCCATTGCCATCCTTGAAGCAATTTGATAATTCAATGAGTTTTCAGAAATTATATTTGTAATGAGCCATTTCTTCTAAAACAATAATCTCAATTCCCTTGTTCTTGGTCAATTTTCATTGGGATTTTCTTCACCTAAATCCATTTAGGTGAAGAAATGCTACTGTTGCTGTATTGCCTTCTCCTATAAAAACTTCTCCGGTGATTACAAGAAAATCTCTGGGTCTGATGTAGCTTTCATCCATTTTTTGCTAACACATTAAAAAAAAAAAAAAGATTGAAAAATGAATTTTATTTTGCCTGAAAATATGATATTTGGTGTTCTAGTACTTGGCTCAACTGTTCTTTGTGTTAAAATCCACACAATTATACAGGTTGTTTTCATGGGCAAAGTTAGGGTTCCTTTCCTGTTTATTGTTCTCCACATTTTTCTTTTGAAATAAACTAATATAACATCTCACTGTTACTTCCAGTAATCTCTCCTCTCCAAAAGAAATTTGTTGGAATACATTTTCCAGGTATTAATTTATGTTTCTAGCCTTATTCTGCTGCAATCCTGTATATACCTATAAGATTAAAGACTTTTCTCTTTTCCTTGTAAAAATAACTGTTACAGTTCCTTCAGTATCTAAAAATCAAAAAATAAGTCTTCAGGACTAAATCCAGTCAGTACTCCCAGTCTCAGTTTTTATAGTGGCTTGTTTCCACAACCATGGCTCTGTAGCAAGTCACAGAACTGGCAGCTGCACTCTCATTTTTTATGCTGCTTCAACCAGTTTGCAAAGTCAAAAAACTGTACTAGAACCACCTCTGATCTGCAGGGACAAGAAAAGGGAGACTCAGATGGATTGAGAGGATTTTCGAGGCTTTTGACCAGTCTGCTGGCAGCCAGACTCTGGTTTGACATAGTATTAAGTATAGCTTTAAATAAAATTAAGAAACATGTAATTAGTTCATGTACTTTAGGACCTGATAACAGGACAAAATAAAGAAACCATACATAGGAATGAAACTCTTTATGAAACTGAGGAATTACCTTGATTTCAGGCTGAAAGTACATTTTCTCAGTAATTCTTGCGCAGATTACAAATCACTGAATACACTTTATGTCTGTATTTTATATTTGAAGAAATGCAAGTAGGCTCAGGCAAAATGTTGAATTATTTCTTTGAAATATTTTCCAAGCTGCCTTTGGATCTGTACTGATCTCCTTACTGCTTTCCATGGAGTGTATTGATGGGGAATTGAGAGCAGCTGGAGCTGTAAAGAACGTTCTCCTTGTGCCATTCCAGAGCAAATCTGCTTAGCACAGAGAGCTGAAAATGAGTTGTGAGCTGAGAGAATTTGATTGAAATGTCAGAGCACTCAGAGCCCTGCGGAGTTCCCACAGAAGAGACTTCTGCAGCAGAGGATTGTTTTGACAAAGGAGTCCTGCTGTGTGAAATTTGCAGCTACACCTTGTGATGAGTAACCACATACTCGACTGAGCAAAATTCCTGTCACTACTTGGATCATGAGATATTAGCAGGGAATATTGCTCCAAAGCCAGAGTGTTCTTCCTAAATACAAGTGTGCTCTTAAAATCAGTATATTTATGTGCAAGGATCGGCCTGTTTTGTGAGCTTTGAAGTCCATTCGGGGGAATGAGTGAAACATTTCTGAACCTAAAAATAAGAAATTCAAATGCAGAATGAAGTAGCACATACAGCAGAAGCCAGAGGCATTATATGCAGCAGAAAGAAAAACAAACGGAGCTGAGGTCTCTCTGGGACCTGTGGTGCAGCTAATAAAACTAAAGATCTGGTAATATACCGTGTCTGCTTTCTGGGAGGGTGATGAACACAGCTGGTACCCTGAATTTGTTGCAGTGACCGTGAAGGATGCAATCAGTTGGGGGTTTGATCTTCTAACTGAATCTATGCTTGGCAGTGAATTTTAAAAATGCATTTTCTTAGTTTCTTTTGAAATAAAAAATGGAAGCAATCTTGACACTGATCAAACAAGAAATACTAACATGCATATGTATTTTCTTGCATGGTGGCTGGTTGAAATTTGGAGCCAGGAAATAGTTTGTTATATCTGCACTAAGAAGTTGGAATTACACTTAGCATTCATCTTCTCTTTGATTTACAGAAAATGATGCACTCAGTACTTCATGGAGAGCATGGTAAATTAATGCATTCAATTTTTTATTTGTCTGTAGCTTTTCCCCCTCTGTTTATTGAGGCACCAGCTCTAGCAGGCAGCTCACTTCCACCAAGAATGTGCAGCAAGGTCTCAATTTGGAGCTGTGTCCTTTCTGTTCAGAAAGAAGGATCTTCCCTGAGGAGAGGAGGCAGTCTTGGGGGTCCAAAAAGTAGGGCACGCATCACATGGCAGGTCAGGGGGATTTGGGGAGGAGCTGGAGGCTACACGCTCTTGCCAGCCCTTCAGGTGTCCCTGGCCAGGCACCAGGGAGAGCAGGGAGATAAAGCTGTTGGAAGCCCCTCTCCAGCAGTGTCCCCCTGACCTTTCTGGTGGACCCGGGCTCTCAGAAGATGCTGCTGAAGGAGCACGTTTCCATATTTTCCTCTGGCTGGCAGAGAAAGAGCCAGGGCTCTAAACTGCTTACAAAAAACTAGAAGGGCTCCACAATGACCAAAGACAGGCTGAACTTGTTGTTTTCTCTCAGCTCATCTCTCTGGTCAGGTCTTCAATACCATTCCAACTCCAGGAAAATCCTTTACTTCCCTGACTGCTCAAGCTGCAAGCTCTTACCAGAACGAATTTCCCTTCACTTGACACCATGGCTAGAAGTGTTCTGGAGGAATGAACTATTATTTTTGTGTGGTTTCAATTTGGCACTCAAGGAAAACCTGATAACAAGCTAATATCCAACTTGCTGAAGGAAAGGCTCTGTCACTGGAATGAAAATGTGAATTACTGATACAAAGCCCAAGTGTAGATTTTCAACTTTGCTCTAGCGAGTACATGGCTGGAAAAGCCTTTTCTATGCTATTGGTATCATGTCAGGAACTTGGAGCCCACCCTTTCCTGGGGTAAAATGGAGAAAACAGCAATTATTCTCCTTTTGCATATAGAAACATATCCTGTCCAGAGTAGAGCTCCCAGCACACAGTTCCCCATCTTCAAACCCTACCTAAATTCATTTTGCCCAAAGCAATGTTGTTATGTGGCAAGGGGTCTGGATGTTAGTAATGTTTGAATGCTTGAACTGGAAAGCTATTGGTCAATCTTATATTTCAGGGTCTCTTTGTTTTTATTATCTCTGCTCTGCCGGCCTTTAAATGCTTCTACTAAACCACAGAAAATATTTGGCCATCCTTTTCTTTCTCAAATCACATCTTGTTGCAGTCAAATTTCTCCAGGGTTTGGTCTTAGCTTGGCTATGAGATATGCCTCAGTTTGGATGCTTTTCTGAAGTCATCAAAACATAGTGGATCAGCCAAAATTTGCTTGAGAACTCTTGAAAACAGGCTGTCTCATGAGCTTTCTAATGTTTTTGGCTTCCAGTCAGACTGGAAATGCTATGGAAACAACACTTATGACAGTCCAAGTCCCAGCTGCTCCCAGAACTCATCGTTTGGGAAGTAAGGAAAAATCACAAATTAATTGAAAACAAACTGTTCAAAACACAGCAAAGATTCAAGCATGGTTTAGGTAAATTCCAGTAGTTCCACATTCAATCAGATCTGGTTTACCTGCATCTTTTTACTTTAGGGAGTGCTGACCACATGGAGTTCTTCTACTTCAAGTTTGGATTTTCAAAGGTGTTCAGTTCTGGCCTAAATCTATTTTCTTGAAAGCTAGTGGGTAGAGTTTGGATTTCAGTGGGAGTCGAATATTTTGAAAATCCTACTCTGGCTGCATTTTTGATCAAAGGCACTTGTACTTCATGTTCCTAAAGCAATGTGCATGGATGGTAATCAAGTTTCACTGCACTGCCTCTGAGATGGGCACATTACTGGGGTATGCTCTGCAGAAATCAAGTACCTCTGGCTGCTTAAACCCTTTTGCCTCCTGTTGGCATCAAAGACAGAGGAAATCAAGGCACTGGTAATGCATCAAAGTTCTTGAAAATCTTCAAGTTGAGCTAAAATTCATCAAACTGTAGGTTTCTTTCTCAGAACTTGAGAACATAATCAGGACACATATAAATCTAGATTGTGGAAGTTTTAAAGAATCTGGGTGTTCAAGTGAAAGCAAAGTGATGAGCAATCTCTTTGATAAGTGTTGTGAGACGCATTCAATCAATATGGAAGTTGCTCATTTCTCCACTGGAGCTTTCTCCTTCCCACATGCTTTGCATGGATCTTGGTAGGATGGAGCTGGCACAAACACTCAGCAGATCAGTGTATTTTGCACCTAGCTGGGAAATTTTTAATCTCTTCAGGCATGAGGATGGAGGGATTTAAAGAGGAACACTGTCTTTACAAAACCAAACCAGAACCAAACAAAAAAGCCACAGGCAAAACAAAAACAACCAACAAAAACCCCACCAGGGAATGCTCCAACAGCAGGTAATTAGAATCAGGGCAGTGCTCAGTGTAGGATCTTGCAGGTGCCTCAGCAGCAGTGGAGGTGGTGGGGGGTCCCTCATCGCCCTGGCTTCAGGGGAATCGCTCTGGTTTGCAACAACTGTGAGCCTGTTAGACTAAGGAATACTTTTCTTTCACGGAGAATGGGACTGCTATGCTTTTTACTGGAGGCTATTTTGATGGGGATACTGGGAAGCAGGCACTGGTGTAAAGCAAACACTTCTGGTGTGATTCCAGCAGTGTTTGGGGACGATCTGGATGCTGTAAATGAGAGCCCTGAGTGGATTTGGTGGAAGCCACACAGAGTTACCACAGCTCTGCTGCTCGGGATAAGGTGTTTGCTGACTGACCCTCGGAGCAGGAATCCTGGCTCAGCCCCAGGGTGGTACCCCCGGGCAGCTCCAGCCACTCCCTGAGCTGAGCCCCGCGGGACACCCAGCGCTGCTGGCCCGGGCTGGCTCGTTGTAAATGCTTTGTAACAATAACAGAAATCTTTCACACCTGGATGAGGTTTAAAATGTTTTAATGTAACAGAAACATGGCTTGAAAGGAAGCTCAAGCAGTTGAGGCAAAAAATGTTACATGATATTAAATGGTATCTGACTTTCCTAAAGCATTCTGAAAGGTAGGTCCAACTGGGGCTGGACAGCCTTTGCCTCACTGCTTTCCCACCATTTCACTCTGAGATTTGTACAATATTTCCCTGCTCCTAGGACTGGCTTCATTCAGAATTTAGGTACCTTAATGGCAACCTTTGCTGTACAGTGAATTTACATCTCTTTGTCTTGTTGCTTGTGTTGCCTGTGTTCGTGACATGTAAGACCAGACTTTCAGGTAGGGTAAACTACAGAAATGAAAATGGCATTCCAAATGTAATTTTGATTATATAATTTTAACAGTGGGGTTTTCTTTTTTCCTTTCTTTGAGGTCAGGTTTTCCAGAAAAATTATATTTCCTGGGAAAATGTGAATTCATTTTTTCAATTTATAAAAATTCTTGGAAACATTTGTATGTAAATTTCAATGGGAGAGGTCATGACAGCTTGTCAAACTACCCAACTCTCAGCTTGCATTTTTTTCTTCTTTCACCTTTTTTTTAAGCAGATAGATATCACGTGGAGGGAGAAAGATGAAAAATGAAGCATCCATGGTGTGCTACGCTGGATCATTAATTTATGATGTGGTGTTATCCTGAATTTTGGAACTGATCTTCTCTTAGACCAGTACATTTCAGTCTTCAAAAATAAAATATGTTGTACCAGGCAAAATTCTGCTTGGCAATGTTGCAGGCATCATCTGTCTTGCAGATCTGTGCACATATGCTGCTGCAGAAGTAAAAAATTCTCTGAATACAACACTTGTCAATAATTCAGGAATTGAAATAAACATAGAAATGAATTTTAATTGAAGAAATTCGGAGGTGTCCAAGATGAAAAAAGATACACTTTGTATGCCAGAAAATTTAGGCTGATTTTTCTGCCGTTACAAATCTGAGAACCACTAAAAAATTATGATCACTGCTTTATGCACTTTTTAACAATAATTTGAGCTAATACTGCTGAAGTGCATAACAATTTTGTAATCTCATTCCAATCCACCTCACTTCCTGAGCAACCTGTCTGGGGACAAGTGAGACTGAACTCTGTGACAGTTTATCTGCTGAGCCCTGAGGCTGTGAAATGCTGATTTTTGGCCAACACGCTCAGCACCTCGAGGGACCATGCCCTTTATCCCAGGGCTATCTACAGCACAGAATTGCAAACATGCTCAACTGTGGCTTTTTTTTGTTTGTTGCTTTTTCTTTCAAACTTTGGTATTCACAAAATGTCTAGTTGGGAAGATTTTTCAATACTTCCAAGCTCCCTTCTGCAGTTTTCAGGAAAGTGATTAACTATAGCAAGTGGAAAGGGCATGAAGATTTATTCAGGCATAGTTTTAAGAAGTGCAAATGTCAAAAAAAGGAGTTGAAGAAATTAAATGCAAGAGCAATTCAAAACAGAGCAGCCCTGGTGACAAGTTTACAGTAAGATGTAAAGATATTTGTATTCTGCAAACACCGTCCCGTGTGGCAATAGCTCCTGGAATCTGGTGTGGATCCATAAGCTGCTTTCTCTGTAGCTGTGTTGCAGATGAAATCTGTAGTGCAGAAGGTATTGAGGGAAATGTCTTGGCTCAGTTTGCATGATAGCTAATGAGTGAGATGGAGTTTAATTTTAATTTTATTAATTAATTTTAATCAGTTCTTGAAATTAACTATTTGAGAGATTCTCACCAAAGTGAATGGACAGAATTAAAAATCCACAGATCCATATTTGAAAGCTCACATTTCAGGCTGCTACCAAGAGAAGCATGAGGTTGTTCAGCCTTGCTGAAAAGAATATTAATTTGAGGAAGATATAAGAGAGACTGTGAGGTCAATCTCTTTGCTGTTGAGTCTTAACCACAACTTTCATATCATTGGTACACAATACATAGGCCCTGTTGTCTTCAAAAAAATGGTACATGGCAAAAAATCACGCTGTTTAGTTCTGTAATTTTTTATTTAAATAGGTTTTTTTTCTTTAGAACATATTTAGCTATTTTACAGACAGATTGTCTGGTTAATTGTTGGCAAACTCAGTGTGTAGTGGGTGGGTGGTTGTTCCTGAAAAGAGAAATCTTGTCTTAAACATTAAATTCCAAGGCAGTTTTTACAGGAGGAAAGCAAATAGTCCATTAGGAGATTAATTCACAGCCTTAGTAACTGGGCTCAGGTGAGCTGTGGATATGGGGCAGTTGAATTAATAACGTGTTTCTTAGGGACAAAGCTCCTTACTAACAGTGCTGAGCAGTGTCATATTGTGCATTGTGGAGACCCTGCTTTTGCAGACCTTCCTTAGTGTGACCTAGCACTGCATCTCCCTAACTCCTTCCTCTGATCCAGACCAAAAAACTCCCCTCTCACAAGGCTGCTCTTGCTGCATCTTCCACCTCATGTTGTAAATTGTTTCTTTGAAATTATTTCAAAGTCCTTCTAAGTTATCCCTACTTATAATGTTTACTCCCAAGCTCAGCATAGAACTGTACTGCAAGCAGAAATGGTTGGATGCCTTTTGGGGAAGAAACAGGTTAATCCTTAAGAAGAAAATCCAGCTAGTTGTACTTTTTGCTTATTATTCCCAGCACTATTCACAGCTGCACAGCCTGACAATTAGGATAGCAAGAAGGAGGTGGGCTTTTTCCATCATCAATTTAATACAGAAAATTTCATCTGTGTAGCACCATTTTTGTGTTCCTCATACTTCCAAGAATCTTCTCTTTGAGTTATCAAGTCTTTAGACTTAATAGCTTGGAGAACATTTGGGAGAGATCTGAGAACACCCTTTAAAAGTTAGTTGAAAATAGGATTTCAGGCTGAACAACAGAAAATAATTTCAAATACACTGATAGATGCAGTTTGGGATTATTTTTTTTGTGAACAAGGTGTCTTTGATGCTTTTATATAGCTGATGAGAAAGTACAAGTTAAGCTCAAGTGACAAGAAGTACCTTTCAATCTTTTCAACATTATTCTTTTTGCAGTAATTCTTCCATTAGACAGGGAGGAGCAAATCCACAAGTCCCTCTGCAGTCCCAGGACAGGAAGAATCTCAAAAAGTCATCCTATCTTGTGTTCAGGATGTCAGTGAAAGATCAAATTACCAGACTCCAATTAATTGTCATGGATTTCATTGTATTGCACTGTCTTCCTTTTGTGTTGATGGTTGGGTGTTGAGCACTGATTGTAAATTAAGTTCTTGTCTTCATTTCATCACATTGTATTGGATACATCACTGAATCTGTGGTGGGTTTTTCTGTACTTAAAATATATTGGGAAGGAGGTTTGTGTATAGCAAATTAAGGAGGGGAAATAGAGGAAGGGAGGAAAGGAAGAGGCGCTGCAGCAAATAGAAGCAAAATCACACACGTGTTTGGAGGAGCTGCAACTCATTAGTGGGCTCATGGTTTTGTTTCTCTAGGTTTGCAAAGGACTTGATATCTATCTCCTGGTAGGTGGGTGTGTGTTTTCTGGGAGAAATTGCTACCCAGGGTTGATAACTATATTTAGTTGATTTATTTCTGCAAATAATTTCAATGTTGAGGGTTGTACTGCAGTATGGAATAGGTCACAGCATTGTATCTGGTTGGAGACACCACTCCTTACAATTGCACTGCTTCTGAATTTCTCCTCCCAAAAGGAGCAGAAGAAGGAAACTAATAGCACAAATTATTCTTTCATAAGATTAAAAGCAAAGAAGCAAAGAGCAAGAATTGAGACCAGAGGGACACTCAGGATGGATAATACAATTTATACCTTGTTCACTCTGCTTTGCTTCTTGCTAATTTGGTTTAAGACGTTTCCTGATCCTGTCACTGAGATTTACCATGCAGTTCCCCTTTCAGACAAAAAGGAATTTTCCACTGGTGCTGGAGCAGTGGGAGAGCAGATGGCTGAGCTCTGGGAAAGGCAGTGACTCCTTGGGGCAGCAAGGGAGAAGGTAGAGTGAGACAGTGTCCCCAGAGGCAGAATTCCCTGGGGTGACACACACTGGAGGGCTGCTTCACTAATGCTTAACAAATCGGCTCAATCACATCAGGAATGCCACTAAGATGAAGGCAAGTACAGTCCCTTAGTGCTAATCTTGTAAAATAGCTGATTCTGGGGCTCAGTACACGATCTCAGAAATGAAGTGCACTTCTGAAAGTACCTCCTGGTCTTCTGCATTGATGGAAAGCCCTTCATTAAGTTTTCCCTCCAATAATGCATAAAATGAGCTACGTGAGGATCCTGTAATTTCACTCTAACACTCACGTTCCCTTGATTACCCCTAGTCCTGCAGTACACTATGGCAGTGGATAATGTTTTAAGGGGTGTTTTAGAGCTGACAAGACAGACAGAGATTTATAAGTGGATAGATTTTTTTCCATCGTGGCTTCAGTGTGTGTCCCTGACAAAAGTGATGGGATTTCCTGGCTGTGCTGTGTCCTTCTGCTTCCCATCCATCCCCAGCTTATAATCCCTCCCTTCCAGGGCTAGCCAGGTGTGTCAGCTCAGATGCCAAATGAAAAAGTTGGTGCAAGAGGAAAGTAGAAATGGAAAAACTGCCTGATTTTGGTAGACAAAAATAACTTCTTGGCAATCTATTTTTTTTTAATTGGGAAATCTGGTTATATTGAAATTTCTTTTTACATTAAATTATAGATCTCCAATTCCATGATCAGCAGAGTTCTCCTCAGAAGGTATGAGAGCTCTCACTTCTACACATTGAATTTATCAGATAGTTCTTTTGGAAAGCCAGCACTGAAAGTGTTTCCCTGGGTGTGAATTGCACTTTCTGGGTGTAAGTGTAGTGCACAAGAGCCTGGTAATCCCTTCTCCTTTTCCCTAATGAAACTGCAGCTTTTTTTTTTTTTTTCCTTTTCCTTTTTTTTTTTTTTTTTAATACAGCAGCACATGATAGACCTGCAAATTCTGACATTTAGGGCTCTGCTGAAGGCCCTAGGTATGCAGTTCAATATTCCTGCTTCATATTGTGTACTGAACTATACTTCTGAGAGAAAAAATATACATTTCAAACATAATAATTCATAGACATTTTTATGTTTCTTTTATTATGAATGAAACCATTCTCTTCATATTTGCAATTTTGATCTTAACACAGGAATAATAACTTCAACAAGAGCAGCAACAAAAAAAGGTCTCTTTACTCCTTACTAAAAGGAAATATAAAGTTAAGAGGATGAAACAAAAGCTCTCTTGGCCAATCTCACACCAGAACAAACTCTAGAGCTGAAAGGAAATGAGTGAATTACAACTTATATTACAATTTCCCCTCAGGCTTTGCCCACATGATTAAAACCACAACAGTCTTCTCAAGCAATGTCGTTTTCCAAGAAATGGCAAGGATTGATGTGGTGATAAGGGCAATTGGCCACTGAAGTAGGAGATTTCTGTTGCTATTAGAAATAAGAGTGGTTTTGGCTTCTTATTGCAAACTTATGCTTGTTTGTGTTAGTTAAATGGTCATTTATTAGCATTTGAAGCATCTATTTGTAGTTCTACCTGATGTACCTGATAAAACTCAGCTTTGTTCTGAAAACCATGATTATGCAGAAAAACTGTGCCATCTCCATCAGCTTTCACATAGTCCCTATGAGATTAAACCACATCCCCAAACCTCGTTTGCCTGTGCTTAAGGGATAGAATTTATTCCATCAGAAGAACAATGATTAGTTTAATTTTGTAACTGAATTTTCTCAAATGCATTATTTATGCTCATTACCTCATGAAAATCAGTGGGAGTTCACGTACAATAAGCTGAATAGATGAATATTACAGTGTTTGAAATGCTCTGCAACACTCAGTTCGGACCTGCACTAAAAGCAAAATAAAGGGCTGATATTTTCCTTTTTATTTGCAGTGCTCAGGGAAGCAGAGAGGAATTATTGGGATTTGTTATTTGCATGCCATAAATCAGAAATAAAAGTCATGTCTTTGTAGAAAAGACCTTGGATTATCAAATAGTAGTTTAATAATATTGTACATGCAACATTTACGTGTGCATTTATTTTTTGGAAGGGCTTTCATCATCTACCCATATAATGAAGCAGAGCATTCAGCTGCATCAAAAGATAAGGCAATATAGACGATCTGAGTGATAATCAAAGATGGGGATCAGCAGTTTATATCTTCAGCAGCAGTCCATGGGGAGGTACAGAAACCATCTGCACCCCAGCCATGTGATACAACTGTACACATCAGTTATTTACTGCAAGCTCTTCTTTGATCTGTGTGTGGTATTACCATTGATCAGAAGCCCCAGCTCAGCTCAGCAAGTATTGGATGTCTCACTTTCTTCAAAATCAGTCTGGAAACATTCCCAGGGATGCATCTGCTCCTTTAATTTGCCGCAGAGATGAAGAATTTGTGGAGAAAATTAAAGCTGGAATAAACATCAAGCATCCTAAATCTTCATGCTGTTGTGGTACAAAATGTGTGTAAAGCAAGTGGAAAAAGCTTCAACAGATGTTCTGCTTTTAACCCTAAACTGTAACTGATCCCATGCAAAGGGGACCAGTCCATATGGCAGAAATAATCCCTTGTTTCAATGATTTGTTTGTGATAGAATTGTTCTTCCATGCATGCTACTGGAAGATTATCAGTTACATTAAATGAGAAAGTATTTACCTATCCAAAGGAAGGTTTCCTCACTTTACTGGTTTTATATATTCCTTTCTAGCTTACATTGCATAAATCCAGAGGCCAATTTTCTGGACTTTCAGAGGCTCTGCTACTTAGCATAGCCAGGGATCCTCAGCAGCAGCCTAAGAGAGTGTAGTACAAAAAAAATTGGGTATGGTCCAATACTGAAGGAATATTTTACTTGCCTGGGACTTTCTTAAAATCCTTTCCCACTGTTCCCTTTGTCCCACGATTTTCTGTGGTTTTTTTTTAAACCATAACACACCTTTATTTAGGAAGAATTCTGTTTAGGTTCCACCAGTCTGACCTCTAGGTCCAGCCCACCCTATGTTCCTCTGAGGAAATGTTAATCATGCAATGACAGAATAGCTTGGGTTGGAAGTGACCTCACCTGGACCAATCCCCCTGCAGAGAGCAGGGACATCTCCAGCTCAGGCTGCTCAGATCCGTGTCCAGCCTGACCTTGAATGTGTCCAGGGGTGCAGCACCCACCACCTCTCCGGGTGCCAGTGTTTTATCATCCTCACTGTGAAAAAATTCTTCCTTCTATTTAATGTAAATTGATATAAGTTTAAACCATTACCTCTCCTCTTCTTCCCTCCCAAGCTTTTGCAGCACAGTGCAAGAGAGACTTAAATGAGCTCTGCTTTTACCCCTGGTTCAGAGCTTGCTCTCCTGCTCCTGCTGCTTCATCCATCCTATTTTTCCAAATCACCTCGTGGCACTGCCAGCAGGGGTGACCCGGTGGCACGGAGCAGGTCTGTGATGGGGACAATAAGTCATAATCAGCTAACTTGAACATTAAATCTGGTGTGGTCTGGACTGAAAACTTTCCATAAGAAGCAGGAGAAATGATCCAGTGGGAGCCTGCGCAGAGTTTTTTAGGCTTTCTGCCAAGGTGTCATTTGAACCTGTGCTGCTCTCCTCCTCTGGAGTGACTTGCTCCAGGCTGTGCAGGGAGTTTGTGATCACACTGAGGCCAGAAATTTATATGCCTTGAGGTCTTGTTGCTTCACTCTGACAAGGTCTTTTCCCACTGGCACACAGGAGACCACACAGGCTGAGATTCTGTCTGTTCCCACTGAGGAGATGTTCTGTTTTCCTCTTCTTACCTTTTAGTTTCTCTGTCTCAAAGTCCTCAACACATTTCTCGTTTCCATTCCCTTGCTGCTGCTCACCTGTAAATCACCAGCCTCAGAAATCATTTCCTCCAGTTCTCCTTTCAGCTTATCAGTGCAATGTACTTGCTTTGAGAACATGGAATGTAGACTTCAGATAGCATTTTGGGTTGTCTGGGGTTTTTTGGGGAGAGGGGTTTTTGGTGCTTAATGGCATGGAACCAGGCTTATTGAAAATAAATCCTGCAACCTTGTTGCTTATTACTTGCCTGTGGCTGCAGGCCACCTGCAGAGGACACAGTGAATATTTTTTTCACTTTTTTTTTTTCTGTGACATCACATACAAGACATACACAAAAGATCAGGGTAAGAGTTAAGATGCTTTATTGAATTTAAAAGGGAGAAAAAAGGTTGCTTATATAAGTTATTTCTTTTCGTTTTCCTTCCAACACAAGAAGAGGAGTCTTAAAATCAGTTTACTCAAAGTGATCATGATGCTGAGATGCAAGTCCACAGACTGGTCTGGAGTGACTGTCCTGGGAAAGGGACAGTTTGTAAATGCAGCTGCTGTTGTCTAAGTTAATGAAATCTTGAAGGAAAATTAGTGAAAACCTGCCTTTTTTAAAATGCAAACCAGATTTTCTCCTAGTATTATGCAGTTGTTTGAAATAGGAAGATTGAATCCCTTTTTCATTACTCAGACTCTGTCTGTGCTGAAAGGAAACAGCATTGCAAGTCAAGTGAGTGGCATGACTAGCTACAAATCTATAATAAAACCCAAGCAAATTGGGGTAGTCTATGCTTTTTCCACCTCAGTGACCCCAAGAACCAGTTCAGGTTGAACCTCTTTAGTATTTTTTGACAGAAGAGATCCATTATAGCTGAGCTTCCTGAGAAAATTTTAGAGCTACATTTAGGTGAATCGGAAAAAAAAAATCATTTCTCTGTAACAGATTTGGGGGTGGACTAAATATTCCTTGGAAGTCAACTATAATTGGGGCACTAGTACTCCACATATACCAGAGTCTGATTCTGCATTTTTAGGAATTTATCTAAAAATGTTACCTTTTCTGATCTTCATCCTGAGCAAGTGCTTTTTCTGTGAGCAGCACTTGCAGCTGTACCCACAGCTGGAGCTCTGAATGAAAAGCAGATCAAACACGTCCTCTTTCTTGTTTCTGCAACAAAGAGGGAGGATGCACAGAAATGCTTTTATCCAAATTGTCATGTTCAGAGAACTTTCTTTTTATTATTTTCTTGACTCGAAGTGTTATTTCCATTTTCACTTTTCTGCTTGACTGAGAAGATGACTGGTGTGAAGGTGAGCAATGGTGGAACAAGGACTGACATCCTGGAAAAAGAGCTGCTTCTGTGCCCGTGCTACTGAAGAGAAAACTTTCAAACACAATATTATTATAGGGAAGTAGACTTATGAATACCAGAAAATGTTTTCATTGGTCTCTTCAATCTTGGGTCTCACCCATGGTTTGATAATGTTATGCTAGTGAATAAATGCTTTATTTAACAGGCATCTTTTTCACTAAAATTTACTATGTTTAAGTCTGGTTCTTGTGGGGTGCAGTGTAAATTTCCCAGAAAGTAAATAAGAAAAGAGTAAAGGCTGGCTCTAAACAAAACTTTCTTGCTGCAGAACTAGTTTAAAGTCAGAGTAATACAAATAAATTACTGACAATGAAGTTTCTTGAACAAAAAAATGCATCTGAAAAATATGGGTGGAGAAAAACCACACAGATTTTTGTTTTATATAGCAACTGTAAATCTAAAATCACCCTGCAAAGCTCCCTGTGCTTATTCTGGTTTTATGTGTGCACAGGAGACACCATGTTCTTGCACTGAAAGACAGGATACAGGGGCAAATGATTTTTCTAGGGAACCACATATCCTACAGATGGGCAGGGAAGATGTGTCCTCGCCTGGTTTACAGCCAGGCTCTCTGTTGTTTAATTCATATTTTCCTTGGTGCAGTCCTGGTTCTCCTCTATAATTATGATGATCTTTTCTCCAGGTTGTGGTTGGTTCCTGATTTATGCCTAATGTCCTGTTATATCTGGAAAGTACAGAAGCTCTTCAGACTCCATCTCTTTCCCTTAAAGGTTTTAAAGGTTTGAGTTTCATCTTATGCCTGTGGATTGTTACACAGGAAAAAAGCCATTGGAAAGTCCTTAGAAATAACACTAATCTTACTCAGTGTCTTTCACTTCAGAACTCCACTTTTCAAGACATCCTTTCCCTGTTTCTCCTACCCTGTCCTGCTCTGTCTTATTTAAATCCAGGCGTCCACTTTGCACTGGTGCCCAAATTTCTCTTTTTCTTTAATGCTGTCATCTAAGCGTGGATAAACCAGAAGGATAATGAGTCTGTCACAGAAATGAGAGTCCTAAGGAAGAGCCAGCTTGATGCTAACTTGCTTTCTAGAGCCTGTGGGAATACCTAAGAATAGAGGCAATGCCTGGTTTTGTCTCAGCCCAAGCATTCAAAGCCTGCCTTGTACCAGCCTGACAGAAGCCAGTGGAGTCTGTGTCCTGTGCCCTGTGTGGGCCTGGGGCTCTGGGGCCTGGGCAGCTCTGGCAGGGAGATTGTTTGGGTCTAAGGGCTCTCAGCCCCTTCTCTTAGCATATCCCTCCTGCTCCTTGCAGGGGAGGGGCTTTGCCTCTGGAGACCTTCCCCACCTTGGCTGCTGCAGCTCCCCCCCTTCCTGCAAAAGGGCAAAGCCAACACAGGAACACAGCAGAAGGCTGCAAAGCCCCCTTAATCACTGGCTCTGGGAGCCCTGTCTAGGCAGCAACCCAAAATTTCACTCATGCTGCCTGGGTGATCCATGGGTGGATTATGATCTACTTCTGGAAAATCCATGCTATGGACATGTTCAGTGTCTTCTCATTTAAATCTAAAATGTGTCATGAGGTGGCAAGAAAAAGATCTTTCTATTCTTTAGTTTCCTTACTTTCCTTTAGTTTCTTTAGTTTCTCCCTCATACCTCATTAGGCTCAACATCTCTACCATGAAAGATTATTTACATCTATGCTCCTACTATTTCAAAGATAATGTATGGTTAGAGCAAGCTGGAAAAATATTACAAAAAGAAAACAGGATAGCCTTAACTAAACAAATTAGTGTTTGTCTAGTCAGTGTGATTAACTTTTGTCCCCTGAAATGATAGCATTAACAAATATTGCAAGGCATTTTAAAATTAAATTAAATGCTTCTTTGATTACATTAAAGATAATGCATTTTAAATCTAGTCCTTCAGGAGCAGTTGCTCTCCAGTGACAGCACTGATCAATTTGCCTTGGCTTTCCCTGCAGAAGTAATCTTTGAGTCTCCTTGAGTCATCATTTGATCAAAGGGCATTTGCAGCTGGGCTGTTTGAGCAGTCTGAGTCGTCATCTTAATGTAAAGGTGCCAAGGGAAAGGAAAATGAGAGTGAATGTGCTTAAGCATGGGGTAATAAATTGATCTGAGTATCTGGATAATTATACACAGGTAGGAAAAAGCAAAAGGTTTGGAGAAAACAGCCTTGCTCTTTACAGCCTTGATAAAGAGCTGTTTGAGTTGTTATTTTTCCAAGAAAACCAAATCATGACTACCAATTATTGCTACCTGCAGGGAAAACACAATTCCTGGATTACACATGCAGCATGGGGAAGTCTGGTGCCTCATTTCTTCCACAAGAAGAAGGTGTGCACTGAGTATGTTCTTAGCAGGGAAATGAAGGCTGTAAGGAAAGGGTAACTTCTGGATGAACTCAAATATAGATGAGATAAATATACATGTATTTACTAATACGTGTAAACCAGATTTTACCTAGAAAGATTTTTGGTATTTCTAAAATGAATCATGGAGAGCACATTTAAAAATTATTTATAAAACTTGAGATCTGATATTCTGTCTTGGACTTGTCTTCTTTTCTTTCCCTGAAATGCCAGGGGCACATGGTTATTTTTAAGGTGTTCAACTCAGCTTGGGAATCTTTTTCCTTTAAGCAAGCAAACCGTGGTGGCTTTTTCCAATGAAAAAAAGTGCTATGATTAAAAGCTTATAAGTCAAAGAGCAATTTTCTGGATAATGGGATATTTGAAAATGTATGCTGCAGTGGCTTCAAATATTGTGGTCATGCAGAGCAAGAGCTGGATTGCTGCAGTTCTCTGTTTTCTTGTTTAGACATTGGCCTTTTTGAAAATTCAATTACACAGGTGCAAAACTCTCATTCCAGCAGCAAGTACAGATAACAGGGGGATAAATGTATGTGTGGATGGGTGTACTGGTGTGTACACACACACACTGCCTTATTGAGAGAAAACCAATATATCCATGTTGTTTATGTAATTCCAGTGTTAGCTGCAGGGACAGGAATTTGCTGTCTCCAAACCATGCACCTCACATCCTCAATTCCCTGCTATGAGATCACAGTCCTGCAATTAGAAGCAGGTGATACCTCCCCTGATAAATGAGCCAATGGAGGAATTAAAATCTCCAAACAGCCCTTTTCAGAAAGAAAATTATCTGGTCATACCTATTCCTGACATGAAAGAAAACTATGAAATGTCAGCCTCACCCTGCTGCAAAAAAAAAAAAAAAAAAAATTAAAACATTTTTGGGAAAAATAAGGCAGGTTGGTCTGATATGAGGTGCAATATTATTTCAAAGCACAAAGGACTTCCTGGAAATCAAGTATGTTGAACAAAACACCAGAATGAAAATTAGGATGCAAAATGAAAGCCTGTAATCACACTTTATAGCTTCATTTTGAATTTGGAGACTGTATTAGGGATGAAGTTTAGAATTAAAGCTGTAGCTTGACATATCCCAAGGATTTGAAGCCTAAAGCTTGAAGTTCTCATTTATCTTTCTATTAAGCTCTTTGACAAGTTTCAGAAAACCAGGCAGTTGAATCTGCAGTTATTTGTGCTACCTTATAGTAGCTAATAAAGCTGTCCTACTTCCTCAGAGATATGTAAAAATGTAGATTGTTTTGAGACTTTGTTCATTTACTGATGTATATTTTCCTTTTGCATTTTTACTAAATGAGTACCATGGCCTGGAGGGAGGTGAAAAGTTCCTGTAAAATTCTACACTGCTATATATATCGAGATTTACTTTCAGGATGCAATTCTACCTAAGTATTACTGCTTTCTAACATTGTTCAGTATAGTGTCCAAGAGTCCCAAGACTAGAAAAAAATTGCAAATTGTGAACAAGCAAAATTTGCTCATTAAGTTTCATTTCCTCATGCTATGAGATATTTAAACAAATAACAAGCTTTAAACATATGAGTAATTCTCTTGAAATCCTGATGCCTTGATAAATACTTAAGAAAAGCTTTTCATTGAAAGAGAAAACCATGAGATTTTTAAAACTATGCATTATTCTTTATTTATATGTTATGGCTCATTAATTCATCTCCTGACTTGCTGACTACAGCACAGATGACATTTTGATTATCAGATGCTGCCTTGTGACAAGGAATTGCAAATTCTCCCCAGACACGTTGCTGTGGTGCAGGAAGGCTGAAAGAGCTGGGACTGAAGAGGAATTGCAGAAATTACTCAGCCTCCTTGAACATCCCAGTGTGGCATTGGAGTGCTCATGATGGAGAGGGATGCATTAAATATTCCTGCGGGTAAAATAGCTCTAAAAAGAGTGTTCTTTGTAAGTTACAACATCTCAATTATTTCTTTGGCCTCTTCCACACAGGATGTGATTTCACTGTTGCTACCTGGACATAAGGAACGAAGAGATTGCTCCCACAGTATTTCACTGAATTTCAGTTTTAATACTGAAATTTTACAGTTACTCGTGGGATTTTCCTGATGGGATTGAGTCATGTAGCTCCTGTTAAATTCTGAAGTAAGTCCCCAAAGCCAGACTTTCAAAACCACAGGCTTGATGCTGTAACATCGGTGATGATTTCACTCAATTGGGTACATCAGTTCCCCATAGAACACATATTTTTATTACCTGGAAAAGTCAAACCAGGTTTACTTTCCTCTGTGGGCTGGATTTTAGGAGGCAGATTTGTCTCACAAGATACAACAGGACACACTGGAAAAGTTTCAATATGGAAAACAGTAAACCAAATAAACTGGACAGGCTGCTGGGTTTTGGTCTGGGGTTTGCATTGCCTGTCCCTAAAGCAATCCCGACACATAAATCAGGAAGCAATTGCATGCTGTGGAGGTGACAACACTTTTACAATGTCTGTTTCTAGGATTTTATTCCCCTCTGTGTTGCAGGCACACAAGTCCAGATGATCAGTGGTCATTCCTCTGTGCACAGGGGTCCTCCCCTTGCAGGACTCATGGTGGGAAGTCTTTGGACACGGCCAATACAAGCAGCAACCACAGCTTGTTCCAGGAGCTCCACCCAGTCACCCCAGTGCCCTCCCCTCATTGCTGCACGAGTAGCTTCATGCTGTTTATAGAAACTCTAAATATTTTATTATGTTTGTACTCTGGGGAGAGGTGGATTTTGTTTACGGTCTGCTTTTACTATAAAAGACTAGTACATGCTTCCAATGCTGCCAATTGCATTGTATTTTTTTTTGGATAAACTAGAGTGGGGGTCTTTTTCAAAATAAAATGTGCAGCTCAACTTTCAAAGACTAGAAATTGAAAGTACTCCACTGAAGTTCATTCTTAAAAAAAAATAATCTTTTTCTGGTTAAATTCAGAAAAAAGGACAATTAATATAAACAAAGCTGTAGTTATCTCCTTGCAGAGGGGTAGGTATTTTTAGTGTTCATAATCTATTTTGATGAGAGTTGCAAAATTCAGATTAACATTCAGGTTATATTCATATATTCATGCAGTTCAAAGCAGTTTTGAGTAGATGCTGTTTCTGGGTGGTTTGTGACTTCTGTTAGAGGGTTTAACACCAGTCAAGTGATGTGCTTTATTGCCTTCTCTTACCTGAATTTTCCCCATTGGTCTTACTGGATTTGCTCACAAGTGTCATGGGACAAAAAAGAGTAATATTGCTGGCAATGCACACCCAACTTTGTGCAGGCAAAAAACTCGAGCTGATTGGGGAAAACTAATAAAAATGTAAAATATCAAGCATTTTCCTTTTTTACACAGTTCTGCTGAACACTGAAAAGTGTTTCAATCTGTATTTATAGATTTAATTCAAATAGTAAAAATCTCACAGACTATGGACAATATTATTGCATTTATGCAGCACCATGAATTTTTGGGTTGGATGCCTTATGATGCAAAGCAGTTCATTCTTCGTTATTCATGAAATTAATTTATACAAGCAGCGCCTAAACTTGCTCTCATAGAAACTGGAGGAATATTCTCCTTGCCTTCAGAGCAGGAGAGGACAAGCAATTGCAATGTTATACATCTGGGGAGCATAGACATTTCTGGAAAACCTTTTATTTCTCTATACAATGGGGTAGATGAGGACCAGAAAGACTATGTTCAAACTGAAGTGAAAACCACAAGAGAAATATCAATTCAGTTGTCTAAGAAGTGGGCAGTATTTTTTGCGAAGGATCAGTAAGCAGAATAAATTAAATAAGAGCTGAATAAATAAGGTTTGTATAGAAAAGAACTCCATGAGGGTGTCATACAGCACTGAAAATGTGCTCTGCCAAGCAGCTCTTTGGGGAAATAAATGTATACTAAAGGGAGCCAATGAAAGGTTGACTGAAAACAAAATAATGTCAGTTTTGTGTCCTTACAGACTGACAAAAGCATCCCAAAACCCCCTTCCTGTCCATTCTTCAGGTAAATCTGCTGTGCCCTAAGTGTATAACAACTGGAGATGCCAACTCACCTGGGCTGGAGGGGCACAGGCCCCACTCAGGGAAACCTCTGTCACAGGGTTTCCTACCATAAAATGCTACACAATTCCAGAGGAAATTCTTGTTTAAATGCTAGACCTCTCCATTGCTGGTCAGTCTGACTGGGCTGTGAATATGGCTTGTCTCCTTCCAGGGCTCAGGATATATTTTTCAGACTTTTACAGCTCGGGGAATTTAAATGGAACTTAAACAAAAAACTTGACAAAGTCTTTCCTTGGGTCAGTTATTGATCCAAAAACAGACCAAACCATTTTCGTGACATCTTTTGATTGCTGCCTGTAGTCAGATGGGAAAAAAAGTTGCTTTCCAGCATTGTGGAATTACAATAACATCATATATTCCCTCACCAGAAAGTCATCTATTCTCTCATCCTGCAATTAATCTTGCAAAAGAGCAAACAATGACATAGAATTAATCAACCACTGTGACAAAAAAATTGTGATGGAAAGATGAATCCAGCTAAAATTAATTTTTTGAGCGACAGCTTGAAGCTCAAACAAGTGGAAAACATGGTGCAAATTGTACCTAGCTTCAAGAAAGGGATTTTAATGAGAAATGCAATGGCACAGCAATACTAATTAGTTATAAAAACACAATCCACCTTGGGTGCTGAGTGAGTATCACACCCTTTGCTGCATTTTCCCTCTCCTGTGCAACACGCTGGAGGGAACAAAGATTGCACTGCATCCATCAGCCAGGCTGAGTGGGTTTGTGCTCGTGTGCAAATGTCTGTGGCAATGTCCTTTGGCAAATGCTGCATGAAAATATTGCTATTACTGAAAACAGGAGGTGGTTGAACTTTCCATGTATGCTCTGTTCTTTACTGGATATAAGATAAATATTAAGTGCCCTGTGAGCTAATTCATATCTGCCACACACTGACAGCTGCCAGGAAAGGACAGAAACGCTGGGAGCCTGATGCAGGCATCATTCTGCAGCTGCAGACAGGACAATCATCAGGGAAGTTCCATGAATGCCAGCTGGGGCACTAAGCCTCACTTCCTGCCTGAAATACAGCACACGCCATCACCTTCTTATATTTAGGGATGTTCAGCTTTGTATGTTTTGTTTCTTTGGGGTTTTTGGGTTTTTTAGAGAGAAGTCTTCTGCCTTTCTTACTGATGCTTCAGAGAAAATCAGGCAATCTGTCCCCCCAAAATGCATGCTTTTGTGCATGCATGGAAGTCGAGGAGGAGCCTGGTTACTCCTCCCATGGGTTCGTGGCTCCAGGTAAATTAATTCTCCCCTACTTTATTGAACTTCACCTCAGTGAGCAAAAGAGGTGTGTAGAACCCAGACACCTCTCAGGTTCTCATTGACTATTATTTAGCTGCCTTTACCTGTGCTAGTATTTTCTAGGTAACTGAAAAGCTGCTGATTTTATAGCAATGAAATATTATCCTTACTTTTCTTTGCAAGTGTTTTGAAAATATCACTGTAGCCTTTTTTCTTCGAGATTTTAGGAGCTCGAGTGGCATGTACGAGGGTGCAGGTACCTTTTATTCAAGGTAGCTTCCTAAATTTTCTGTTTTGGAGCTCAAAAGACTGGTTCTCTTGCAGTTTCTTTGTTCCTTCATTTTTTTACAAGTGGAAGTATAAAGCTACTATTTCTGTAGTTGCAGTGGTGATAGTAACTCAGCTTCTCTTGGTTTTCAAATACTATTTCAGGATTGGTTTTTAAACAACAAAACCAATCTCATGGATTACCCAGCAGTAAGCTGTCTTCTTATTTAAGTTTTGCTGTTAGATTTATTCATTGAAAGAATACTTGAGAAAAAGTCCTATGAAATACAATGGTTTAAAAATTTTGTGGGAATAACAAAGTACTTTATTGATAAAGTGATAAAATGTGATTGCTTGACTTGAAGAAGGCTTGTTGTACCTCTGTCTCCAATGGAAGGTATATCTCCAGTTGATTAATGATCATATATTTCTCTATGGTTCCTTAGAATGGCAAACAATGTACTAGAAATGTACCTTTATATGGAGGTGAAGATGCCTCGATGTTCATGAGATACAGATTAACAGTGAATATATGGAATCTTAGTCTCATTTTTGCTTCCCTCTTCCAAGTCCTTTCTAAAAATGATGGTAATTGAATAGATAACAATAAAAACAGTGACACGTTGAGTGATAGGCCTGACTCCCATGCAACACCCTACTTATGTCAGTGAGATTTTATTTGCTTCTAAAGAGGTACCATTGGGTACCACTAGAACAGGGCTCACAATAATCTCTGGGCTTCTGCAGCTTATTCCCTTCACTTCTCAACATTCTGTTGCTTCCATTGCATCTTTGCAGCCTTTTTGAGTGATTTTTCATACAAACAATTAAGTGCAAAATCTATCCCTTCCCCACCTAAGGTAAGAGGAGCCATTATAAAATAATTTCCAAACAAATGTGTCACCATTGTGCTACATGCAGCTTCTGATTCTTAAATCCAGATATTTGGGAGAAAATGAGATGCAGTTAATCAATTTCCTTCCCTCTTCCCTCCCAAATAGTAGTTTTCTTATTTTAATAAAAATCACTGTAATCATATAGAAAAAAATGTTTGTCAAAACAACAGATATATTACGGCTGTGGAGCATGTCATGGTGTATAATTTGGTTTCCTTGTCTTAGAGCTATAATTGTTTTCCTTCAAGTCTCTTAAATTCAAGGCTAGATGATTTTAATTACTTCAGATCTGCTGTAGGTCATGTTTTCTGCTCCACCCTTTTCATTTTAATTTCAAAGAACTGAGAAAGATGAAACAATAATTTTCAAACAACTGCAACCTTAAGTCCTGGTTAAAACTGGGTGACACTGAATGGTTATTTCTTTTTTTCTGCTAAGGAAAAAAGTTTTTATGTTTGTTGATTATTTCTGCAAACAGAATAATTCTGCTCTCAGAATTATATTTCAGGTTTATGTGGAAGCTTTTCAGACCTATCTAGAATTCCTCAATAATCACACAGGAGCGTCAGTGTAGTGTCTGGGCTCACAGCTCAGGACAGGCACTGGAGGTGTATCTGGTCCTTCTGAGAACTGTCAGGGCTCCAGCTGGCTCAGGAATGACCAGCTTGACCTCCCAGCCAATCCTGACAGTGTCAGCACCCTTGGCAGAACTTACCTGGGCAAAAGGATGATCAGAACGAGGTGACCAACTGAGCTGGAAATGTCCGTGAACGTCGACTGTCCAAACCACACACTGCAGGCCAACGTGCAGCTGTAGGTTCCTGTCACTCCAGCAACGTCAGTATTTTGGAAGGGAGGAGGGAAAGAAGGACAGGGACATCCCAAAGGAGCATGAGTAACATCTGCTGCTCCTGTCCCCTGTGACCCTGGCATATGGACCCCCCTGAGAACTGGACTTTCTGGTCTGCTTTTCAACACCTATTTGAGACCTCTGGGGGTCTCCTTGCTCCAGTGTGCTGCAGACACCCAGCTGTTCCTGTCTTCTGCAGCAGATGTGCTCTCCAGATGTCCCTGAGACTCAGAAGTGCATGTGGAGCAGTATCCAGCTGTGCCCAGCTCCAGGGGAAGACAGTGTTGATAAAACGGAAAATATTCTCCAGGAGTTTCACCTGGTGCTGGCTTCAACTCGTTGTTCTCCTGTGTCATTGGAACACTCTGGAAGGACCTGCCAAAGGAGAGCCTTTTCTCTGCATTGTCCTCAAGAGCCTAAACACATCCCACACATTGATCACCACTAAGCTGTGCTAGTGCAAGCTGGAGATCTCAGAACTGAGAGCTGGTTATAGGGACAGTGATTGAGCACCACATAATTCTTCAGTCCTTGTTGATTTCCCCCCAAAAGTATTTTTGAGGGAAATCTCCTAGGGTTAACCATATACAGAACTATAAAATGGTAATTTTACCTCCTAAAATGAAGATATTCCTTGGCAAGCCTTTTGAAATCTGTGATTAATCAATCCAAACATTCATTTATCAGTAAAAAAGCAAACATAGCTTGAATGGAGTGCAAGGGTCAGCTCCCCAGACTGCAGGCCCTTTATCTGGTGTGTAATTCTGAGCATGCTGCTGCTGCACTGCACCCAAACTCTTCTTGAAGAGACTTTTCCAGTGCCTCTTGTCCAGCCTGCTGGTATTAGCACTTCCTAGCTATGTCTGACTTCTTTGGTTTATTTTTTTCACCTATTTTCCATCTCTTTTACTCAGTAGTCTTCCACCCACCATACTCTGGTAGGGTATGCATGCAGAATATAAATGTTTTGAGGATAGGAACAATTGAATAGAGAAAGAACAATGATAATTAATGGGGGAGTTTGGGTGACATTTATTGCCTCTTCTCTGATCAATATATTCATAGTTGGTGAACAATGCCACAGAATAATTGAAAAAGCAACTAGCATATGTCCTTTCTCTTTAGGCAAGGAACTTAATCATGCATCATTTTTGTACATCTGTCATGAGATTGTAGGTGCTGACACCTTTGAGTTGTTAGATATTTTGCTCTGTAATTTGTTGAGTATGTTGAAAGCATCATTAAGCAAAAAATAATATGAATCTAAAGCATTGTTCTTGAACTTTTACCTACAAATTCTTGTAAACATATTCCTGAAGAAGGTAACATTCAAGAAATAATAAATGCTAATCCCAAGCATATCTTTATTTTTATTGTCCTTTTTACATCCCTCTAACTTCTTTTCCTTTAAGAACAAGTAAACTTGATTCTATTACAGTAATAGATGAAAGATAAGAGAGGGAAAACCACCACACAACTCACATAACTCCCACACCACAACTCAGAATGGCTGCACTACAAGCAGACAGAGGATCTGTGAAGCAAGGAGCTGGCTGGTTTTTTTTCTTTTTAGGATGCAATTTCATATGAGATGACCTACATTCCTGCTATGCCTAAATGCACCAATAGTTTAAACAAAATACAAACAAAGAAAACACGGTTCTAGCCCAGAAAGAGTTTAGTGGAGTAATTTTGATTTATGATTACTTCTTTATTTTTCATTGTTGTAAGTCCCCATCAGCCAATATGACCAATCCTTCTCCTGGACCATTTTTCTTGTCAATCATCTGCTAAGAATTTCAGACTCCGATTTTAAACAGTGGGTTTTTTGTTATCAGAAATCAGCTTTATCCTGAAAACAGTTATCTCTTAAATTACCATCATGGGAGGGGTGGATTGGAGAAGGTTTCTTTTCCAATTTCTTCTCCAAGAGCTTGCCTTTTATGCACAAAGCCTATGGAAGAAAAGGCATCGTTAACACAGCATCAAAGAATCCAAAGCAAGTGTAACCTTTTCTCAAAGCAGGGGCAGCTATTAAATGAACAATTCATTTAATTTTTAGTCACCTTCTCCTTTCAAATGAAAAGCAATAGAAATACATGTCAAAGAAACCAATCATGGTAAAATCTCTGTGCAATAGACAGAGTCTAACAGGAGGAGATGATGGTACAAAGGACTGAAAAAAGCAGCTCTTCTTTCTTTTTCTCTCTTTTGTTGTGAACACAAAGATAAGTGCTTGCAATCAGATGATTTTAATGAACAATCCAGTTGTTTGGTCTGGATGGTATATTTCCAGATGCAATCTGTAGAAGGTGTTTGGATATGAACTGGTTCCTTCCTAAATGTTCACTCACCCGGCAGGAGCTGTCAGGGCAGCCCCTTTGCAGTGGATGTGCATTCTCCAGAGAGTGCAGGCAGAGGAGTAGCAGAGAGCCCTTGCAGGGAAAATGGTTTTCAGTGCTTTTCCCAGACACACACACTGTGCAAGGGTTCAGTTCTATAGTGTTGTGCAGGATCTCTCTGGTTTAAGTGAGAAGTTCCATCTGCACTGAATAGAATGCCTGTGGTGATTATAAAATCCCTAAGCTGTGGGGCTAAACATTCTGCTGTGTGCAATCAAACTAATACACAAGTATGAAGGCACAATGTGATCTTCTTTGTTGCACTTAGGAGCTTGTTTGGGGAATGTCTGTGTGGGAGGCCTGATGCAGAAGTGGGAGACAGAAGATCACTGGTAGGAGTAATTGAGTATCACCTTACCAAGAGATTCCACACAGAAAATCTTCAATATTCAGTGAAACTATCTGGTAGCAAGATGCTTGGAGAAGTCATATGAGGAATGTTTTACTAAACATTAACAGGTCTCTTAAAATTCCAGGTAAGTTTAGAGAAAGTCAGGATTTGTGGACAGCATTTGCTGCTAGTCACGGGCCTCTTATCCCAGACATTATATTACCTCAACCTTTTTGATGATATATTTAAAAATCAGGCCTCAAGCTGTGCTTTTTCCCAGGAGTGCCTGCCTTTTCTGCTTTCCATCTCTTCAAAATCCAAACAAGTATTTGCAAGACCTGAACATTACTTTTATGCAATCGAGTCAATATTTTCTCAAAAGCAAAAGCTTCTTCTTAGAGAAGTTGAGAGGACTCCAGTGTGTGAAGAACACCTATATTGTAAACAATAATTACAATGTTCCTTTTCTCTCACTAATGGTTCTATTGCTTGTATTATTTCTTCTTTTCTTATAAAATGAATTATGTCCCTGGAGCTTTGTGAAGGGATTCATAACCACTATCTAGACCTGGGGAGGAGAAGAAAAATTTGTATTCACTTAAAGCATCTCATAGTGAAGTATGGAAGTAATAACTAGTTGGAAAATTGAAGTGATTTCCATGGTTAGTATTTTGTGTGTAGTTTTGACTGTAACTACTAAGGGCTCATGTTGGATCTAAATATATAATTTTATAGCTTTATGCCTAAATTAAAAAGATTAAATATAGATGTTAGAGGTCTCCTGGATGATTATGCAGTTGTGCTTAGTTCTCATCTACTGAAAAATATGTATTTTCAGCACTTGGTTTCAGTAATTTAGTACTGAGTATGCCTTTCTCTTCTAGACCTTCATGAAGAGCAAAAAGAGCACTCTAAATTCCATGAAGTGAGGACTTCTCACTCTCACAGCTGGCTGTATGGAGGGATGGCATTTGGAAAGAACTGGCATCTCACTGTGGTTTTGTACTACTCAAGATTACAATGTACAGGTTTAGTTCTGCAGCCTCTACCTGATGGTGGCCTCCGATGAGTTTACAGAGATGGAAAATGTTCCATCCTAGGATGTTTTAGGAAATGTCTCCTAGGAAATGGCTGACAAAGGAACCTCAGCTTTGTATTACTATTTCTGTTCTTTTGGGAGTACATATTTATCTGCCCCTTTACAATCAGGGTCCTTGTCTGACTGTTTTTCTTCAGTGTGAATCTTGAACAGAGCATAGTACAGCAAATGTGGATTTCAATTCTTTGCCTTTAGAGATACACCCTCAGATTTCTATCTGGAACACTCTAGGGATTGATGTATGACATTTTCTTGAGATAGTAATCCAGAGTAATTAAAAAAACACAAGTCACGAATAAAAACATAACTTGAACAAAACCCAGAATTAAAATACATATTTTATCCCATTTATTTAGCCTTCTTATCAAAATGATAATGCTCTGTCTAGCTTCAAATGTTAATTGCACACTATAGGGGAAGGATCAAGGGAAACCATGCCCATGAAAGTGTAGCTTTGCAGGTTATGCCTGATCTGTGTTTCCCTGCTGTGAGTGGCACCAGGCCAACACAAGGCTTCTGGTACAAGAGCAGTCCTTGCCCCTCAGCTCCAAACTAGACCATGCTCCTCCACCTTCCATGAATCACAGAATGCTTTGGGTTGGAATGGACTGAAAGATCACCCAGTTCCACCCCCCTGCCATGGGCAAGGACACCTTCCTCCAGACCAGGCTGTTCCAAGCCCTGTCCAATGTCCCTGGCTATCTTTTCTTTTTTCAACCTAAACAAATGCATTTTGCTTTCAGATGATAAAATAAATTTATATTTAACATAAATAGTTTTGCAATTTGTCTTGAATTTTTCTCATCCCTGTTTCTGTAGTCCCCAGTTGAGAAAATCCTGCATTAAAGCTCCTTGGTCCCTTTCCTAATGAGAGAAATTAAATTCAGCTTATGTGACCTAGTATGAACTCACCCAGCTCTTTTGGGAAGGGGAATAACACCTACAATTCACAGCTGTACAAGTCTCTTGAAGAGAAAAAGACAATACCTGCTGAAAAATAAAATATTCCAAGAATATGAGTGCTGGATATGATGGATGTTGACAGATAGATGAGAGTAAACAAGGTAATAGGAAGATATTTGTCAGTATGACAGGGGCTGATCTTCACAAGCCCGAAGGCAGACTCCTATCAAGAGCAAAAGATCTTGAATCTCTGTGAGTGGTAAAAATGGGGGGGGGGGGGGGGAATAAACAATGAGGTGATCCAGCAAAGTTTTGGGGAGCTCAGTAAGGAAGAAGGATGGTAAGCAAGATGGTGATATGTCCTTTGAAATCTGACATGCAGATGGAGGGAGGGTTTGTGGATGGTTCAGAGCTGTGCCAAGTGCTCTGTGCTGGAGGGATGAGCTGGCTGGGAAGGACCAGGAAAGGCTGGACACTCAGTTATGCCAGCAGAGATTGTAGTGGGGAAGGCAGTAAAACATGTGAAAATAAAGATGTCACACCAACTGGCCATGCAAGGAAAATGATCTTGCAGCAGAATTCAGAGTGAACAAAGGGAAAATACTGTAGTAAAGAGACGAGAACATGAAAGAGAGCTTTTTGCCTTGGGAAATCTAGGAAAAGCTCTGTTTTCTGGAAAACTTCTAGTTGTGGAATTAAGGTGCATAAAAATCTCTGTGACCTAGAAGGGGACATGAAGGTATTGCCTGGGAAGTAGGACTGGATGACTGTTGTCTACAGTGAGAGAAAAGAAGATTGGGGAGGATTATGGAGATTCCTGGGTTTAGCTATACTGGCCTTGAAACAGTGGATAAAAGCCATCAAAGGAAGACTCCGTAAAGGTCACTATGATGTTTTAGAGAAATAGCAATTAGTTAAATAGCTAAATTTTCTCAACTGTGGGAACTGGATCAACTTTCTGTCTATGAGTTTCTATTTCATATGTACAATATGCTGCCTTGCTTGATGAATGGGAAAATACGTTTTTGTTACTGTTTTAAGTACCTAAAAGTTATTTTAAATTTCTGTTATTATTAAAAGCTAAATTTTGTTTGTGTATATAAATGGCAAACCTATGGACAGCTTCTACTTTCTTGTCCTTTCATTCCCCTGTTCCACTGCTCTCTCTTCTTTAATTCCATTTCTCTCCCTAATTTACCTATGCAGAATAATTTCCAAAACTATTCAAACTCTCTAGGATATTTCAGGCTACTGCCTACAAGCCATCCCACTGAGTTTTCTCTTTCAGTGTACAACAGTGTGTGTGTCCCTGTCCCAAAACACCATCACCAGGCTTTGCAAGAGGGATCTCATGGTGTTAGAGAAGGGATGAGAAATGAATGGTAACTTACTCACTCTAGTTTTGTTTTTCATGGAATGAACTCTTTGTGATCAGCTTAGGAAGTGATTTTGTGTTTACATGAAGAGGTCCACAAGGACAGATCTCTGCAGTGAAGCAGCTCTTGCTGAGGGCTCAAGCCATGCATTTCACATTGTTCAGGAGCTGAAAGCTTTGGTGTCCTTGAGAAGGACCAGCTCAGTCAGCTACAGAACACTCTGCTAATGTGGGGATTATGTGTAAAGTGTGACTTTTATTTCTACCTCTGCCAGAGTTGGGTTGTGATTTGGGGAGTGTCTCTTTGTCTTGTTAATCAAATGTCAAAAATACTTCAAGTAACATTTTGTACTAATAAAAGTATTACAGAAAGAGAGATGTGTGTGACATCTTAGACATTCAGAAATGCATTATAGGTGGGGACTACACAATGCTGTGGTGTTCTCCCAGTTGTTCAATAGAGCTGGTTTTACATCAGTGGTTTGGATGAGTCAGTCTTACATTTGCCTCACAGGGACTGGAACGTTTTGTTTTAGATCTAGACGCCATCATTCAGCAATGTTTATATAGTGAGGCTTTCTATTTTAAGTCAGTTTCTATTTCTTTCCTGGCTATATTTAAAGAATATTTATTACTACAGTCCATTTCCCCAGAGTAACTGGATGAATATAGCTTTTTTAACATTCCATAAATTAGAAATATTTTCTCTTTATTACTTAGTGCAGCTGTTCCTTTTATTACCTTTTGTTGGGGAGAAAAAATACTTTGGATCTTTCATTTGCAAGTAATTTACTGCAGGTTGGTTTGTTTTATTGTATTCAGCATTAGCTTCCAACATGGCAATGGAAAGAATTAAAAATTTAAGGAGACACATTTTGGCATTGCATAAAAATACTGGGTTTTGCTTGGCTCCTAATTTCAGTTTCAGCTCTTGCTGTTGCTGCTGCTTGACAGCTAGAACAGAATTGCCAGAATTTCTTCTGTATTAGAGGTCACAGACAGGGTAAACAAATGCTGATGTATTTCTAAATTATAAAGTTTGCCTAAAAAGGGTAATCATGCAGGCCTAATCTGATCAAAATACAAGCAGTGTCCTTGTAGCAGATCTCTGAGGTCATTTGAGACACCTTGGGAGAACTGAGAGATCTCTGTGCCTGTTCTGCCTCTGATTCCCAGCACTAAGCAGGAGAACAGAAATATGACACAGCCTCGTGCTTTACATTAGGTCAACTCATTTTGCACAGGGGCCAAGTCCTCAGAAAATAAGAGCAATAATGCTGATCATTTAACTGATTCTAACATCTGAAAATATTTGTGTAAATGATCTTGGTTTCTGTCTCCCTGCTGGGGTCCCAGCAGTGGCAGAGGCAGCAGTGGCAGCTCTTGCCTTTCATCCCTCTCCCTGGGTTTCGATCCCACCTTGGCTCTTCCACACAACTGCTCCTTCTGTGCCCTTTGCAGGACATTCGACTGAGCCAAATATCGAGGACAGATACTTAAAACAGAATCTTCTGGGTCACTGTGGTCTGGAGTCCCAAATCATTGCTGCCACCTGCTCCTTCAGCTCCCGTGGCAGTGATGGACCTCGAAATGGAGTCCAAAGTAAAGCCTGACTTCATTGAGTCAAGAGAGGTCTGTTGCTGACTTGATTAGAGCTTGAACTTCATCTTTCTTATGGAGCTGATGAATATCTGACTGGGCCACACATGCTAACAAGTTTGAGCCTTTTTCTCTTTGACAAAAAAGGTGCAGGAATGCTTAACTTCTAGCTTGAGAACATTCAGTTGCAAAGTCAAGCAACAAATTTAGTAAGTGCCATGAGACAAAGCCATGTTCTGTGCCAGCCCAGGGATATTTGAGGGATGCCACTGTCTCCTTTCACGTACAGGCTGAATAGTAATGAAGGCAGACATTTTTGAAAAAGGAAACCAAAGCCTTCTCTCAGGATTCAGTCACTGGGAGCAGAGCCCCAAAGGGTGTTCCTGTGCTGGCTGGGCCAGTGCATCACTGGGGTGCTGTGAGGAGTGCAGGAGTGTCTGAGCCTGGGGAGGCTGCTCTGAGATTGCAGGAAGAGCTTCTTGCAACTCTTTTGTGTTTCTGTCTTTAATAAAGTATTTCTGTATGCAATTTCCGATATTCGTTTATAAGGAAGAGTTTTCATGTCTGCTGCACTACAAACTCCTCCATCTATCCGTGACTCATCTGGCAGCACAGCACAAAGAAAGAGCCCACATTAAAAATGCTTTCCTATGTGGAGCTGATGGAGATTTGTCAATGTCTGAAACTTTCTCTTCACAAGAGATTTTTTTTTTTTCTCTTTTCTTTGGCTGCCACTGGCTTACATTATCATTCCTAATCTTTTAAGACTCAGAAAAAAAAAAAAAAAAAAAACTAAAGAAGATAATTAAAAGAGCTTTTAGTGTAAAAGAAATGAAGGAAAGTTACCATCACAGTCTGTCCTTACATGGCTGCTTGATTTTTCTGCTCTCTTTAAACAATATGAATTGGACCCATAGTTTGATTCCTTCCCATAGACTCATTTGTGGCTGTTATCTGTTTCCCAAGGAAAAGCCATCAATTCTGACATTATTTAATTTACTTTTATTGGAATACAATAGTAGAAACAGATGCTTATGTGTGGATTTGATTATACAGAAAATAAATCTTTTTTATGCTTTCAATAAATATGAATGGTTGCCCAATATTTCTCATTTTATTGCTGCATTTTTCAAGCTCCCTTTGAAATTACTTGAATTTTGGTATTTATCTCAAGGTGACAAGTAAGCTTGAAAATCCTCTGAGGTTTTTTTCTTCTTTTGCTTAAGGATGGCTAGATGAGTCTCAGGGATGTATCTAACACAGAAACCACAATCTTATAGATAATTTCTTAAAGAACCTTTCACAGTTCATTCTTCAACAATACACTATGAAGTCTTGTTCTTCAAGTGTTATTAAATTGTCTCTTTAAAACTTCTTTCCAGTGATCACACACAAACACAGAATGACAGAATATCCTGAGCTGGAAGGGATCCTCAAGGATCACTGAAGCCCAGCTCCTGGACAGGAGCCTGCACGGGACCACCCCAAGAATCACACCATGTGCCTGAGAGCCCATAATAGCAAAAGATCAGTAATATTACTATGTTAGAAAGTAACTGGTCACTCTGCAAACATTCTAAAGCCACGTCCTACTACGGGACAGTAATTATAGCTCATTTCTTGCAGGTTCTCATTCACTATGTGCAGGGTGTTAAAACTGCCCTGTTGTGGACATCAGGTGTGGGCATTTCTGCTTGCCAGGGGACAGCTGCCACTCACCTCTGTTCCAATCAAAGCATGACCAGAAAACCTAAATGGCAAAGTGGTTAATGCATTTTAAAAGTAGAAATATTATGCTTAGAGGCCCTAGATATTTGTTCTTTTTATTCTGTATTCCCTCTGGAAGGGATAGTCGAGGTTACATGATGACTTTTTAGAAACTTTTGTTTTAGCACAGGAAGCGCCACTGGGTTTTACAGCGTAACCTATTTCAGCTATTATGGCAGCGTGAGGATCCTGTTGTTCCACTGCGTGGTAACACACCTCTGTGCAGCACCAAATGTCACCACTACAGACTCTGAACCCCCAGCCTGCTCCTCTGGTGTACGGAGGGCTGTGGCTACACTGGCACACAGCAGACCCTGTGGTTGGGCACTCTGCTGTCACCGAACGGCAAAATGAACATTGCTCATGTTTGCAGAAATCCTGTGGGAGGCAAGAGCAGCATAAATGACACATCAAGTCTATTAAAGCAGTAGCTGACGTCGGTGTAGTTAAATCCTGTCAGGGAGAAGCTTTGTAAATTACAATGCCAGGTGTTGGTCTCTTTTACCATGCTAAACGTCCTGTGGATGATGAATTTTGGGCTAGATTCAGCAGGAATCAGGCTGTTTGTCCTTTTACATCCTCAGAGAGCTCCTCAGTAACAAGAAAAGCACCATAATGACCATGTAGCCTTGTGACAGGAAGGTGTCATCTTCTGTCTGTTACCAGCCAGGGCCTGCAGGACCTCAGCTCACAGAGGAGGGATCAGCTGGGAGAAAACCTCCCACAAAATCCCGAACTTCTTCCAGAGATGCATCAATTTTGACAGGAATTCCTTCGGAAATTTTCTCAAAAAAAGGAGGTGTGGCTAACAGCTGCCTACAATAATCCTCTAGAGGTGTGAGAGATTCAAACTCTTGGGGTTGGATTTGTGACCTGATGAGCTGCTGACCTTCAGCCCTTTCCTCAGCAGCCCACCCAGATCCCAACACAGCCTGGCATGGGTCTAGCAGGAGGTTCATCTTCCCTTTCTTGCCCCTCAGAAGCTCAACAGGGCTGTGTGCACAAGCAGCAAGGAGCTGGGGAGGATAGGAAATCCTCCCTGGTGGTTTGGGAAAAGTCAAGGAGATTACTGGTCTCCTTTCTATTGTGTTATTCACTACAAACTTCCCTTCTGCAAGAAGAGTTTTAATAAGGTAACTTTGTAAGTCCATGAGAGAAATTAAATAACACTAGAAAATACAGAGAGCTCAAACCTTCCTAAAGCTTTAGATGTGGTGCCTGGTATTAATGCAGTATTTACTGAATTAATTACTGCACACAAAAAAACCCACAATAACAACAACAAATAAAAAGACCACAAAATACCCCTTAGTTCAGAAATTGCTTAGGTTTTTCTGTTTATTGGTTGGGGGGTTTTAAATAGCAAAAATCTGCAATGAAGCATTCTTTTGAATATTCCCATTGCTCTGGTGGTGCTCAACATGATGGGGAAATTGTTTGATAGGAAATGAAATGCTAATTGTACCTAAAAAAAGGCAACATCTCTTCCATCTGCATAACCTGACTGGTATGGCTGTCAATAACACATCAAACCTCTAGACAGACAAGCCCAATGTTTATGAAAACAATCTTGCCTTGAAATTGTGAATAGAGCAGAGCTTTTTTGCTTCTGAACAGAAATTTTACCTTGGAGCAGCTGATCCATCTGCTGGGAACCAGGACAGAAGTGGGGCTGGCATTGCTTAAATGAGATTGGGAAAGGAAAAAACTCTGTTAGTCACTAAAGAGTGTGTATTGCACTGGAAACTGTGCAAACTTCATCTTACATAAAGGGTAATGTCAATTACAGATAATCCTTGGTAATTAAGTATTGATCTCGTTTGCTTTTCATGTATGGCAGCAGGAGCAAAGCCTGTCCCCGTGCAGCTGCTCCAGCTTCACTTGGCACTTTAAAAGGCACAGTCCATTTGAGTAGCTCTCCCTCTGTGTGGGTAGGTTAGATGCAGCTCCCTGTGGGTCAGCTCTACCTCTCCAGCTGTAAATGTAGGTCAGCTGCCTGCCGTGAGTCTGTTCCTTATCTGTAAAAACACAAGTCCTCACACGCAACTTCCCAGCGTGCTGCATTTGTCTGTCCTGTGAGAAAGCTCCTTTTTCTGGAGCAGAGAGCTGATTTTGTGCCATTAGCAGTGCCACCAGCCTCCTTACATCTGTCCTGGCCCACCTCTGTCACCAGCCCGCTGGGACACAGCACTGCCAGCATCCTGCCTGCTGTGGCACAGCCAGGATATCCTCAAGGCCAGTGCCCATCATTTGTGCTGCATCACTGTGATGGGGATGTCTTCTTCCATCGTTCAAAAGAGAACAATTAAGTTACCATAAACCCCCAAACAATAACTCCTTAAAAAAACCCAAAAAAAGCCAAAACATGCAAGCAAAATATAATCCTACCAACTGGTAATGCTGGAGAGGCAAATTAGGTGACTGTGGCACCAGTTTAAAGGCAGCAGTTCAGCAAAGGTTAAAAGAGAATTAAAAGCAGTAGGTCCTATCCACTGCCAAATTTTAAATCTGTGTGTAGGACTTGTCGTTGGGATTTACAGGTCTGAAAACTCAGTTCTGGAAGGAAAATGCTGATCAATGGTGAGTTGATTGAAGGCAAAATTTCACACTGCTGGAATTAAAGACATGTCCAGTGCCAAAGCATCTACAAGGGCTGGTAATGCACAAGGAAAGGAATTTTTGCTGTGAAGGTGACTGAGCACTGGCACAGGTTGCACAGAGAAGCTGGGGCTCTGCACCCTCAGAGATACTGGGAAGCTGTCTGGGCACAGTCCTGGGCACAGCTGGCTCTGGGTGGCCCTGCTTGAGCAGGGGCTTGGCCCGTGTGATCTCCAGATGTCCCTTCTAACCTCAACCAGCCTTTCATTCTGTGAATCCAAAATGTGTGACCTAAAATGAGCACAGCAGTCCTTGTTAAAATTTCTTTCATTAATCGCATAGCTGCTGTGACCAGACTCTCTTGGGTTTTTGTCTTGCATCACTTTTTGTTCAGCCAAGAAATTCCTTTACTTTCCATCCAGGCTGGTGCTGAACTGTTTCTGTGAGTTTTCTGCCCTGAGCTGCCTCGGGGTTTTCAAACCTGAAGCCATCCTGGTTTTGTCCTCAGCATGACTCTGCCTGACTCATGCACTTCTGGCTGCCTCCAGAGCAGACTGTGGGGGAGCATGTCCCAGAAAAAACCCTCTTGTCACTGTAATCACAGTTTAAGAGGAATCTGATTTTCATATTCTTTCCAATCACTGTTTGTTTTCAAATGGATTTTTTCTTTTTATTTTGCTGCTGCTTTTTTTTTTTCCTTAGTTTCAAGCACCATTAAGAAGCCCCCTGCAGTTCTGCCTCATCTCTCTGTCTACTGCTGTTGGTTTATAGGAAGAACAGTGGCCTTCTATGATGCATGTATTTATCTAATGAAACATGATTAGGAAACTATTTTTTCTCTTTAAGCTCTTAAGTTTTTCCCCTTAAGAAATCCATTGATTCTTCTGTATCATTCTAAATCCCTCTATAACAGGGATTGCTTTCTCTTTCATTAAATAACAACTTCGCCATCTCCAAAATACCTGTTTTAACATGAAAAAAAGCCAGATTTCCTAAGGGAAATCTACATTTACCAGAGGGGTTGTAACTAGGTGATCTATAAGGTCCCTTCTAACCCAAAACATTTTATGATTCTATGAAATTAATTTGGCATATTTTCTTGCTTCTGTATACAAACCCCTGTGTAGCTTCTCCTGCCCAGTTTCCTCTGTTCCTATCATTTTGCCTCAATAGAAATCCACCAGCAGTACTTAAGTTCAAAACAAAATAAGCTATAGGAGGGAACAGTTTTCTTTTTCTTAGGCAACACATAATTATCCACTCCTCAGTTCATATGGAACTTGTTTTCCCATTAGGCTTACAAGGGGCTGCAGCTGTATCTTTCCCTTCAATCTCCAAAAAACACCAAAAAAACAAAAAAAAAAAAAAAAAAAAAAAAAAAAAAGAAAAGAAAAACCTCGTGTTGGATTTGTTTTCTGCTCATTTTGGAAAATCAGTTCAAAGCAAAACACCACCAAGTTGCCATATCTAGAAACTGCATTCCAATGTTTATGTGCCTACACAGGGTTGGCTCCAGTCTTGTGGCAAATACTCTGTTTTTCTTGTGATGCCTTAAGATTCTAGCTTTTATATTTTTCAAATCCTGTACTGCATTAGTGCATAACTCTAAACTCCTTATGAAGTGTTAGCTACTGTCTTCACATTTTGGTCAGACAAAACAATTCCTCTAGGCCTGAAATTCAAGGCCACTCTACTGCCTCAGACCCCAAAAAGTATAAACAAAAGTGAATTGGGAGGAAGCAAACTGGGGGTGTATGACTTCATTACCTGAAGCTGTAATTGGAGGATTAACCCCTGATATGCAAATGGACCAAAATTATAACTGTATGAAAAACTCGTGACCATTGTCCAGCTTGGGTGCAGCTTCTCAGAGGTTCCTGACTGCCCAAGGTGTATCTTTTGAAGGCCTTTAATAAATACCTACTTTTGTTCTCTTAATCTTGTCTAGCCTCTGGTCCAGGCAGCCTCTCCAAGGCATTGCTGTCGTGGAAGAGAGGGCTCTGTACCCAACATGATGGGCACTGCAGTGCTCTGATCTTGGCCCAAGCAAGAAAGAAGCTGCAGCAGTGATGTGTTGGATTCCCTGCCCTCTGTTACAGGATGAAGCACACACACACAAGCTGCTCGGGGTGTTTGTTCAGCATTTCTGCTTAAACACAGGAACTGGCTTGGCAGCCACCTTACAACTAACAGACTCAGATTTGATTTTGCCCATGCTGCAAAAACATTTCTCTTTGAAACTTTTTTATTTTAGGTTTTGACAGACTAAAACAATCTTATAGTCTCTGCATTTTTATAAGGAATAATTACTCTTCTGTTCTTTATTTCTGCAGTCCAAACAGTAATACTTGAAAGACTTTTTGTGAACAAAGCAGGGAGATTTTCCTTGTTTAATTCAGTATTCAAAGTGAGTAAAGACAAAAGATTCTCATCCTTATCATAGTTAAAGCAGCAGACTGGAGAAGCAGGTGGTGTGCACAGTTTCTCAAAACTGAAATAAATCTGAAAGCATAAAGTGGCCACAGTGACCTCTGTCTGTACAAATTACTCAGGTTGGTTTAGCTAAAAACACTCCCATTTCCTGAAAGAAAACCCTTTAGATAAGGGTTTAAAAAAGGCATTTCCTAGATGTGAGCCTGAGCAGGACTTTCAGTGCTACCTTCTAAATCTTTCCATGGAAACGTCTCAGCAGAGGAAGCACTAGGCTCTGACCATGATTAGCCTTTTTCAAAAGAAGCATGAAAAAACATTTTAAAAAATTGTGCTTGTCATAAATGTGAACCAAAATACATAAATCTGTCTCCAGTTATCAACTCAGGATCCTTATTTTGAGAAAAAGATGGACAGGAAAGCTTCAGGAGGAGCATCATTCACAATATCTGGATGTGCTGTGGGTAATCCGCCTCAAGGGAAGCCCTGTGAACCCAGAGCTCTTTCTGCTTACTGGGTTTAGTTTTACTTTGGACCTTTGGTCATTTACTGGTGCCACTGAGCCAGAGAGGCTGCTAAATAGCCCCCAGGTTCCTATTTACTGTGTGCACTGATGGACAAACCCACCCATCATCCCTTGAGTATTCTCTTAAAATTCTGAACTGGTGGAGGAAACGGTGCTGGATTTCCATTAGGACTTTGAAGAAGGAATATTCCTCTCTTCTCCCATTATCACCCTGATAAACCTCTGTAAGATGCACCTTCTCACCCTTCCAAGCTTCTCTGAAGAACAGCATAAGGCAAATGGCTTTCATGAATCATCTCTTATTGACAAGACTGTCTACCTGTGTTTCAGGGAGATAAGGGCTTTTTATCTGGCTATCAAAGCTGGTTGTGGACAGAATGCATATGGCAAAAGTTTGCAGAACATTCTTTTTCCACTGCTTTAAGATGCACAGATGCTAACAAATAAAACTGATCATAGAAAGATGATTTATTTAATAATACATTTTATGAGTCTTGGCCACAAGCTTTGTCTTAGTACAGTGAAGCACCTCCTAAAGATTGAGATGAGTTGAAAACAACACCACTGATGCAATCAGCATTTTGTAGTAGTGTTGCTGAGATGGTTGACAGTGGTGGTTCAGTCCAGGTCTATGAAGATGACTCCAAGAGCAGCACAGACTCATTTTGTTTCCTCCAGGAGGCACTGGCTCCTGTCTGCCCAGTGGCATGTTAGGGTGTGCCAGCCTGAAGGCTGTGTTATCCCATCAGGTTAGGGGTATATGCTCAGCTGGTGTGTGATTATCAGAAGGCAAAAAATCCTAATCCAGCTTCATTTGAAACTTTACTGAATCTCAGGGATTTTGTCACAAAACTCCTGCTGATTCCAGACAAAGCACAAACAAGCCTTGTAAAAATCAAGAAGATCTGCCCATTTGTTTAAATGATCACTATAAAAAGAATTTTCATTTAATAATCTTTATTCCAATCAACACTATGAAATCATGATAATGGATTAAGCATCAGCCACCATGTGTTACTCATTAAGCTGTGCAAGCTCAACTGCAAGTGCAGAATCCACAGTAATTACATTTGGGTAATTTTTTCAGGAAATATTTTTTGCACAGCAGACATCTACCCAGACAATTTATTTGCAAAATACTGACTTGTTGCTGGTTGGCATAAAAGGAGAGTTAGAACAATCAGGTTTCATGCTCATGCAGTTTGGTCTCACTTTTCTAGAGCTGAGACTGCAATTTTTTTGGCTGAGCTTGAAACAAGAATTTAAAAGTGATGGGTCATTGACTGTTGGCTCCAACAAAAAAAGACTGAAATCAGTTTGAGATTTTAAGTGCAGTATCAGGACAGAGAAAGCTTTAGGGTGATAATATTTCAGGGAAAGGCTTCTGAACAAATCTCAGGTTTTGGAACAAAAGCCAAGGCAAAAAGGAGCTGTCAGGCTTGTCAGGGTCAAGAGGACAATAGGCTAGGCAGACTGTAAGTTATCTAGCCCTTTCTTTGAAGAAATTTAGAAACTATGCAAAGCCCCTAAATATTGTGGTCTGAAGTTAAGGCACATGAAAGACGTCCTCATCTGGTGATTAAATTTATTTAAAGTTAGTCAGTTGTTAACTCTCAAAATTCAGGATTGTTTTGCTGGATGTACACATGCAGGACAATCATCTTGTGGCAATCATCAGTCTGAGCCTCACCTACTACAGGCTAGGTATTTTATAAATAGTGACTTGATTCTTTAAAAGTGGGATTTGTCCTTTTAGATTCAGATGTCTGTAACTATACCTTAAGTCATTGTCTACATGAATGTCTTGCAGGAGGAGAAGGAGTGCTTAATTCTTTCCTTTGACAGCAAAGAGGGACTGTATGTCCAGTTCAGACTGCCATTAGATCCTCTCTCTCTAAATCCCTAAGGTAAGATGAATCCCACCCCCAGGAGGTACAGAAAGGAGGCAGAGATTTGCTACAGCAACAAGCTTCTCATGTGGAAGGAACCCTGTGGAAAAGCAAAGCTCAGGCTGAGTTGTGGGGATCAATGGAAGCTCCCTCCATTGGGTGGAAATGACAGAAGGGAGGATGACCTGCTGCAGGTGAATAATTGCTGGGTAATTCCTGGGGGATCTCAGTTAATGGAGTTGCAGCTTAATTAAACCTCATCATTCATAGCTTCCCTTGATTGCTTCTCTTTAGCAGTAAATAGAGGAGGGAGGCACACAGTACAGACCCTGGCAGGTAAGTGGGCTGCTCACATTAATGAGCATGAATTGTGCAGTAACTGCACTCAGCAGTGGCATCAGGCTGGGGAGGAAAGAGGATTCTTACCACAACTGCTCTTCCCAATGATTTGGAAAGGCCTCTTCAGCAGAGCTTTTGTTTTTAATCACAAAGTGAATACAAAAACTATGTGTAAAATGTGATCTGAAGGGTTTTGAAAATAATACACAGCATAAGAATGCTCCCAGGCTGGCATACTGAGGTTTGGGAAGAGGACTGTTCATATGAAGTATGTGTGATGCTATTTATTCCACTCTTTGAGCTTTGCTTTAATTTGGGGAGAAATTAAATCCTGGGATCTAATGAGAAGTCTCATACATAATCAAAACAAAGTAGGTTAGAGGAATATAAGCCAAACTGTCTAAAAGCAATGACAGGCATTAAAAAAAAAAAACATAATTTCAGAAGTTTTCACTGAAAAACTGGTGCATACTTTGTCAGACTGTCATCTGCCCGACCTGTGTTTGAGTAAAAAGAATCTTCTTTCACTTTTTCCTGCTCTTACCACATATAGATCCATCCTCTAACCTACTTGGGTAGTTGTGGCACTGTTTGAAGAATAAATAATTATCTGATCCCTGAGTGCAAGCTGAACAGCATGAGAAAGGAGAAGAGAGTGAACCACTTTCCACCACTATTTCAAGGATCACATTTTTTCCTCCCAAGCAAACTTCTAATCAAAAAAATAAGAGAATGTTCTCCTACCAATGTCCTTTAGCCAGTGCCACCCCTTTCTGAAGGGCAGGAAAGGTTATGTGGAGCAGAGACATTAAATAACCACAGATGTGTTCCAGAAAGAAACTGGCTCTGTGGGTTCAGTGAGTACTATTTTATGTTGCCTTATATGCAGAATGCAATGTGCTTTAGTAATGATGTTTGAAAAAAATTTTTAGTGTCATGGTTGATCCTCTTTTGCTCAAATATTTGTATATTTTTTATCTATCAACAGTGGAGACCAAAACTCAAAACTCAGTCACCTCATGAAAAATTCTTAAATGTCACTGTTGATTATTACATAGATTAAAATCAGAATATAAACACGAGGTATTTATCATACCGGTTAGATTCACAAAGATTTGACATGAAATTCAGAATGTAAAAGGCAGGAGAGATTTCCAAGCCTTTCTACATTGTTTGAAAGGTATGTTAAGTTTTTACTGCTTTCTTGTGATAATGTATCATGTACCTATTGTTCACAAATCCTGTTTTCTTGCAACCTTCCTTGCAAAATAGGAGCATGTCAAGTGTAACTTTAAATGACTTACAGATGTACTCAACAAGGTGGAATGAAAGACCTATTTCCCTGCCTTTCACAGATGACACTATTGACATTTTGTTTTCACCATGAAACAAGTATGTGCTTTCAAGAATGCTCAAATGCTGCTGCCTTTAAAACGAAGTGCATATCAAATGCTCTGAGGGGGTAATTCAAAAAACTCATTTTCCAGGATAGTAAAGAGCAAGAAATACATGCTCTAGGTACATGAAGAAAACAAAGTAGATCGGGGTAGCTTAATGCAATGGAATAGAAAGGCATTTGAAGACAACTGGCACACACTGATTTGCTGCAATAGTACAGGGGTTACATCTGTCCTCTTTTGAACTGATGTTGAATTTGCAGTGTTGAACCCCTCAGCTGCGAAGTTGCTAAATAGATGCTGAGAGGCTGTTTTGTCTTTGATTTGCTTGGGTACCAAGCAACAGTCCCAGAGAAAACACCTGTGTGGAGCTGATCCTGACTCCTCAGAATTGCAAAATGCCACACCTAATATTCCTGACAAGAGAAGTTCCACCGGGTTTCTGAGGTGTTATGGCTGAGTTAAATAACTCCCTGTGCTGAGTCTGACATTCCCATCTCCTGTGCCATACTGGGATTTGTGCTCCAAGTTCATATTGCACACTGCCTGTGCTGAATCCACCAGAGATGAGAAATGGAGATGGTAACAGCAACGCTGCAGGGCGTGGCATGGCTGGCTGCAGGCCTGGTTGGCAAAGGCTGGAGCAAAGATGTTCTGATTAAACCTGCAACTTCTTAATCCCAATATCAGAACTCACAGTCAGTTTTAAACTCCTATCTCTGAGCTCACTTCACTCAGGAACTGCACTGAGAGTGATAAGAGAAATCTCATATAGTTGAAGTATTGGTGTACAGTACGCAAGATGAGGTAAAGGAATAAAAGCTCTATTTTTTCCTTGAGTTTTTCTTATCCAAGAGGAAGCAAAGGCAGTGGCCAAACTGGTAATAGGCATTTAAGGCAAGTAATTGACTGCTAGCCTTCAAAAAGGATCTGATGTGGGTTTATCTGTCATATTCTTCTTCCAGCATATAGAGAATTTAATGTTGGAAGCCAGGTATCACATATCGAACACTGATAACTATTTCAATTAGTCTCCAGATGAATGTTTATGTAATACCTTCATTCTGTGGGTATTTTTTTAACAGATATGGGGCTATCTTACTGAACAAATAAACTTGTCCTTGGAAGAAAACCAGACTTCACTGAATTACAGAATACACCCAGAAAGATGCTTATCTATGTACCGTGTCGCTCAGGCTGACTTTTTTATCAGTCTAAGTAAGGACTTTGTTAGGCACATCTGAAGCCCACAGTCTGGCTGCATTGACATGGGTATTGTTTATTAAAGTATTTCTGAAGGCTTAGCAATTGTCTGTTTTCTGCACACAATTTCTGACCATTGGTTACTTGGAAGACACTCAGAGGACTTTACTGGGATTCATCCACAGTCAGGTTCCACTTTGGCATCTATTTTCTATTATTATGTTCATTTAATGCAAGTATCAAATTGGGGCACTCTTTGAAATGCTGTAGAGATCTAGTTCTAATTTCTTGGGGTTGTTTTTTATTTTAATTCTACTCTGCCAATCATATTTCAGAGCACAACAAAGATGACATTAACACAGATTTTGCTGAAAGGCACTAAGTCACACACACACAAAATATATTTGTTTCAGATATTTTTTCTTCATCTTTTCTTCTGCGCTGAAAATGCACAGAAGAATATGAGGTACCCACAAATCTAAGATTCACGCTGAACACAGTACAATGTTATACAGAATAGCCTTTCTCTCATGGATTTTATTTAAGAAAAGAAAAACTGTTAGGGATTAAAATGTTTGGGATGGAAGATCAAAGAAGGAACAAATTAAATAAATACAGCATGTGGAGTCTGTTGATTTTATTCAATATCCTGTGGACAAGGAATTTACTAGTGGTTTTGTGAACTAAGCTGTCATCTCTGTTAATTTTCTCTTTTGTTCAATCAATGTGCAGACATATTATGTCAAACAAATGCGTGGGATTCCTCCAGGCTGAATTTGGTGCAGTTAATAAACCTTTCACTCATCAGCTTTCAGTGGTTAATCTGGATTGTTTTACCTCCTCCTGTTGACTCTAGAGGCTGCTGAGAGGGATTTTATTCTCCTGTATGAAATTGTGAGTTATTTCGGGACTTGTTTCCTTCAGATAGAGAGACTGATCTGTGCTTGAGCCAATCCTTCATCTCTGTCACTGTCTCAAAGCCAAAAGAAAGGCCATTGTGTGGCCTTGCTCTCAAATGCTGCTGATCACACTGTGCTATTTCCAAGAGCAACTGCTTGTGAATGGTTTCTAACAACTTCTTTGGTTTTGAAATACCTTAAATGGAGAGTTCTGATTTTTTTTTTTTTTATTTTGAGATTTGAAATTTTCCAAGTACTGCTGGAGAGTTCACCTTCAGCCAGTTTGCTCTAGCTGATAACTCCAAGAGCACTGGCATCACATCAGCATCCCTAAGCGGATGGGCTTCGGACAGGCTTGGTCCGGTGATAACACTGCTTACAAAAATGCTTCAGAGAGGAAAGAAGGCCAAAACCAGGCCAGATTCAGAACAATATTTTGAGATGCTGGCTTTCAGGCCCAGAACATATAGCAGGATGCTTTAGGACAGACAGGCTGCTAACTACAAAAATGCACAGCATTGGTGCTGTACCAGTGTTGCTGCCACCAGCACAGTCTGAGCTCTCTGTGTTTGCAAGGACTCAAGTGCAAATTTAATGGAAACCCTGATTTCAAAGGCTAAGATTTTAATTTTATAGCTTGTACTTCAAGATCTTCTCAACTGGAGTAAAATTGAAAGAAGCAGATCATCATCTGTCCCACGTTATGTATGGTTTCCAGAGCGCAAACATTTAGGTGGAAAACCTTATTTTTAGACAGAGACAGTTAATCTGGGTTCTGCTTCTTGGCTTCTTCAAATGCTTGAAGAAATTGAAAAGTTATCCTGGAGTGTTATCTAATTTCTGCTGTGAAAGAGAGGAGTTGGGAAGTGTAGCTGGGCTCTTGGGACCTTGTTGGTGCACAAAGGGCTCATCAGGACCACGCCTGCCAGAAGGCCTTGGTGAAGGTCCCCAGGGGGGTTCAGAGCTACTCTTGAGTATCCACAGCACTAAACTGCTCTAAATCATCCCTGATGAAAAGTGGGTGAGGGAACACCAGCATTGATGTTATCACTGGTAACATTATTGATCTGATTGTTTTGGAAACCTATAGGATAAGCACGGCACAGCTGAGGGTTTGGACTGTCATTGGGAGAGTTCATTCCCTAAGAGGTACAAAAATACAGTTTTGAAAGGGCCAGGAGAAGTGCATATTTCTGGGGAGTGAAAAGTGAAAAAGGATTTTGTGCTTAAAATTTGTATTAGAACTGAGAACTTAGTGTTAACATAAGATTTTCCATTAAGTGGCCATTTCTCTAATGTGTGGTTAAGCATTTACTTTAAAAACATATTGAAACATCAATATTTTGCATTTTTCGATTTTAAAATGATGCCAGGTTTACAGATTACACTCTAGAATCAGTTTGTAAAAGTAGGTATAAAATATTTTACCTCGAAAAAGCAAAAATGTCTCTTTGACTTGTAATTAACATAATGTAAAAATTATTTGTGATTTTTTAATTTTCCAGGTTTGTTTTACCCCCCCACCCCAAATAAAAATCTGAAAAGAGAATTTGCCATTGTGTTCTGACCCTTAAATGGAATATTTTGGTTTATTTTATGTCTTTCTCACATTCTCAAGTATTTATTACATAAAGATTTTTTTATTCCAAACAACAAAAAACATATTCATTTTTTGGGGTTCTTGTCTCAGGTGTTCATGTGCATTGATTCCCATTAAAATGAATTAGCAATAAGCCTTGTTGTTTTTTCTTTATGTGTAATATTTTAGTGAAGAGTTTTATCAATATTTTTGCCCCTGGGAATACTTTTAAAGAAATGAAAATATTGAACGATCACAATTCTGTGAATTCTCTCTAGTAATCACACAATTGTATGCAACTTTGTACCTTTTGGATTTCTTTTCCCTTAAGTAGTTATTTCATTTCAGCATAGAGGAAGATTTGGCATTAACAGATGTAAATGTTCTGTACTATGCAATTAGAATAAAATCCTTTTTCCTTGAAATTCTGCCAATTTACAATATTGTGAACAAAAGAACAAAAAAAATGAGCTGAACATTATAAAAAATCATGAGAAGCTCTGAGAGAGAAAAAATTAACGAAACACATAATATGCTCTACCTGTACACAGAATAATTTTTTTTAATATTGGAGAGATATCATATTGCTCCTCAGTTTCTACATCTTCCTTCTTCCAGAAAAGCTTCACTTGACTAAATCCTTCCAGATCTGTTCTGTTCTATGCTACTTCTGGAGAGAGTAATATTTAATTGAAATGTAAGTAATTCAGACCACATCAGTAGAAATGTTGAGAGTGGATGGACACCACCATGGAGCAATACATATGCTCTGACATCTAATTGCAATTAGGGTGGGGTTCAGAAAGTGAGAGTATCACGAGGGGAAACGGCCACGGGGTCTGCAACCAAATGTGTTTGGGAAGCGTGCAGGAAGCGTTGCATAAAATCTGATTACAAAAGACAGCAGAGGGAAAGGATTCAGAAGGGAAATGGGAAGAGTTTAGGGCTAATTAATATATGCTCAAGTGTAAGCATGGCCATCTGGCAACTCGTCCCTAACCTGTACCCTCAGGAGAAAGGAAACTATGATGAGTAGAAAAGATGAGCAAAAATAATTAAACACTTGAAAGAGAGAAATGGGATAAGGAAAATTATAAAAGCTCTAGAAAGCTTTGGCAAGGGTTGTGAAGAACCAGTAAAACTTGAGGAGAGCAGAAAGGCTACTTGAAGCTTTTTTAAAAAATAAATATCTGAGGTTGGCAACGGTTCATCATCCGACTGTTTGGTGGGAAACAGCAGCAAAACCTCAAAAACCTGCACATGCACTTCTATAAAGAGCAAAGAATACACAGCCAGTAAGGTCTCACACAGAAAATAAAGAACTGTCACTGCTGTTAAAATGTGCATCAAAAAATACACTTACAAGGGCCTCTGCAGCTGAGATATGTGCAGAAGACTTGATTAAAGACATCACTGTCTTTGGCCCTGACAAAACCTACTCATAACTTTTAGAAGGAAAGCAGTCTTTAATATAAGGAAGGAAATGGTTACAATTATTAAAGGAGAAGAATTTCTCTTTCAAGTTTAAATTTCTCCAGCTCTTTGACTTGTAAATATTTTTTTCTATATTTGTAAATTTATAATGGCAATGAGGTTCTATAGGAAATTAAATGTTGTATTCCAGAGTTTCCTCTGATTCAAGAGTTAACTGTCCAATTTATTAATAGAAGAACTTTTTTTATATATGTAAGGATCATGCCCTTATAATGAGAAAAAATTGCACCAGATCTGATTACCATATAAATTGTTCTTGGAATAAAATGGGTTAAAAGAAATAAGTTCTTGTCAGATCAATCACATCACTGTTAGTATCTTAAATGAACCCATCACATTTGCTCTCTTGCTTCTTTTATCTTTTTGAGAGATCAATTTTTTTGTTGTTGGGGGTAGACTGCTGCTAGTCTCAGTAAAGTTATCCTGAAGCTGTTAGGTCAATAAAAGAAGCTTCAAGAGAAAAAAAGGCACTAAAGTGAATAAAACTGTCTTCAGTATAAAAGTTCACAACTAGACAGAGAGTGAGGAATAAAAATATATTCTGCTTATTATGTTTTCTAATGTGAGGAGACTTTGGCATTTATTTCATTTTTTTATGTGGAAGGATATTAGATGAGATTGTACAGCCAACAGGGTTACTATTCATAGATACCCTTGTAAGCTGCCAGTCATCACAGCCAGTAGCTCTGGAGAATGGAAAATTCGTGAGATGCTGGAAGTAATATAAAGATGTAAAGCAATATTTTGCCCTTCAACCCCGGGTCAAAGCTGGTTCAGGTGGGTACCATTTCAGAAATAATTAGGATTGCATGTCATATAGGTTGGAATTATCTTCTTGAATTTTAAAAGGTTATGGTTTACTAGGTCTATGTACTGATATCTAGAGCAGTATTAGTAGTGGGATGTTGGTACAGCTGGTTCTGTGTGGGCTTGGAAGGAAATTCAGTGTGCTTTTGGTTGCCCATGTCTTTGATGAGTTTGAGCCCTTCCTCCTCCCCCTCCTTTCTTCATTGGCTTCTCCAAAACCTCAGCAGAACTCTGCTGCTTCTCTCCTGGTCCTTTGGCTGTTTTTTCAGGTCTGGGGAACAGGAGCAGGGAGCAGTGCGAAAAAGGGGGGGAAAAGAGATTGAATCCTACCAACCTTGTTCATACTCTTAGTGTTTTTTGCTTTATTGTTTATATTTTAGCTGTGAAGTGGTTTGAAATGTTGGTGCTTAATACATGCATGTGTTTGAAGGAAGGACCAAACCAAGCTTGTCAGTGACTAAACAATACAGTAGTGTCTGGACAAAATGGTTTATCTATGGTAATGACAAAATGTTTATCAACAGGAGCAAAAGTTCTTCCAACAAATCATTGAACTTCCTTTTGTCTTCTTGTTTTGTCTGGTTGTGAGAGCAATTAAGTTGTGGAAATTATTAAGAGACAGAAGAAATTACTCTGATGAGTAACTGGGCAATTAACTACTCCTAAATCAATAAAAAGTTTAATATCACTATTTCTAAACTTTTTTTCTCCATTTAATTTAAGCTTTCTGCCCAAAAATCTTTCTTCAGTCTCTTTGTGGTGGTACAGGTATAACTGCTTGAAACACCAGACATAAGCAAACAAAAATAGACTTTTATTTAACATGATGTGTTAAGAAATTGCAATTCTCCTCCTTCAATATGTCTGGGAATACAATAATATTCGAGGATAAAGAATACTGAACCCAATATGAACTGAAAAACTTTCAAAATTACAAACCTTCAGAGAAAATTTGAAGTCTCAATATTCGTTGAATGTCATGACACAGCTATACAGTTCCATGATTTCTAAAATTGCTTAATTGTTTCCATGTTTTTGATTCTGCAGAGGAATGTGCACTTGCTTGGTTTTTGTAGGATGCAACAATTACCACGTGTTTTCTTTAGTTAAAGGCACAGGTGAGATGAAAAAAGTAATAACTTGATTCTTTCATAAAAGAGTTGTTTTTGCCCCCAGTAAGGCAAGAACATTTTTGGTACACTCTACAAGAGTGCAAATATTTGATGATTTTTAGGAAAAAACCCACAAGTTTTCTATGATTTTTTAGTCAGTAAAAGTCTTTAGTCAGAAGAGTTTTGTATAATATTAGAAATAGATTTCTCAGCACACTCTTTTCATATGAAACTGTTGCAATAGCAAAATGCAAAGTTAATCATGATGAAAGGCAACTTGCAGAAGTTCAGAACCTTCTGCTAAATGCCTTTTAAAAGAACCAAGTGTAAGATTTCTTGGTTCTCAAGCTGTGGGTTTCCACTGATTCTGAGCTGGGCTTAACCAGAAAACTGCAACAGTACTTAGCACACTTTCTATGTGCATTGGTAATAACAGACTATAGACATCCTCAGTCCCCTTTTTCCCTCTCAATTTTTTTGCTTTGCATGTTAATCTGGCATAATTAATTGCAATTGGGAGTGCTGTCAGTATTTTATTAGCTGCAGATTTATGGACTGGGTAATATGTTGATTATTAAGATTATTAAGGTCCTTCTGATACTGAGTGCTAGACATTGCTGGGGTTTTAGGGGTTTATGGTTGGGTTTTGAGTTTTTTTAAATAAAGAGGGGGAAAAGATATGAGCACAAAAATAGAAATGGTGAATGTTCTCCAGTGAAGTTACAACTCTAAAGGATCAGGAGGTATAATTGCAACTGTACAGACACATGGAGCAGAAATGCAGTACATCAATTCCATACCTCACTATTTTTCAGGATATATGTGGGAGAAAGATTACATATATTTAGTCAAGTCAATTCCATGCTCAATCCTAAAACTAATATTTTTCAGACTACCTGGCAATACTGTGTATGAATAAGATAAATGAAAAAGGCTGGTTTTGTCTAACCCCCATTTCCCATCTACCCACTTAAAAATGCCAAAAAAGTGAATAAATTGACCTTTTGCAAGTATTCCCAAGCCTTAGAAATGAAATATACAGGGATAATTTTAACGGAAGAGCCTGTAAACACATTTGATTTTTAATTAGTTTGTTATGGTGACAGACAAATCAAAGGCAGAAAAAGGAAACCTGAAGGAGAAAGAGTTTCACTGCCATGGTTTAACCCTTGGTGACAACTCATCCCCACTGTGGCTCATTCACTCCCCTCCTGTGGGGTGAGGGAGAGAATCAGGAGGGTAAAAGAGAGAAAACCCATGGGTGCAGATAAAGATGGTTTAATAGGTAAAGCAAGAACCACATATGCAAACAACCCCAAAAAAAGGGAATTTAATCACCACTTCCATGGGCAGGTAGCTGCCCAGCCATCTCCAGGGAAGCAGAGCTCCATCCTACATTACAGTGACGTGGGAAGACAAACTCCACTCCAAACATCCCCCCCTTCCTCCTTCTTCCCCCAGATTTATATGCTGAGAATGATGTCATATGGTATGGAAAGTCCCTTGGGTCAGCTGGGGTCCCTGTCCTGGTTGTGCCCCTTCCCAGTTTCTTATGCACCCCAGCCCCATCACCGGGGGGAGCACAGTGGGAAGCTGCAAAGGCCTGGACTCTGTAAGCACTGCTCAGCAGTTACTAAAACATCCCCAAATTACCAACAGTTTCCAGCCCAAACACAAAACACAGCCTCATACTAGTACTGGGAAGAAAATGAACTCTACCCCAGCAAAAAACAGCACCCAGACAAGTACCAAGATACTGTGAGGGCTATATTTTTTGGGTTTTTGGGGTTTTTTTTGCTTAGGGAAAGAATTGTCCAAAAGCAAGAGAGGCATAGATCTTACCCCAAGCTCTGCTACCTAAAGCAGAGATTAGTGTCTTTGCAGCATCACATAATTTCAAAATTATCTCAACAGCGTGAGTATGTTGCTGTGGAGTCTTTCTTTTGCTTTCTTTCATTTTATTTTCCAATCTGCACAAGTCGTCTCTTCCCACACAATGCTGTTCTCCCATGAGCCTGGTAACATCCACATCCTTCTCATAGGTTTGCCAATACGAGCCCTCATTAATTCTAAGAGAACTTCAAGAAGCCCTGAATGGGGCAAGACCAAAGCAATGGGTGCATTTTACAGAAAAGGGGGTGCTGACAGTGCCAAAACAGAGTGCAGGGAATCCTGCAGGTCTGGCTGCTGCCCATGATCCTTAGAGGTTAATACTCTCTCCCCCTTACTCCAGACAAAACCTCTCTGTAGGAAAAGCTTTCCCCTCTTCCCAGTTATAAGAACAGCTCAGGCTGGTGAAACTAACTCCAGTGCCCAAAGATGTGGGATCAAAGTCCTGCATCAGCCACCTCTAAATGTTTCTAAAAGGCATCATCTGGGATGCTTTTCTAGTGCAGAAGCCACACCAAGCTCTCTGTGATCCTTGCCAAAATGGTCAGTGCCCTCAGGTGTTTCAATCAAATAACATCCTCAGCTGATTACACAGATTTGAGACTGAAAGATGGTGAAAAATCTCCTCCTAATCAGTGCTCTCACTTCATGCAGTGCTGTGAGGGGTGGCAGAAGGAGAACTTGGGGCAAATCATCACTGTGGCATCCCCCCGTGTGTGCTGTTCGGAGAGCCCTGGACTGCCTCCCACCATCATCTCTCCAAGCAGAGAGGTTCCTCCAGGCTTAAACTCCCAGAGACACGGCAGGTGAGGTGGGGTGGCATTATTTGGTAATTGCAATGGGGGCCAGGATTAGGTGGGGATCCCTGCATCCAGGAAAGGCAATGCAGGTAGGCAGAGGAGTTGCACCAGTGGGGAAGGACATGGAAGGTCATGGATTTGGAGAATCCTGTGTGACTGGAGCTGTGTGGGAGGCACTGGGAGCAGCCTGGGGGGTGACTGGGGGAAGAACACCTGCTATTACCACTCGGAATGGGGTGCAGAATGATGCCCCAGTGCTCCTGGATGCAGCTTGAAGTTGTTCTGGCAGCTCTCCTCTACCACGCAAGGGACAGGATTGATTGAACTGACTGATCATTTCGCATGTTGGTTTCACTCTCCCTTTGCCTCCACTCCTAGCACACGCACACACACAGCCCTCCTCCGCTAGTTCCTAAAAGACAAGGTCTCCTAGGTAAGGGATCCAACAGGCTCAGCCTGGGCATGGCAGACGGGGAGAAGCGGCTCCAACCACTCCCAGCAGCGGGGCGGCGCAGCCGGGTGAGGCAGGAGTGTGGCGTGTGAGGGGGAAAGCCCCCGACGGAGCCCCCCGCCCGCTGGGCAGCCGGCGGGCAGCCCTGCCCTCTCCGGGAAGGTTCTCTCGCCACGCCTGCTCCGGGGCAGCCCTTGGGAGGGCTCCGGGGCGCTCGCCCACCTCCGGCTGAGAAAGGGGCGCGCCCAAAACGGCATCGAATCCACACCTACGGGAGGACAACGGCGTGGGAAGAGCGGGAGGGAAGACGGGGAGGACAACGCAACTCTCATGCCAACCTCGCAGCCAGCTCTGCCTCCAGGAAGCGAATCCCGGGCGCTCCCGGAGAGCTCTGCCCCAGCAGCGCCGAGGGGATAAGGATGAGACGCGTCCCCGGCCGCGTTGGCGGCTGCAGCACCGCGGCCAGCGCCCGGGCCGTCCGGCCGNGGCACTGAAGCGGAGCCAGCCCCGACGCGCACATGTAAGATGCTGACCGGGGGATGCTGCCCCTGCCCGAGCCCTGCTCCTCTCAGCTCCTCTGAGAAGCGCCCTGGCTCCAATGCCGCTCCTTACTTAGGCGTCGGGAAGTTTCGTGGGGGTTGGAGACGACTCGGGGCGACTCGGTCTCCTGCAAGCCTGAGGATGGGCTGCTGAGAGAGAGGCGGGGTGGGTGCGTGNNNNGGTTGGCTGCGTGTGAAAGTGGTTTGGCTTTTTACCCTTGGAATTTGTGCTTGGTTTCGGTGTAACGCAAAGGGCTTGTTGCTTGTTACCAGCCACATGCTTTGGAGCCACGCTGTTGCCTTCTTTCGTAGCTGGGTGAGATGGGTAGGGGTTTGTTTTTCACGAAAGCAGTGTGGGCAAGGTGAAACAAAAAAAGAAAAGAAAGAAAGTGAAAGGGGACGCTGCATCATGCCTGTTGCATGAAAGGTCTAATGGTTGTCAGGAGTCCTTCTCTCCACGTTGTTTCCTGTCTTGAGATAACTATGAAGTGAGCATTGAAAAGGGTGCATCAGTAGGGGAAAAAGAAATAGAGCCAGAACAAAGATTAGTAGTTCTTTTCAAAGCTTTTCTTTCTTTTTTTAATAGAACTGCTGGTTGAAAATCAGCGTTACACTGCCCCCTGCTTGAACAATTAGAGATTTTTTCGTTTCTCTCATCGCTAGTAAAAATTTATGAATGAACAGGTATTTCTCTGTTGTGTTCTCTAGTATGATCCAAGCCTGGGTTTTGAAGCACTTCAACAGTGAAGGTGAATTACTCCTAGTTCCCAAAGCCAGATTAAAAAAAAAAAAAAAAAAAAAAAAAAAANAAAAAAAAAAAAAAAAGTAGAACTCATTCTTCTTGTGACAGTTCATTTGGTGGTCAAACATATTAATGAATGAACAATGGGAGAGAATGTAAAAATAGCCTTAATTTTGGTACATCTATCTCATCTCTTCACATCCAGAGATTAAGGGGAAACAAGGAAGGATGTGGGGAAAAAAGTAACCTAGTACTTACTTTATAACACAAAAAGAATTTGAATAAAAGAACAAAGGTGATTATTTGTCAGTCTCTCCTGCTGTAAAAGTCTTGTATTGGTGCATGACATTTCTATGGGATGGGAAAGAAAATGTTGATGATTAGTTTATAAGAAAGAGGAGAGTGACAGCTGAAAAGCAGTGGATGTTTTTTTCTGCAAGATAGCTGATAGAAAGCCAAATTCCATTTCCTTTTTTTTTTTTTTTTCAGACAGAGCTGACTTCTTTCTAACAGAGACCAGGGAGGATTTGAAAATGCAGATGCTGTTATAGATTTAGTGGTCTGTCCTAAATGTTTCTAGGCTATTGTCCTCAGACTTTATGCTTCATGTCACAAAGATGTTAAAAGTGTTCATGTGTGTCATTGATCAGCATTTTTAAATGGCACCAAAGGCCTGGTTTGTCTTCCTGAACATTCTCATGCTGCCATTCTCTAAAAAGATTTGAAAAGGTGTGGTTTTGCTGACTGCTCCTGTAATTCCACAAGGAGAGAGACCTCTTTCCAAATTTTTTTTTACGTGTATGAGCAGTGGGAATGATGGGGAGGGGATATTACTTCCTGCATCTGTTTTGTAGGGCTGCTCTGCAAATGGATGAATATCTGCCTGCATAGACTAAAAATTTCTATTAATTACATCTAAAAATCTATTAATATGAAATCTAATAATACATCCCAGACATGTACTCAACTTTACATGTAGGAGAATGACCACATTGCTGACAGTATTGAATTGGGGTTTTCAATGTTGGTCACAATCCAAGAATAAATGAAGTGGCACTTGAGCTTTTCAAAGCATAGAAAACTTCAGAATAAGATGCTGTCAGTCAAGGCAGCCATCCCAAATTCTGCTGAGTCTGTTTACATAGTCAATCAGCAATATGTGGAAAAGGAGTCTTTTAAAAGTCTTGTCTTACAGGAAAAAAAAGCATGACTTAAGGTAAGATTTAGAAGGCTGATTAAGATATTGCAGGAAAAGGGGGTATCAGAAGACTCTGACAATATGAGTCTGTGCAGCATTTGGAATGCCAGAGCAGCCTATTGTATATAGGATAATCAATGTATGCAGTTGTGTTCAGTCTGTGCTCCTTGCCTGAAGTCTAGAGTATACTTCAAAATAAGTTGCAATTTCTAATTAAAAGATTTAACTTCCTACTATTTTTGACTCTGAACAATTTGACTTATTCTTTTAAATTGATTGATTTCTATATCAGCTTGTGTTTGCTTTTAGAACCCAATTTCCTTTTTTTTTTGTTCATGTTTATAGCATGTCTTGGCTGGCCAGGTTTCCTGTGTGGAACCAAGGGTTAACAGAGAAAAATGGTCCTTTGATATGTAAGAGCTATGTCAATTCCAAAGAGGCCTCAGGGAGTCTGCAGCCTTTATGTGCCCTGATTCTTTTCAGAAGTATTGATGTAAGTAGAAAGAAAAATAATAAGTAAAGTGACAATTTGACAGTTTCTGAGGCTCTGCAGGAAGTGAGGGCAGTGCTTTCAGAATGGCTTTCAGAAACTGAAATTTTCTTTTCAACAAGGCAGAGTTAACGTCTCATCAAAGCCTGCTCTGATGGGTGCTTATAGAGCTTATAGAGCACAGTGATGGTTACATATCCAAAGTCTCTTCTGTAGTTTCTGGACAAAGGGGGCCGTTGAAAGGGCACAGGGAGACTCCTGCCAACCTCTCCCCACTTAGTGAAAGCAAACCCAAAGTGTAGTCAGAGACCACGAGTCCTAAAGCTGCCTTTGTAAATGTCCTGCTCAATTTTCAGGCTCAAAGACAAGTAAAGGTTGACGTCACCTGAGAATTCCAGAATTGCTGCAGTTCCTAATACCTATTGATTTCAATACTTTTCATAGACTTCAGGTGTTTTAAAAACCCAAGCAGGTACTATTCAGCTTCTCCTACACACTTTTAAAGCCCTGGTTCAAAGCCATGTGTAAAAACTCCAATTCAGCCTTTTAAGGCACTTGGGTCTTTGAACATTCTCTCCAAGCCCCAGCTCCAGGTGGTAGCCCTGCCCTTCCATAGGTTTTTGTGTGGGACTAGAGAGGCAGCAGAAGGTCTTGAATGACAGAGTCTGGAGCACTGTGGAAAGGAAGGTCAAGGAGAGGCCATTTGCTGGAACAAGCTCGATGTGAAGCAGCTCAGCTTCTTTCTTACGTCCACTGTGTCCTACGTGTTGGCTCTCAGATCAGTTGAGAGAGTGTGGTTGCAAAAAGAAAGGAGAGTTTCAGCTTCAGTGTGTTTCGAATGCCACCACATTAAGAACAAATCTCATGTTATGCCATGTTCCCCTCTCAGACACTGAGTGTCTCAGCACCGTCAGAGCCAATCTCAAGGACCTGCTCTTAGTCACTTTAATTAGAAACTGAAATGCTCCCGGAGGAAGATTTGTTATGAGCTAAATCACCTTTCAGAAAGAGCTATACTTCTCCACTCCCCACAGGAGTCCAGACGTCTTGTGGCTCCCTCAGCCATGCAAAGCTGGAAGTGCTTTGCTGCAAGCAGTACTCAGGCCCTGAAATTTTAAATTTTCTTTTCCTGGACCATTTTGTCTCTAAGAGCACTGCATGCATTGGCATCCTTTCCTAGAAAAACACACTATTTGCCTGACTGTGCCTGATGAGTTTGATCACTAGGTGTCTCAATAAAGTATGCAAATGCAGAGTCATTTAAATCCAAAGAACCTTTGAAGAAAAATGGTAAGATAAATGCAATCAAGCCACAATTACTTTTATTAAGTGAGCACATTACACACGCTCAGTAAATATGATTAGTTCTAAATCTGCCTGCACATAACTGAAAAGCAGAATAGAACAAGGTGTCGAGTGCAGTCGTGACATTGCAGTAGGGTTCAGTTTCCAAGAGCTACTGCATACATTGCTCTTTGCACTGCTTCTCTTGTCATGGTTCAGTGCTCAGGACAAGCATAATTATAACTTTCTTCTCAGAAGGGTGTTTGACAGTTGAGCATGTCTAATGAAATTATTCAAAGTGCAACTTTTTATTGATCTCTACTTCTCTATAAAGATGATAAAATGTGATAGCTGAGGTATTGATCTTCTCTGCTGATTAGTAAGGTGGGGGGGTGGTCATAATTCATCTGAGGTGAAGCCCTCTGAATGATGGTGGTTTTGCCCCTACCTGCAGGGAGTGGAGATCAGCTCTGTGCTGTAGGGACATCCCTGCAGAACATTTATTGCAAGATAAATATTGGATAGTCATTATCTCTATGGAGAGCAGGTGTTCTTTCCCATCTCCTCTTTTTCTGATGCAATTTCTGTTGTTAGAAACTGTGTTTGAAACCAGTGTTCTCTCTGAATTGAAGTAAGTGAAATGAAGGTCCTTTTTTCCTGGCATGTTATTACATATGCAACAAACAGGTGTGAATTAGCTCTAGGCCAAACTCTAACCTCTTTTTCAGGCAAAAATCTTAACTAGGCCAACAGTAATATTTTATGTGGGTTTATGCTTACTTTGGGTGTGATTATAAGGTTGTCTGTCCCATCTATCTGGTTTATCCTTTAGAGGTAAAAACATACCTGAAGAGAAGTTTTTCTGACAAAAAAAGTAAAGTGTTAAGAACTGTACTTCTACATCAGGAAAACTATCTAATAGATTCCTCACTGTTGGAAATTATAGATATTTCTGACTTGTTTCCAATACTGACACTTAAATATAACAACAAATAGAAGGTTGCCAAATGTCTTACCATAGATGGGTTTTGAATATCAAAAAAGCCTAGTGGAATTCCTCCAGCTTGAAGCAGCTAATAAAATTAACTGTCCTATGTCCTAAAATATTCAGCCATGTGCAATCCTGCTGCACTCATGAGAGATTACTGAGCACCTACCTGAGCTGCACTGGTTTCCACTTGATCCCAGCAATGACAGCTTAAGTCATCACCAGATCATCCTTTCAAGTTGCTTAACATTTTAAGAGATTTAATTCAACACTCAGCAGCTCCCAAGGCTGTAAATTTTTAAAGTGCTTTCGGGTTCTATAACTCCCCACTTAACGAAGTCACAGCTCGGAAGTGTTTATTTGCATGTGTAGACCTTGCTTGAACTTGGCAAGGTTTCACTACATGTTTGAAACGTAAATGCTGTCCTGAACAGCTAAGGACAGGAGCTCCAGTTTAGAAAAGCATTTGTGCATATGGTTAAACACTTCATTTTAACCACATGTTACTCATCCTGGTCTTGCTGGAACTGCTTCTGAGATGAAAGCTAATTACTGAGGAAAATATGTGTGGATGCATATATGTTTCCAAAATTTGGACTCCACTGAAATCAATGAAACTTATAATGTTGACTTCAAAGGGCCCCCAGTTTTACCCCAGGCATTTTTTTTGGCTTTAGAGAACTCTATATCTCTTGTCAGATATGTTAATTGCATATTTTATTTAGTTAGTTGTTATTGTTTTCTCTTATAGTAAACTTCATGCAGTCTAGGGAGTTAATTCACTTAAACATATCTCCTTCATTATTCTTGTATCCCTCATCTCTCTGTGCTTCTTCAACTTCAAACTATGCTGGAAGGAAATAGTCTTAAGATTCATACAGCACTTTATCTCTCAGTGGAGCCTGGGATGATATGTTTCGTTCCTACTAGCTTTTATTAAGTTGTTACAGTGATGCATCAAAGCTTAGGGGGAGAGGTTCTCAATTATGAACCTCTGTTTCAACCTTGTATGGTCACAAAATTGATTTCTTAGGATTTGCTTAAATTTTAATGTAACTTAAAAAATTGCTGTAAAATTTGTTTGAAACTCTTCAGTCCAGATCAGCACAAAAGTGACAAATTAAAGTGATAGACACATACATAAATGTTAGTCCATAAGAACAGCTACCTTGAGATTTCTGGTGTCCTGGATCTTTAGATGTTTTGGGTTTCTGACAACCCTGTGTTTTACTGGGTTCTTGCTGGTTCCTTCACTCCTTTGTTACTTGCTCTTGAAGGCAATGTACCTACTCCACTTTGTCTCCTGCCACAGCTCCCTCTCGTCACTCACTGCAGAACTTTCCAATTTCTGTAGCATTTTTTCAGAGCTACACATGAACTTTTCATTGGCTGAAGGTCACAACCGACTTGGAGAACAGATGGAATGTGGAAGGATGAACCTTTGCCTCCCACTGAGCACTAACACCTGCTCATTTGTTACATCTGTCCACTGCAGCTCAGAGGCTCCTGAAGATTTTACCCAAGTGGTTTAGGACTTGCTGTTGGGCTGAGTGCAAATGCTGTCTGTGAAAGAGGTGTTGTTCTTACCTTTTTACTCAGGCTGCACATTCTGTGGGCTTTGGAATGCAATCAACTCCACATGCTTAGACTCTAAAAGGCACTATGAGTGTGTTGAAATGCTGCTGCAATAAAAATTTTTAAAAGAGCAACATTGAGACAGCTCTGAATGCAAAATGTGAATGTTTTAAAGGCACAGATACATTTAGGATTTCCGTTTATTTCATACTACAGTGCGTTTTCTCACCCATGAGATAAATTGCACACAGCACAGCTTTCTTTGGGACTTCCAGAGAAGGTGGAATAAGAATAGTTTGTCTTCATCTCACCAGCTCCAAGCGAAGGGCATTTCAGCCACATAATCAGTGGGGAAATTTATGACCCTTTTTCTCCTGCCCTCTGTTTGTGGTGAGAGACCTGTGTCTTGTCTTTCTGCAGAAGCTCTCTAAAAGATGCTTACTGGGGACTGACGTGACACTGTATCAGGAGTTATTCCTGTGTTTTTCTAGACTGTCCCCTGGATTTGGGTACTTGTGTTTGGAGTACTGGCCAACTGTATTTCAGTAAGAAATTAGACAGTTTGTTATTAAACTGCTCTAGATAGGAAACAGAAAAATGGTATTAAGTACCTTGGAAAAAAGCAGGGAATTAATAGGTGGTTTGCTTGTACCAGCTGAATCTTAGCAGAATATGCAATATAATTATCCTTGTTACCATGTGTTTAAAATTAGAAACGTGGGTTTTAAACATAGTTTATTGGCCTGATCCAAGGTCTATTGACAAGGGAGCGTCCTGCTAACTTTCTTTAGCGCTCGTGCCTTCAAGGACAAAATTCAAGAAGAGTAGTTCAGAGAAATATTGTCTTGTGTATATTAATCCTAAATATGATGTAATGAAGTTCTAAACAATACAAATGGAAAATTATGTGTATGTGCATTTCTTTTTCTATTTATCAAGTCAAGAATGTGCTGAGTATCCTTGCTGCAATCAGGAAGGGTGAACAAATCACAGGAGAGCTTGTCTTTACTTCAGAAGCTAATCTTTATTCCACGTGTGTCCTAAACGATTTTAAGTAACTGGCTCAGGCCATAAAAAGCTAGCAAGATCTGGTCATAATGACACATTTCCAACCTTATTTCAGGTTCTGTGACATGATGACTGTGCTAGGGTATAACCAACGTTCCTTTCTGGTTTTCTGCAGGTTGAGACACAGCAATTCTAAAGACATGCATCGGAGGCACGCGACCCTTCGGGAGAAGGGCCGGCGCCAGGCCATCCGGGGCCCTGCCTACATGTTCAACGAGAAAGGCACCAGCCTCACTGCAGAGGAGGAGCATTTTCTGGATTCTGCAGAATATGGCAACATTCCTGTTGTGCGAAAAATGCTGGAGGAATCCAAAACCTTGAACTTCAATTGTGTCGATTACATGGGACAAAACGCCCTCCAGTTAGCGGTGGGGAATGAGCACCTGGAAGTGACAGAGCTGCTCCTCAAGAAGGAGAATCTCGCTCGAGTCGGGGATGCACTTTTGTTAGCCATCAGTAAAGGATACGTGCGCATCGTAGAAGCAATATTGAACCACCCGGCCTTCGCGCAAGGACAGCGTCTCACACTCAGCCCCCTCGAGCAGGAGCTGAGGGATGACGACTTTTACGCTTACGATGAAGATGGAACTCGGTTCTCCCACGACATTACCCCCATCATACTTGCTGCCCACTGCCAGGAGTATGAAATTGTCCACATCTTACTTCTAAAGGGTGCACGGATTGAAAGGCCACATGACTATTTTTGCAAGTGCAATGAATGTATGGAAAAGCAGAGGAAAGACTCCTTTAGTCACTCTCGCTCAAGAATGAATGCCTACAAAGGATTAGCCAGTGCTGCTTATTTGTCTCTGTCCAGTGAAGACCCTGTCCTTACTGCTCTAGAGCTTAGCAATGAATTGGCCAGGCTAGCCAACATTGAAACTGAATTTAAGGTAACTCACCACTGTGCCTTTTTCCTTGGGCTGAGAGTGTTCAGGTTATTGTGTAGTTTACATGTTTGATCAAATTTTGGGTTGCAGTTTGAGGGGTGGGGGAGTAAGACTGGCAGAGACTGCCAGATGTGTTAGCTATGCATAGATTCAGATCACTGTCATTCTCCAGTTAATAAAAGCTTGGAACTGAATATGCATATTACAGCAGAAGCTTAAGTTTCTGTTTTGCACACTGTGATTGCTTAGAATCTCTAGTTTGAAGCAGGAATAAAAATTAGATTATTCAATAAATGGAGACTCTTTTTTTTAAGAAAGGTAAGTCTTTTAATTGAGCAATCTATTTTAGAGGCAGAGTTCTAGAGACTGTTTTAAAAATCCAGTACATCTAGTTCTGCTACAATGATAAAAGGTATAAATCAAGAAATTTTGGTTCTCTGTAAAGTAATTTAAACTGCATTGCATCCTAATGGTTTGGTGCTGCATCTATACATGATAAATTTCATGAAAAAGGAAAAAGAGAAACAATCAATAAATTGTTATGAAGTTTATCATCATGCCAAATGCAAGAGTAGAGCTTGTGGAACTCCCTTACAAGTTATTTGAGGTTTCCATTATCATAATGAGTTTGTAAATGCCCAATGCCATTTGCAGTATTTCTCTAAGTCATTTACATGATGCAAAGAGCATTGTCTCCCTTTCTAATATAAATTAGTCATTAAACCCCTCATTTTCAGTGGCTCAGCCATCAACAGAAGACTGACTTATGGCTATTGTGCAGCTACAATCAGGCTCAGTGACTCTGGGGTAATAAAGTCCACGTTGTGAGTACACTGGGGTAGGATGCTCACCAGGAATCCATTACTTCTAATTTAGAAAACTATTCATGTGGTAAAGCATCTGTTTCAGGATTTGTAGCTCTATACCACAAAGGACTAGGGAGGAGATCATCCCCCTGCACCAGGCACCGGTGAGGCCGCCTTGAATCCCAGGTTCAGTTCTGAGCCCCTCACTCCAAAAAAGACATTGAGGTTCTAGAGCAGGTCCAGAGAAGGGCAGTGCTGCTCGGGAAGGGTCTGGAACAGAAATCTGATGCGGAGCAGCTGAGGGAGATGGGGGCACTGGGCCTGGAGAAAAGGAGGTCAGGGGCACCTTCTCACTCTCTACATCTACCTGAGGCAGGGGGTGTAGCCAGGTGGGGGTTGGTCTTTTCTCCCAGATAACAAGTAACAGGAGAAACAGCCTCAAGTCGTGCCAGGAGAGGTTTAGGCAGGGTATTGGTGAAAATCTCTTCACAGAAAAGGGGGTCAAGCCCTGGAAGAGGTTTCCCAGAAAAGTGGCTGTGTCACCATCCCTGAAGGGATTTAAGAGATGTGTAGATGTGTCACTTGGGGACATGGTTTAGTGGTGACCTTGGCAGTGTTGGTTTTAAAGCTGGATCTTAGAGGGCTTTTCCAACCTAAATGGTTTTATGAATCTATGCTCTCCAATTTAAAAGTAAGAAGAAAACATATTCTTGGGCTTTGCAACCCTTTAGTAACTCTAACAGGAAAAAACTCAAAACCGCTGAGATCTTTTGGGCAATAAAATCAGGGTAAAATTTTGCAAACTCTTTTCCCCCATGTGCATCAGAATGCAAGGACACCATAATTTGAAGGGGAAGTTTTATTTGGATTCAGTCTGACTGAAGCAACCTCCTTGGGCTCAGTGAATCTGGCTGCTTGAGTGAGGGTTGCTCCAGTGTGAAAGCACTGGAGGCTCATGCCCACACTTAACAACACTAATATCTCATTCATGCTCCAGCTTCTTTCCATAGAAAACTGTATGTTCAGAGGAGCATGAGCAGGCTCAGCACTGCATGCCTGTCAGTCCTGATAAGTGTCTTGCTGCAGAAGAGTAAATATATTTCCACCAGAATCCTTCCTTTCGTTCCTGGAGCTGCCAGCAGGGTCTCTACATGAATCCTCCAGGAGCAAACCAACAACCAAATGTTGAAGAGTTTCATGGTTAAATCTCCACACTGACAAATGGTTGGGAATAAATCAATACCAGGAAAAAAACCCAAAACATTGAAACCGTTTGCCAAACGACTGCATTTCCAGGTTTTCCAAGTTCATTGTCTTATTGGAAGCATCTGTGCAGCCCATATCCATATATGTTAGTGAAGAACCTACCCATACCATTAGTTTGCTTCAAAGATTTCACATTCCTTTATCATATTAATTCTTCCAGAAATAAGAAATTTGTCAAGATTCTAATGTATTCTCACTGTAGCAAAACCCCCCAGAGGTATGTACTTATGTAAAAATATTTATTCTTATTAACATAATCAGTGTGATGTGAAATAGGGTATTAATAAAACAGTGGGGGGTTTTTCGCAGAACATGACAATTTAAGAATTTATTTTGAGGAAAGAACACAGTTGCTGAAAACATATTTAAGAAGCCTGCAAATGAAGAAAATTTATGAAATTAGACAAGTTCTAGAGAGCATTTTTTGTGACTAAAATAGAATTTTCCCAGAATCTTAATATGTTTGATTCCTAAAGTTCTATAATTAAAATTGGCAATCAACAGATTTATAAAATTATCACTTGGGATTATTTAAGAACATTATTTAAAAATTATGTGCAATTGCAGAAATACAGTTTTCAGGAGGTACAAAGAGTCCTTGCAATGGAAAGACACAAAATTTTAATAATGTAGGTGGACAAATAGTAATTTAGTAACCTCTGAAGATACTGCTAGCATGAGCTAATTAAAATATAAATGCAGTGCCTCTCACCTGCTGCTTGCTGCCCCAAATCTCTTATGCAATAACACCTTTCAGCACATCAGAATGAGAAGCCAATACAAGTGCTATTTTTTTAGAGAATGTGAAATTTTTTTAAGCAAGTTGCCTCTTTGTGCAGAGAAATGTGAAACAAAACAGCCACATGGACCACTTTAAAGAAAAAAACTTGTGTTACCTGTGGTAGGCCAATTTATCCATTCTTTTGGTTTTTTACTGAGGCAGAAACTGAATTGATTTTTTTATTACCCTAAATTGCTAAGATTCAGTAATATGCTGCAAATCTGATGAGACAGCTTTGAAAATGTTGTGCCAAAAAGAAGTTTTCTTATTAATTGTAAGAAAAAATTGCTATGAAACATGTTGTGCATTAGTCTAGAAATAAGGCCCCTTCCCCAAAGTAAAATGAATAATATGGAAGCAGGTGTTTCTGTGAAAATACATGTAGAAATGGGGTGGGTGGGAAACCCCTAAGAGATGGATTTCAGAAAAGAGAGAAGTAAACGTCAGAGCCCCTGTGTATGTTTGCAGGTCTTTATGCAATGATATTCTCCTGTAGTGGAGGCAGCCCAAGTTGAAAAAAAATAACCTTAATTAAGTGCTTTTTCATTCTTGCATATCCCACTTGAAAGCTCAAAATTAAGAACCAGTTCATGACTTCCTTTCTCCTTCTAGTTTTAATTTTTTGTTTTAAAAAATCAAACCAACATCCACTGGAGCAAAGGCAGTACAGACTGGGGGCCTCATTTAGCCCAGTGGATGGGTCCTTTCTCCTGTACTGCCCTTGGGAACACAGAGAAAGGGAGGATCCTGTGTGGATTGAAGGGGTCCAAGTGACCACGCTCCTGCAGAGCATAGGAAATACTGAGTAGGAAACTGAGGGACACATCAATTAAAAAATCAAAAGTACAATTAAAACAGAAATACAGGACAAAGTTAATGTGATTTGTAGTTTTCCACAAAGGGCGGAAAACAGACATTAGGCTAATTAATATGTGAAGCTGTTTTGAGGGAGAAAGCATTTTTTGTCAACTTAGCAGAGCTAGTTCACACAGGAAGAATTCTCCCCTCGCATTCTCCTTTTTTTTACTCAAAAAACCCTTCTCTGTACATTCCAATTCCTTTAAAATCTTGCAGATCTTGGACCTCAGTCATAAAGCAAATAACCCTGCCATCTACCAGAGGATTCTGTTTGTTTGCTGATATAAGTAAGTCTGATGTCACTTGCAGTATGAATAACATGGCCAGGATTTGTCCATCTGAACCAGTCATCCCCCCTGAGCCAGGCTGATAAGAATTGCTCTCCTCTTTGGTCCAGAGAAATCGATCTCCCTCGTGGCAGCTTGGTGTGAAAGCATATGCAGATGTCTGCACAGTTACCAGCTGTTCACAGCCAGGTGACTCATTTCTGACACTGGAATATTAAAAGCAGAGTCCACAGAATCGTTTCTATCAAAAGCCTTAGGAGATGGAATTTCTAGCAAACAGCCTGCAGGAAATGCCTTTGCAACTGTCTTTAATAGCAGCATCAGCTTAATATTACTGTCCACAGTGTGGAAACTGAGTGAAACCCAGAGTCATAGTTCTATTTACTTTTCCTAAAGCAGTAACTGTGTACTCCTTTTTCTGGTGAGATCCCACTCCACAGCCAGGACTGTTTTCCAGCCTTGCATGCTCTCAAATTAGACCACATGCTTGTGTATGTCAGGAAGCATCCTTGTGATGAAGTAAATCAGGCAAATCATACCATTTAGCAATCCAGACAAATCAAATTAGAGACTCGCAAAGGAGGCTTAGAAAAGATCTCACCAACCATAAGCGGTGAATCAGATCTCAGCTCCCCTTGACTAAAATGTTACTAAAAGCAAGATCAAAATCACCACGTGGAAGACATATGGTGTGTGGTCTTTGTGTACTGCTCCACCAACACTGTCAGTGCATTTACTACAGCGTAACGTGTTTTGTTTCTCACTTTTATGTTTCTTACTGTCTCTTCTCCCCTAAAACACTTTCTCTAAGAGCTTTTGGGATCCAAAAGCAGGTCCTGGCAGTGAGCCTGCTCTCACGGGCAGGTGAGCATCACGTCCAGGCTCAGCTGGCTGAGGGACTGAGTGGCTGTGGGATGGTGGCTGGAGGGGCAGCAAGTCAAGTGTGTGGATGCCTGCAGGGATGAGCCTGCTGGAGCTGCCTCTTGTTCCATCGGGGCTGCAGTGATGCAGAGCAGCTGAGGCTCAAATCCCTCCATTCTCATGATGCTGAAACAGCAACAAAACAGCCCTTGAGACTCAATGACTTGGAGCTGTTAGGGATGATCTGGCATTCCTCTTGCCTCAGTAAGTCAGCTCCAACTTCTATTCTACCTAACTACAAATTGTTAACTTCACAGGATATGCTTAACTTAAACTTTTTAAGAGAAATTACTTTGTCCATTTCTCGGTATTTCTGGCTCCATGCTGCAGGGAGTTTAAAAAAAAAATCATTATTAGACTCTTGGTCTTTTGAAATGAGTGATGAAAAGATAGCAAATGGCATAAAACATTGAAGAGTAAAATAGTAGGAAGGGGAAATACTTAAGAGACTGGAGGATAGAAATTAACTTGGAAAGGGAAAAATACTTGAAAACCCTCAGACTGTAAATCAGCAAGGCTGCACTACAAACTCTGCTTCCTACCCAGGCTGAACAGACTCTTGGCTTTGTTTGCTCTCAGGACTGACTGATGGGAGCTGGTGCCTGCAACTCATCTCCCACTGAAACCAGAAACTGGCGTGGGAATCTCCCTAATTAGCCTCATGAACATTCTTGTAAATCCATCACTTAATATTTCTGCTCTGACCCATTCTTCCTCGAGTGATCTTTTAATCTTTTCTTAATCTCTGCCCTCAACACATTCTCTGGCAGATATCTTGTTTCTGTTATGTTTGGGAATACTTTTTATGACTCGTATTTATTATGTCAGCAAGCTGCTCTTAAAGGCTTTAGTGTGTTTATATGGCATTTGTTTAAGTTTTCATTTAATTTTTCAGACATTCGGTTCTTTATTTTTCTTCCAGACTGGATTTGCATATTTTAAAGAGATGTATTTTTTTCTTAAGCAGCTTTCATTTTTTCCTCATGTTTCACTTTGCTGGGTTTTAAGGAGAGAAGGAAGAAGGGAACTTCAGAAATTTGGTCTGGTAGGCAGAATGTATTCATTGCCTTTTACTACTGTATTTATTTTCTCTAGCACAACTCTCAATCTTACCTAGTGCCTGCTTTGAAAATTAAGTATCACCTATACAAATACTTATTTGTATAAGTTATGTTCATTAGTATATGAACAGTCACTACTCCCAGGTGATTGTTTTTTGGATATGAATTTTTCCAGGTCAATCTTTAGTGACAATATTTTTTTCTTAGGGATGGAGTCAGAGATGTGGTTTGGTGGTTTTTAACCTTTAAAAAGAACTGATCCTTTTTTCCCCCCTCTCACATATAAGCCAATTTTCCCCACTGCCATGGAAAGATGCACATTCAGAACCCATGTTTTCTTTATTTTAATTTTCACTTGTGCAAAGCAGATGCATAAACAGGTACAACCAATTACCCAACTCGTAATACAGGAAAGAATCAAGTCCCAGTAAAGCAGGAAAACAAATTTCCTATTGTTAGAAGTTTAGCTTCTTGTTGGAACAAATTAGGTATTAAAACAAGAGAGGAAATTAAAAGCGATAATGGAAATAGCCTGGGAGAAGGAGAATATATTTAAGCCTTCTAGTGAAATTAGAGTTTGGCTCACTGAGTGGGACTTGCTCTTGCAGAAGGAACTCATTCTCTATGCTGTTCTTTTTCTGAGACAAATTCACTAATAATAGATGCTACACCAGCTTTGTCTTGAGAGATAAATTAATTAATTGTGGTTACATTTCTCCATGGATATGTAGCAGAGACTGTGGAAAAAGGAAAAAGGAATATATCCTTTCTGCCCTTAAAATGCACCAAATCTTTGACTCTTACATTGCTTTCTTTACATATTTATAAATTAAGAAATATCCTTTATATTTTGAGTGCTGTTATGGTAAGTGCTCTTTTTAGGTTCTGTGATTAAATCATTTTCTGCCTGGCACATTGCCCAAGAAAAGTGGTTTTAAAATGCTGCATGAGAAGAAAACCTTCAAAGCTTTTCAGGGGTGTGTAGAACCGCTGCCAAAGCTGTGATGTCTGGAGCTGTCTTGAGAAAGCCAGATTTGTATCTCTGTGTGTGAAGGTGTGTTAGCATCTGTCTGTCTGCTCACAGTCAAGCAGAGTAGTGGCTGCTGTTCTTCATAGTGAAGGGTATAACTCAGTCATCTACAGCCCACACCTGCACCTGGAAAAATTAAGACCATTTTTCATGGAAGTTGTAACTCTGTTGGCAGCACAAGCCCCTGAGCAGTCACATAAAATTGGATAATGTCCACTGCCCACGAGGTTATTTCACCTACCTTAGGGGTGACATTGTTGTTAAAATCTCCCAGCTAAAAGAAAACCTCTTTAAAGTTATCAAAATACTTTATATGCAGGAAAATGTTTTCTTTGCTTTCCTGGGGAACCAGCCCATTCTGTCTTTTGAAAGAGTGAAAGGGGAAAAAAACTCTTTCTACACATCAAAGCATGGACAATGCATGTGTGTAAGAAAATGTGATATTTCAATTAATGCCTCAAGGGTTTTACTCCCCTAAAAAAACCTCCAAAACTTGAAGGAAACTTTCAACATTTGAGGATGGCAAGACAGATGCAACCCTGGAAATATTTGACTCTCCTAGAGAGTATAGCTGGGATGCTTTTGTTTCCTATGATGCTACTGCAAGTGAGATTTTTGGCAATGCCAGTGTGCACACCATCAGTGCAATGTTTATTACCCTTTACAGCTCCCTGGGAAGTCATTTTTAGTCCTACTCAGTTAAGGATGAGCAACATTGCAACTGCAGCACTTATATCTTACTGCTTCTAGCTTGATTGAACACGTCCCTGGAGCAGGATTTTAGTTTAGGTGAGCAACAGACATGGTCATAAAAATATAAAATAACATGGAATCCTCTTATAATCATTAATGGGAGAAAACATCTGGGAAGTAGAGAGCAATAGAAAAGTGTCACATAAGGAAGCAGCACAGCAGTTGTCTCACCACTGCCGAGCAATTTAGAAGCATTTTTACATAAAAAGCTTTTAGGCCAATCCCTGTGATGCTTTAGCCAGGTAGAGAAATAAGTGTAAAATCTGGAACCAGTTGAAATTGCTTTAAGGTAATTTTCCTCCTGGGATTTCAGTGTTTCCTTACAAATCAGCAGCCCGTCCTCCATCAAGAGCCCATTTCTGAGGAGCTGGAAAATCTCTATTAATGGATATATTTTTAAGGGAGCAGCAGCTCTGGTAAGTGTGGTGAGCAGAGTGAAGTCCCTCACACATAAATAATCCTGAGATAAAAGTGTAACTCAAAAGGGGGAGAAATTCAGCAATATAAATGTGTTTGTTTCTCTCCTGCCAGAAACATCTGATGTTAAACTTCAGAATTTGAAGCTTCAACCTTGCAGTAAATGGGTTGGACTGGGACTGTCAGTGTGCTCCTCTCTGTGTACATGGCTGGTGACTTTTACTTTTTTCCTTTTGCAGCCTGCTGTAAAGATTATATTAAGTCCAGATTTTCCACATAGTTCTTAAATTCTGGATATGATGAGGAATTTGGAAGTTAATTTTTGTTATGTGAGATGACTTTTATAAACCATTCTGAGGTGCCAAGGCCTGGTGGCAACAAATTTTACTGAACTGTAATGTTCAGGAAATACATTTGTGTATGTGACATCTCACATACAGTAACATGGAGCATATTGAATATATTTAGAAGGAGTTTAGAGCTGAGGGATCTCCTTTTCATCCTTCTTAAACCTAAACTTCTGTTAGTGAATACAAGAGTCCTTTACCTTTGACACAGGCAGTTGCTGAATATTTTGTAGTTAGGGTGATGTACAATAAAGCTTGTAACATGTTACTCAGGAATGTAAGGAGTTTTTAGTAAATAGAAGGAAAATAAACACTACCATTTTGAGATAATTTGTTGTGTTTAGGGGGGACTTGTGTGAAGGCAAGGTTAAATATGGTTACATTAATTGGTGTTACTATGATATAAAGGTAGTGAAATAAGGTCAAATTAAATTAATATAATGCCCATGTGTGTTGTGGAGTCATGTATACCACATATGGCTGAGCAAAGGACAGTAGGTCACAGCTGTGAAGATTTAAGTGGCATTTAACTGGCTAATGGGAGTTCCTGTAGCAGAAGTGATGCTGATACCTGTTCCTCAGCCAGTTTCTGCTTCTAGAGACAAAGAGTAAAGAAAATTCTACTGTTTTTGAGATTATTTTGAGTTTAGGAATGAAGACGACCTGCCTGTGTTGTGTCTTTTGTGTGCAAGCACTACTCTCCAACAGCTTTTTGAGTACAGATGCTTAGAAGGTTGACTCTAACAGATACAATGACTGTCACAAACCCAGCAGAGAAGCAACAAATAGTTTAGAAATACTTTCAAAATTTAAATGTAAAAAGTTCAGCTTACCACAATCTTATTATTGCACATTTTGATATTTGCAACAACTTTAACATGGGAGAAAAACTCAGTGCCTGGCAAAATCATGACCCATTTGACCATCGAGTCACCTTCAGATTTGTTGAAGGCATGATTCCATCCTTACCCTCTGAAAGAAGGATGTGCTGTGAAGCAGTGGGGTGACCAGCGGGTCTGATCCGAGGCTGACCCCCGCCCATGGATTCCTCTCGTTGTACAAATGAGGAATAACAAATCCCCCCTGGGACCCAGCGCAGCACGGCGCGATCGGCTGGTGTATCAGCAGGTGGGATTGTCCCTACCACGATCTCTCCCACAGGATGAGCCTTTGTCTCCCCAGCCCCTGAGCAATCCAGGCGAGGCCAGCTCCTCCGTGCCGCCTCCCGCTGCTCCCTCGGCTGCCCCGGAGCTTCCGGCGGTGCTCGGCCGCAGCCCTCGCTGCCGCTGCATCCGGAGCATCCCGCCAGGGCTGCTGCCAGGGCTGCCGCCAGCTGCTCCGAGAGCTCTGAGCACTAGGGAGAATGATTTGGCCAGCTGCCTGTGTTTAGTTAACAGTGACAGAGTGTTTTCCTTTCTTGCCCACTGAGCGTGGAAGACAAAATGAGTCCTGGTGCTCACATTGGTGCGGGCACTCGATGGCAGTGCGGCAAGGAGGGCTCCTGCTGCCCTGAGCTGGCTGTTGGAAAGGAAAGACTTTTTGGGCCTTTCCATCCCAGTCACTGGGACCTCTGCAGGGAGTACTGAGCTCCTCTGACTTTGAGCTTGCCCTTACACACTTACCACTCATCTAAGAGAATTTTCTCAACACACTTACTGATATAAAATGACACAGCAACACAATTCCCCTTTTTCCTCCCCTCAGCAATGAGCGGTACCAAGAGGGGTCCACCTTAGAGCACCAAAGATGAAGATATTTTTCAGAAAGCCAAAATCCAATTCTTGTTGAGGAAAACAGACAGAAAAGGCTGCAATCACTACTGTGATATCAGTCCAATACAACATTGGTAAGCTTTGCATTTAATTAGTACCACCAAATGGCCAACCATTCAGCTGGTATCAGCACTGGGGTTTTGGGAATAGTTAGGAGCCGGGAGGTTTATGATGAGCAAGATGACTGCTTTCCAAAGAGTGCTGCTCATTATTCACATTGGGAAGGGATATCTACTGGAACTACAAATGAGCATAATTAGGATGATTGCTCCGAATAGAATAATGATGTTAGATCAGCAGATGGGAGAATGGAGTCAGGTACGTATATCCAAGGCACTGTAGGGAATCAATATCATATTAATGAATGTAAACGAAGCAACACATTCTGAGGATCTCAAGTCTGACATCAAATAGGATGCAGATGGGAAGTGATTTAGTTTATCCCTCATTATGTTGTTAATTGTTGTTATTGTAGGTAATTATGATGAACTTATCCTCACTGAGTCCAGGCAGACTATTCAGAGAATTGTGGATAAACAGTAATGGTATACAAACAATTTGATATTGCTTTCAAATGGTGCTAGGTACTGTAGTATCTACGTTTTTTTGGCATTTACATGATCAAAAATGGCAATTTTCTGGAATATAATTTGTTGCAGGGAAATTGTCACCAGTGCAGCATGGAAACAGCTCATTGCCCACTGGGTGTCATTTCATTCTCACTGTCCAAACCCCAGGATGTGAAATCATTTCAGAACAACGAGATGTAATTATGCACTTTTTGTATTAATATTTCTGCTCAAGAAGGTTCTGCAACATGACTTCTAAGTCTGCTCTTCTTAGAGAGAGAACAATTTCCATATGGTTAAGAGTACTCTGTGCCAGGACTCAGCAGCTGGGATCACATTTTTCCAAAGTGTTTGGTTGCTGCTTATGTGCTGTGAGAACCAGAATTTCACCCACTCTGATGCTTGTGACCAGTTTTGTAAGAATCTCTCCTGGCTGGACATTGAGAACTGTGGTAGCTGGCTGTTTGAGGCCTGGAAAACATAAGGTTATTTTAATTATTAATATCACTTGCATCGTGGCTCACAGTTAAGCCAACATTCACTTGCAGAATGGATTTAGGAGGAGTCTTTTTCCTGATATGCATGTGCTGCTTGTAGCCAAAATTCCTTTGCGAGAAGGGACTCATAGCACCTTTGAACATATACGTGTGCTCCTTAAGCAAGTTGAAGGTGCCAAATTTACCTCAGCCTAAGGGATAAATGAAGCTGTCTTGAGCAAACAATTACTTTAAATTTAAATCCATTATTTTCTCCTGGTTTTTTTTTCCCATCTGATTTTCAGGAAACACAGAGATTTCAAGCAACTGAGCTGAAAAGAGCCACACAGTTGAGGAAAAGCAGCTAATTCTTTTAGTGCAAGGAAACTATTTCATCTCAAATTGTACAGAAAATAGAAATTTTCCCCAGTGAAGCTTGCAACAAAGAGATCAGGAACGTAATATACATGGGAAAATGTCAGAGAGGAAAAGTATGGATGGCATGAGGAATGAGAAGCTTGGCCCAGAGGTAACTTTGTGCTTTGATAAATCTCTCTCATCAGAGCTGCAGAATGACCTGAAAGGAGGCTGTGGTGAGGTGAGGGTTGGCCTTTTCTCCCAGGTAGCCAGTGATTCTCAGCGTCATATCCCCCCACAAGGAAAGAACAAATACTTGAATGGCATGGAGAGGGATTTGAAGCATTGCACTGCATCATCATGAGCTTGATTTTAATGCTGATGTGAACAGACCCTAAACTCTTCTTCAACCAGAAAATCATCAGAGTATTATTTTGAAATGCATAGTTTGCATTTAAAGAGAAGCTGTTGACAGGACACAGGAGACAGAACCTCTCCTTGGCCAAATTTGTGTATTCCCCAAATTTGGCATGCACATTTCACTAATCCCTCTGTCCTGTTTATGTGACATCCAGGGACTTGATAGTTTATCTTCTGAAAACAGGTGTTTCAGCATAAACATTCAAATGAGCTAGGGAAAATCTGCAGGGAAAGAAAACACCTTTCACTTAGTTGAGGAATCAAAAGCTGTGGCTTATTTTGATGTGTGTTTGAAAAGGAGCTGAAGTGATAGGAAAGACAAGTCCATCAAGCATCAAATGCCATCTTATGTTGAAAAGCTGCTATGCCAACCTTGAGACTTTAAATATTCTCATTTAAAAAAATTGTAAACCAATATAATTTCTGTTCTAGGTTAATTAAATATTTTCAGAGACTTGGAATGGGGTGGTAGCTCTCTCCTGAATAGCACTGATGTTCCTGCACAGGGATGCTCAGTAATGGTACCTGTCAGGCTGAAGGTGACTTTGGGGGAAAGGAGGAGAGGAGATGAAGGTGTTTTTCTGGCAGCTCATTAGGTATGAAAAGAAAGACTGTATTCTGTTCAGAGTGAAAACTTTGGATAAGTCAAGTCATCCATTAATTTCAGTGTAGAGGGAGTTCACATGTACGGGAAACTTATTTTAATTTTCATATAGTAAAGAAAATCAACAGAAGTAATAAAAAAGGCTGAGAGTGGACTGATTCTGAAATTTCTTATGCTAGGGCATCTAAAACTTTGGTTGAAGAGTCAGGGATTGTGCTCAGTCTCAGTCCTTAACTTTCTTTAAGGATTATGTTTTATTCTTGCCTTTGCTTCTCCAAATAATCCATCCATTAATTTTAGGTTTGAAAAAACCACCTAGACACCTTTAAAGGAATTGTTCCAAGGGGAAGTCAAAGTAAAGTATTTTTCCCTTTCTAATGTGTTTATTGATGGAAAAACAGCTTCCAAAATTTATTCATTGGTTTTGGTCCCACAGAAGCTCCATTTATCAAAAATATTAATAATTTCCCGGAAGATATTANNNNAGAGTACTCTGTGCCAGGACTCAGCAGCTGGGATCACATTTTTCCAAAGTGTTTGGTTGCTGCTTATGTGCTGTGAGAACCAGAATTTCACCCACTCTGATGCTTGTGACCAGTTTTGTAAGAATCTCTCCTGGCTGGACATTGAGAACTGTGGTAGCTGGCTGTTTGAGGCCTGGAAAACATAAGGTTATTTTAATTATTAATATCACTTGCATCGTGGCTCACAGTTAAGCCAACATTCACTTGCAGAATGGATTTAGGAGGAGTCTTTTTCCTGATATGCATGTGCTGCTTGTAGCCAAAATTCCTTTGCGAGAAGGGACTCATAGCACCTTTGAACATATACGTGTGCTCCTTAAGCAAGTTGAAGGTGCCAAATTTACCTCAGCCTAAGGGATAAATGAAGCTGTCTTGAGCAAACAATTACTTTAAATTTAAATCCATTATTTTCTCCTGGTTTTTTTTTCCCATCTGATTTTCAGGAAACACAGAGATTTCAAGCAACTGAGCTGAAAAGAGCCACACAGTTGAGGAAAAGCAGCTAATTCTTTTAGTGCAAGGAAACTATTTCATCTCAAATTGTACAGAAAATAGAAATTTTCCCCAGTGAAGCTTGCAACAAAGAGATCAGGAACGTAATATACATGGGAAAATGTCAGAGAGGAAAAGTATGGATGGCATGAGGAATGAGAAGCTTGGCCCAGAGGTAACTTTGTGCTTTGATAAATCTCTCACATCAGAGCTGCAGAATGACCTGAAAGGAGGCTGTGGTGAGGTGAGGGTTGGCCTTTTCTCCCAGGTAGCCAGTGATTCTCAGCGTCATATCCCCCCACAAGGAAAGAACAAATACTTGAATGGCATGGAGAGGGATTTGAAGCATTGCACTGCATCATCATGAGCTTGATTTTAATGCTGATGTGAACAGACCCTAAACTCTTCTTCAACCAGAAAATCATCAGAGTATTATTTTGAAATGCATAGTTTGCATTTAAAGAGAAGCTGTTGACAGGACACAGGAGACAGAACCTCTCCTTGGCCAAATTTGTGTATTCCCCAAATTTGGCATGCACATTTCACTAATCCCTCTGTCCTGTTTATGTGACATCCAGGGACTTGATAGTTTATCTTCTGAAAACAGGTGTTTCAGCATAAACATTCAAATGAGCTAGGGAAAATCTGCAGGGAAAGAAAACACCTTTCACTTAGTTGAGGAATCAAAAGCTGTGGCTTATTTTGATGTGTGTTTGAAAAGGAGCTGAAGTGATAGGAAAGACAAGTCCATCAAGCATCAAATGCCATCTTATGTTGAAAAGCTGCTATGCCAACCTTGAGACTTTAAATATTCTCATTTAAAAAAATTGTAAACCAATATAATTTCTGTTCTAGGTTAATTAAATATTTTCAGAGACTTGGAATGGGGTGGTAGCTCTCTCCTGAATAGCACTGATGTTCCTGCACAGGGATGCTCAGTAATGGTACCTGTCAGGCTGAAGGTGACTTTGGGGGAAAGGAGGAGAGGAGATGAAGGTGTTTTTCTGGCAGCTCATTAGGTATGAAAAGAAAGACTGTATTCTGTTCAGAGTGAAAACTTTGGATAGGTCAAGTCATCCATTAATTTCAGTGTAGAGGGAGTTCACATGTACGGGAAACTTATTTTAATTTTCATATAGTAAAGAAAATCAACAGAAGTAATAAAAAAGGCTGAGAGTGGACTGATTCTGAAATTTCTTATGCTAGGGCATCTAAAACTTTGGTTGAAGAGTCAGGGATTGTGCTCAGTCTCAGTCCTTAACTTTCTTTAAGGATTATGTTTTATTCTTGCCTTTGCTTCTCCAAATAATCCATCCATTAATTTTAGGTTTGAAAAAACCACCTAGACACCTTTAAAGGAATTGTTCCAAGGGGAAGTCAAAGTAAAGTATTTTTCCCTTTCTAATGTGTTTATTGATGGAAAAACAGCTTCCAAAATTTATTCATTGGTTTTGGTCCCACAGAAGCTACATTTATCAAAAATATTAATAATTTCCCAGAAGATATTATTGGTAGAGTTTGTAGATTCATAAGAGCTAGAGCAGAAAAGAGCTAAAGTGCAAAGGAGTAGAAACAAAACAGGGAGGTGCAAACCTGTCCTTTCTGCTGCTTTGGACAGTTCACACTTCAAAATTCTTGGGATGTTATTGCTGAAGATTGGACATATACCTGGACCTGCAAATGATGCTGCAAAAGCCTGGTAACAAATTCTAAAGGATTTTCAACCCCACAACCAGAATTATTACCACCATCTTGTTGAGCTTCTTTAAGGATTTGATGTATCTACCAGTCAATTAGTACAAGATGGAATCCAAAGTCAGTGGTTTGATCAATTCCCTACTGCTCTATCCCCTTGGTGGAGGGATATGCTCTCTTAGAGATGAGTTTCTGCAGTGCATATGAAGAGATGAATTGCAGCTAGAAAGCTGAGAAGAATAAAGAGACACCAAAAAAAATAGTCTCATTGTAAATCAGTCAGTGCAACTGCCATTGAAATCCTTGTAATGATGCAAGGGATGTTATTTCTGTGGCTTATTGGAAATCAGAAATTTTTTGGTCCTCAATCAAATGATCCTGTTGTTTCCTGGGCTTCTTTGGAGAAGTATAATGTCAACACAGACAGCACTCTGGTTTGTCCTTGGGCTCTTATATTGGCCACATCTCTTAGAGTCTCCTGACTGAATCCAAAATCCCCCTTTGCCTGGAGGCCCCTCTGCTCTGCCATGCTGCAGCCTGGCACTGCTCAGAGGACAAACCACAGCCACGTTCACTTGGCTCCATTTAGAGGGGTCCAAATTGCTTGGAAAGCAACAGAGTCACACTTGTGAAATGTCAAACCCTTGCATGTGAACAGATTGCTTATTATATTATGCTCACTGGAGATTAAGAAGTCAAGGTCTGGATCATTTTAAAAATGAACCGAGGCATCTGTTCCTAGCTCTAGAAACATTTAGCAACCTGCAGCTGAGTGGGGAAATGTTTTAAATGAGCACTGGGCTTTAAATTCAGAGACATGCCCACGGATATGGCACAATATACCCAGAGCTCCAGTAATTCTCTGATGTGCTGCCACTTAAGAAGCAAGAGAACCTAAACCAACTGGACGTGATTTCTGGAAAATTAACTGTACAGCCTTGGCATAGACCGTGCATGTAGGCATTTAGTCTGCAAACAATAAGAAAGCACTCAACTGTATTCAAAAGTGTCAGCACTTGGCAAAGCTCTCTGGGAGGGGTGCTCAGTGCATTTCAAAGGATAACAAAGTTACATGGTCAGGATCAGTGCAGGGCCCTTCCTCAGCATCTTCTCTCATCACCTTCCCTCCCACAGGCCTTGTGCTTCTTCTCACTCCCAGACATATGGCCAGCCAAAGACCCTGTAAGTACCCAGAAGGAAATCTGTCCCACAACTTTTCTATACAGGCTTGTGCATATTTCGTGTGATACCTAATTGGTAAATATTTATAAACATTTTGAATATTTGACATGATGGTTTATTTAGCAATTTCATTTCAAATCTTGCATGAAATATTTCTGCTTTTTGTCTCCCTCCTTTCTCTCATCTTTGTTTTCTTTCTACAATAATTTTTACTTGGGGGAGTTTTCTGTTCATATTTACAGAATTACCTCTCCATTTTTTTTCTGCTGTCTCTTCTCAAAATGTTAATCTAAGCAATGCAATATTTCTCTCCTTGATATATGTGTATGTATCATGTAGATGAAATACAAAGAGCCAAGAGCTCAAAGAAACATAAAAAGAGACTCTGTGCAATGTGCCTACAGCTTTCATTTGCACAGCAAATTTAATGCTACCCAGAAATGCCAGAAAGGTTCCTGGTCTTAGCTTTTCTCATTTCACTTAATTTTTTTACTCAAACTCCATCCCTCTGACCTGAAACAGCTCTTTTCTGAAAAAATCTGGTTGGTTTTGAACAGATGTGGAGACATGACAGAGTTCATTTAGAACATAATCAACAGATAATAATAGGGTACTCGGAGAAATTGCAGTGAATGACAAGTACCATCAGCCTTTTCAAAACAGCAAAATTAGACATTTTTAACTCCACATGCACAACAGTGTTAGAAGAAGCAGGAAATGACTAATTTGGAATCCTTTTATTACGTTCTAGTTTTTTAAAAATGATATTGTAACATTCTCAGGCATTATCCTGATCCTTCTCTGCTCACTGCCTCTATGGGAAATAAAATTCTCTTCCATGTGTTATTTGAAACAGACTGGCTCTCTTGCCTACTTAGTTGTATCCCTCATCTTCCTCCCAGAGGCTTGACAACGGGATGAGGCCCCAGCATCTCTCATGTGTGATTTGCAATTTGCATTACTGTAAAAATCCGTCTGGTTTATGAGCCTCGTAATCCTCAGACTTCCATAATATGGCACCTAACTGGGGTGCTTGGGAAGGTTTGGGTTATTGTCATTGCCTGTGTTGCTCCTGCTGCACTGCCAGGAGAACTGAGCTGGATTTTGTGTCCCCAGCCCTGAGTTTCTTGTTGTGCTACAAGTCTGACCCCACTTGCCACCCACTGCCTGTCCAGGCTTGCAGCCAGAATGGGTCTCCACAGAACTTATTTAGACAGGAGGGCCAAGTGCCTGGTTTAGGGGTCGAACCTGGCTGGCAGGGCAGTGGTGAAGTGGGGACTGTCCCTTTGCACACCAGGACACAGTGGCCATCTGCCCCTCTGTGTCCTGGCAGAGTCACGGGACTCCTCAGGGCTCTGATCTTCAAACACCTTGGAGTAACACGAGTCACAGAGAATCACAGGGCCACAGAATACTCTGGGTTTGAAGGGGCCCGCACAGATCATCAACGTCCAGCTCCTGGCCCTGCACAGGGCAGCCCCAAGAATCCCACCATGTTCCCAAGAGTGTTGAGCTCCTGGAGCTCTGTCAGGTTTGGTGCTGTGACCACTGCCCTGGGGAGCCTTCTCCAGTGCCCAAGCACCCTCTGGGTGAAGAATATTTTTCTATTATCCAACCTAAACCTCTCCTGACACAGCTTCAGGCCGTTTCCCCAGGTCCTGTAACTGCTCACCAGTGTCTGGAAGTATCTGGAAATGCATCCTTGTTCTTCTTCAGCTCTTCCTCCCACCCCCCACTCATCTCTGCCCTGGGGTGCAGCCTTCCATCCGCTGTCCCAGCACTCCTTCCTGCAGGGAAAGCAGCATCTTGGATGCTTCCAAATGTGTGAAATACAGGCAAATGTGTGAAATACACAGAGCTGGCACAAACACCGACAGAGCTTGGGTGCTGCTTGTAAATAAATCTTCTTGGCTTCCTTGGGATTTTTTCCGTGCGTCAGAACTCACAATTCAGGATTTTAGATGCAGGTACAGAATTTCTGCTTGCGTCACCAGAACTGTGCTTTGCAAGCCAGGATCAGGAGAAGCTTGGCTGTCAGACCTCTGTTAATCTCAGTTTTAAAGTAAAGAATAATGTGTGCTTGAGAGAAATACCCTGACATGAGGAGAGTCATTGAGTGCGTTCTCACCATCAGGGAGATCAGGATTTTCTATAATGACTGTGAGCATTAAGGGAGACAGAAAAAAGATGACAAATGGTTTTGTAAGAGGGATCATCAGAAGACACAGCAGGCTCAGTGATCTTTGAGACTTCTCTTAACAGATGAGAAGTCTCCTGAGAGATGTAATCTGTCCTCCTGCCTGGCTGCAGAACTGCTGGAGGGCAGTTTTTTTATTTTATTTTATTTTATTTTATTTTATTTTATTTTATTTTATTTTATTTTATTTTATTTTATTTTATTTTATTTTATTTTATTTCTACAGCCTGTATCTTGTATAGGATGCATGGCTGCTTGTGTCTACTTAAAACTCAGACTAAAAAACTTTGAATGAGGAAATCATCCACAGTTTCTACAAATGTACAGGACCAGTAAAAACATTAAGCTTGGAGATGTGCATAAAGTTGGGTCTTGATAGAGTTTGCCAGCTGGGAACCTGTCATTTGCAGATGCTTTGGAAGCACTTTCCTAGTTGCTACTAAATGTCTTTCCTTAAAGAATGGAGAAGAGGGAAAATAATCTAATACTAACTAGTTGCTGAGATGATGTGGAAGTGGTGATGAGAATTACCTAAAATGTTGGTTAAGAGATAAGCTTGTGAACTTTGCAAACAGTACATAGAGAATGGTATTAAAGATCAGTAGAGTTCTCACCCTTGTTTCTTTTAAAGCTGCTGGGCTAATTAAGCATCTCCATTACCTGTGGCAGCAAGGCATTTCATTCCCACCCTATACATGTTTTCAGATCTATCTATATTTGTTGTCCTTCACTCTTTCTGTAGTTATTTTGAGGCTGATATTTTTGTTTGGCCATCTAACCTCTCAGTGAAGAGGCAAGCTTTCAATTTATTGAAATTCATCTTGGTGTGGGGAAGATTAAAGCATGGAATTGATTTGAGAGGAGTACTTTGAAGCCATAAAGTACAATCTGTCTTTCATTTACATTTCAGACTTTACCTCACCCTGTATTTGAAAACATTTACTCCACAAATCCTATCTATCCCCACAAAATGCCCAGGTACTAGATTTAGATGTAAATGGACCATCATTTTCTGCCTGAGACATAAGAACATCTTAAATCTTAGAGCTCTAGTTTGGCACATTTATGGAAGTCTTGGTGCCCCAGCTTCTGCAATGGGATGAAAGACAAAGATCTGCTTGTTGTACTCTCAGGTCTCAATGAAGATTTGAAATTCTTGCTCCTCTCCATTAACAACACACTTAGAACACCTGGTCTGATTCCAACACTCAAGCACAAAAAGAGGAACTCAGATCTAAACTTTTTGACACATAAGAGGATGTAAACATACGAGTTTCCCCTCGCAGAAGGTGTCAGCAGTAAAATCCCTGCTATTCCCCAGCTGTCTTCAGCTCCTTCTCCTGAACATGGATCAGAAATGGCTTCTTCCCTTTCCTCTGGGAACGCCCCACTTGCAGCCCTGAGGGGCTTTCTGGTTCCCTGTGATTATTCAATTATTCTGTGCTCTTCCCAGCTCTTCCATGCATGAAAAGCGAAGCTGGGACACACACACACACATTCACTGTAGAAGTAACCTCAAACCTATGACACAGTCATTAAACCAACTGATTTTAAAAATTCATTATAATCTAAGTTCTGAAGGGGAAAAACAGGCCAAAGAAGTTAAACCACCTCTACGTATTTTTGACAGTGCTGTTCTAAGTAATTAATGAATGTTTGTACAGAGCTTTGAGATCTTTGTGTAACAAGGAAGGCTAATATGTTGCTATGTGTAAATGATAGAACTGATAATTTAGAAAATACAGAAGCACAAAGCCAGGTTACCCTTATCATTTCATCAAAGCCAGGTTTAACTATCTTCTTTTGGCTGCTGGCTTAATTAGATAGGGTACTGAATTTAATTAACTCATCAAACCTAATTTGAAAAGATCTCTCAAGTCAGTTAGATCTTGTCTTATGCTTATTATTCCTATTTGTTGCATCAAGCCTTTAATATTACCATTTTGTTATGATATTAATGGTAGCCTTAATTGTGCTCTAATTTACAACATTTACTCAGATGGTGGCACTTTCCTCATTTTTTAAGTGTCAGCACGTGAAAATCAATCACAATTTAATTTAAGGCAGGGAAATTGCTCTTCTAGCCCTCTGTGAAGTCAGGTACAGGTTATCTCTTCCCCCACAAGTGTAATTTGTGTTTGCAAAGCCAAATTATTTCTCAGGAAATCATGTTGAGTTTCTGAAGTTCCATTTCTTGGGGAGGTGTTGTGACAATGATCATCTGGATGTTCTTTCAGGAATGTTTAAATAAATTCTAAGGTTTGAGGCTGGAGTTGGTATTACAACTATATGATTCATTTGAACACATCTGTGTGTGATGCTCCAGCTTGTTGTACCAGTCTGAAACTTCTTAAAAGTTACAAAAGAAAGAATTACTAGGAAAGAACCTAAGCTGAAAAATTTGCTGTATATTTTAACCAGTTAGCAGGACCTTTTTTTTTGCCATACTTTTACATTCCTAGAGATACGCCACACAGAGAGCAGAGATCAACTGACTGCTTAAAATCAAAATTTCCCTAGAAATTATCTACTTGTTCTGTAAAACTTGTTCTGTTGTCATGCAAGCTATGCTGCTGATAGAGACATTGCTAATTTAGTCTGGAGGAGTTCCTGTACTTCTGTGAAAAGCCATCGACATGCTGTGTAAATCAAATGCTTCTTACTCTTCCAGGCAGTAGTTTTGCAGAAGTAACCTTGCTCACAATTTCTCTCTCTTCCTTTTCTCGTTTGCCTGTTTGCAGCCCAGCACAATTAAATACCTTTTATTCTGTTTTCCCAGAACGACTACCGGAAGTTATCTATGCAATGCAAGGACTTTGTCGTGGGGGTGCTGGACCTGTGCAGGGACACTGAAGAGGTGGAGGCTATCCTGAATGGGGATGTGAACATCCATTTGTGCCCCGAGCACCACCGGCCAAGTCTGAGCAGGATTAAACTTGCTATTAAATACGAGGTCAAAAAGGTAAGCTCTTCCTTTGGCTCCCTGGGGAATATGTCTTCACATTTAATTATGCTTCCTTGATGCCACCTGAAAAATCAACAAAGGATAGATTTCAGTGGGACCAGGACTGTCCCTAGGGTTTTAGCAACTTGTGGCTTGATTTGCATTTTCTAACATCCTTTAATATGGAGAAGGTTATCTGTGAAGTGAAAAGTAAATTCTTCTTTCTAAAGAATTATTTGAAACAACTATTCAGCCTTACAGAAGTGTGTTGTGTGAATGGAAAATGTTATTCTGGCAAATTCTAGGCCTGGGTGGTCCCAATTAATTGCTCCTACAATATGCATTGATGGAAACTGGGCTCCTGCTACGGGACTCAAAGAGCATTCCAAATTTTTGAGCTAACATCTGCTCTCTCCTTCCCCTCCCAAACCCACCACCTGCTTCAATCTGCCTCTTGACTGTGCTGCTGTGCTGGCTGGAGAAGGTCTTTTCCTGTTATGAAAGCCATTAATTAAAGTGAATCTTAAAACATATTTGAAATTAAATGCTTTCATGCAGGAGCATGTAGTATGGTGCCAAATATTCTCTCCTAGGATGTTGTGTCTCTGCTTTGTTCCATCACCAAAACCAAGCTGAACATCTCAGTTCACAGTCAGGTGTTCAACAGGCTGGGTCAAGTTAAGTTATTGAAACTGTTGCTTTGGTAACAGGAGGCCAAAGTTGCTCTGGTGCTCTTTTGGAAAATGAACTCATCTAAAAGACACAGAGAGTAGCTCATCATGGACCAGTGCCCAGTGATCCATGGCCTGAGAATCATCAGTCACAGCACCACAGAACATTCTGAGTTGCAAGGGACCTTTGCCAGAACCTCGAGCCTTTTCAATGTGTGAATTCTCCTCTGCTACTTTGCTCGCTCATCCTTCTAAAAATTTCTGTCACCCTTTTGATACCAAGACCACGAGCTGGAGCTGCTGTGCCACTCTGAGCACTTCCACCCTGGCTTACCTGGCTCCAGAGGGACATTCCCCCATTTCTTACCCTGTCTGTATGTGCAGCTTTTCACAGTGCATGAACATTGACCTAAAGCACCAGTGGGAGGTCATGTACAGCTGATCTTTTCATGTATGAATGTCTTCCTAAGCCCAGGGAAGCTGAGCATCCTTTCTGGATCCCAGCAACTTGTTGCACACTGGTAATAACTGTTAAAGTAATTACAGGATATGAACACGAGCATTCAGCAGTGTCGTGAGGACTCCCAGGTCAGCACTTCTCAGCACATCCTTTCAGCAGCCAGTGTGTGTCTATGGGTAAGATGAGTATTTAACTGCTAACTCAGAAACAAGACAGTTCAGCCTGTGGGAGGCAGAGACACACTCAGATAAATGGCTTTGGCTTTGGCAGTGACATGATAATGGAGTGACACTGGTCACACTTGCTGAACAAAGACACTGTGTTATGGTATCACAGTAATAAATTCCTTAAGAGGCAATGTATTTCAGATGCAAGCTTTTTATTCAGTTGAGAGATATTTAGGTTTATGTGTACAAATCCTGTGCTTTGAAATCCATTTTCATTTTAAGGAAATCCTATAATAGAGAGGGGTCAGAGGCAGGAGGAAGTATTATGCATGTTTAATAAATGGATTCTTGGACAGATTCTGTGAATTTGAAGTCACTTTTTCAAAGCTAATGATTCATCGTGACTAGACCTTGTCCAGTTCTGGGCTCCTCAGCACAAGAGAGATGTGCAGCTCCTGTAATGGGTCCAGCAGAAGATAAGGAGGGACTGGAGCACCTCTCTTACGAGGAAAGGCTGAGGGAGCTGGGCCTGTTCAGGCCTGAGAAGAGAGAGCTGAGAGGAGACCTCGCCGGTGCCTGCAGGGAGCTCTGTGCTCCAGCTAACAGCACAGGAGGCATCACACAGAAACTGATGCCCAGGAACTTCCACCTGCATATGAGGAATAATTTCTTTACTGTTCCGTGACCAAGCACTGGAAGAGATTGCCCAGAGAGTGTGGAGTCTCCCTCACTGGGGGTATTCAAGAGCTGTCTGAACACAATCCTGTGCATCTGCTCTGGGACGACCCTGCTTGTGCAGGAGTTTTACACAAAACAACTTTAGGGAATTCAGAATGGTCTGACAAAGAAAAAAAAAAAAAAGTGTTAGTGGTTCTGAGTTATTTTTTCATTAAGTTCATATCCAGACTAAATATTTGCACTTGCATGGGAAATTTTAAGAAATATTTGATGTTTAAAAAAATCTATTTCTACCATTAGCTTCTTAATTCACATTTCCATATTAATACTCAGTGCCTACAATAGGCTTTCTTTGATGAAAAATTGCAGAGAACCATGAAATGCATTGAAAATTATTATTTAATATCCATTATTTTACTTTTCCAGCTGATGATGCTGTCTGTATTTCATCACATTTTTATTTCTAGAGTCTGGGAAAGATGTCAAGGACTCCCACCCTCAGATAGAAGAGCAATTGCATCTGCAGAGTTTCATCAGGCCTTTGCAAAATCTTTTAAAATATTCCTTGTTCTTCCAAATTTCTTTGTTACTTCACTGTCCTCATACAGAGCAGTTACTGCAGTCACAGCTGTCTAAGGAAAATGTTGTGTTCACATCAGGGCTGAAGCCTTCTTACCTCCTCTGCTCAGTAAACCTGCAAATGGTACCTACAGCAGGTTTTTGTCCATGCCCTAAATGATCTGTCTCTGCATTTTTCCTTCTATGCTTCTAATTAAATTCCCCTGTTACCTCGTTCATTTTCAACTTCAAAAAAGCAATTCTGTGGTCAAGTGAAAGGACAGGGTTTTATTGATCATTAACGTTTTTCCTAATTCAAAGTTTGAGATGAATCTTGTAAAGTCATTCAAGAAAGCATCAAAAATTACAGGCTTCACTTGCTGGTCTCTTTTTTCCTTTTCTTTTCTTCTGCAAAGCATGCTACTAACACATATGAGAAGATGGTGAGAAGCTTAAGGCTCCGATTCCAGGACTTTCTATAAAAGATATTTGAAGAATTAAGAAACTCTGCTTTTACGTATTTTGCAACAAGGAGAAACCCAAAATTACAGTAAATTTGCAACAATCCCATAGCGTGGGGTAAAAGTTCAGTTCTTGGAAAGAATCCAGGACTCAGTAAATGCTCAAGTGTTTGAAAATTGTTTGTTTTGCTCTTGACAAACTGTTTTCATTTTCATAATTTTCAAGGAATCATTAAGAGAGCTGATCTAAATGGAAAAATGCCTCTGGAAAACTTGGTCAGAGGACATATGAATGAATTTTTTCCAAAAATCCTGGAGTACAGAGTAATTGCTTAGTTCTTTCAAAAAGTGTGAAGAATAACAGCAATACAGCATTTTTATAAACAACTGACTAAACTACTGTAATTTTGGGTTTTTACCCTGTACCAATATGATCCTTTCTTGTCTCTCTTTAATATTGGCAGGGGACTTGTGTCAACATTTACCTTTAGGTGTAAAGATGTGGCTTCTCTGTAGGTGTAAAGCTATTGCTCCTCTGTAGGAGGTGACATTCATTTCCCTTCTTTCCCATGGCAAATGGCAAAATTATCATTGCTCTATTCTTTTAATTGCAAATGTTGAGTGCCCATCTCTGTCTTCTCAGCAGCTCTGTTCAGAACCACCACAAAGCCAGAGCACCTTTCTCTTTCACGAGTTTCAATTTAATTAACAGTAAGACACACAAATTGGGTTGGAAAAAATAATAAGAATTAAACAGAACACCAGATGGCTGTGCAAATCCTATTTAAGAGAGAGCTGGAACAGGAACTTTTTTCATAACTATATTATTAATCATTAACATATGGAGGATGCTCTGAACAGAATACTCATGGCTGCATTAGATTATAACTTTTCACTGCGTTGGTCACGCGACTCAGATACTTGGTGGCACGAGAGGTCCCAGCTGTCATTAACTGCTGCAACAGCCTGAGTGGGAGCTGGAGAAGGTTAGGCCCTGAATGGGCAAGAGAAGCAGCCCTGCCTGTGCTGAAGAGACAGTTCTGCCCCCCAAAACGTGCAGTAACACACAGCCCCAAACACAGCTCCACTGGAGCAGCCTTAGAAGGTTTCCTGGGACAGCTTGGATTTTGCCCGGGAAGCACAGGAAAATAAGGTGGAGAGCAGAGGGCAGGAGCAACGCAGAACTGACAAGAAGGTCTGGCACTAGGAGAGCAGGAGGGCACCCGTGCCACATGCCACGGTGGGTGGGATCTGCGTGCTCTGCGTTCGCCGCCATCCTGCAGAGCCCTGCGGGGAGTGCCCTGGGGAGAGGGGAGAGGGCACACCAGGCCCGGCCCACAGCCTGCACAGCAGCCTCAACACCGGTGGAAAACCACATTTGGGTGACCCAAACGAAGTGACTCACATCCACAACTTTAATTTAGGAATTTCTCATAGGACAAGCATTGATCTTTCAGTGCCCCAGTGGCTGTAACACTCACAGATATGGCTTGGAACAGGACAGGGCTATGGTTTCCCATCTGATGAGAAACCTCAAGGAGAAGAACTCCTCAATCAAAAGGGCTTTCAGAAAGTTGTATTTTTGTTTCTGCAATCCCTCATTATTTTTTTCCCACTTTTTAGTTTCAGGAATATTTAACTGAGGTCTTGTGAAGTCGTTGATGGCCTGGACAGTGGTGGTGGGAAGAAAAGTATCTCTTGCTTCTGTCAGGGGAGAGCCAGTGAATACTGTAAAATGTAACCTAATATCAGTGGAAACACTGTGGTCATTCTGGACTCTAAAGCTTACCCATGTAATTTTTCTTTTTACATTTTTAATTGCATGTTGCAGATGTTTTGACAGAGATTGGAAAGGGAAGGAGTTACTTCCCTTCCCCACAGAATGCATTTCTATATCTGAGTATTTCATTAGCAAGGTTCCTTCCTCCCACTAAAATCTGTGACTCTGATTATTTCCTTTTTTCCCAGATGTTTTAATTTCTTTTCTTTTCCTTGACGAATCTCATTTTGTTATTTCCTGCACATACATCCATCCTCTTAAGGTTTCAATGAATCATTTCTCCATCCTGAATATTGTCTGCAATATTCCCAGTTTTCTGTAATGTGCAGACTTAATTATTTTCATTTGCAAAGTGTCACAGGGTCTTAAATGTCCATCAAGATACAGACAAGTGAGCACAAGAACACATCAACACCTTTGTATGGATGTACATAACTGATGAAAGGGCGTGAAATTACCTTTATTAATAATTAATAATAAAATTCGCATAGAAAAGAGCAATTAATATGGTTTGCTACAAACCTGACCTTAACTGACTCCAATTTTGACTTTGCCTAATTCCCCATAGGCAACAGACCTGTAAAGGTGCATTTGGGATGGAAAGTCAGATATGGATGGTAGAATCCTTAAAATAATTATAAATAAATCAGCATTTCAAATTATTGAGGGTCTTTCCCCAAGTGGTGTTCAGATGTGGATCTGCACGGGTACTGTCCCAGGGTGAGGCTCTCCTGTGTGAGCTCCTTGTCACACACCAGCATGTCTGCCTTAGGGCACATTTTTGGGACTCTGTACCTGATGGAGAGAGGAGTCTCATCCTGTGAGCGAGTCTGTCTCCCCATCAGCCCTGCTGGGAATAAATCCATCTGCACCAGAGGCTTCTGAGCTCGAGCACCAGCCCAGTTTCTTCACCATGTAGCCAAGGGAAAATAGTTCCTGGCTCTCCTGGGGAGGAAGAGGCTATGGTGTTTTAAATCTCTCCTTCTGTGCCCTCTCTGGCTGTTTTTTCAGATACCAAAGGGACATTGTTGTTTGGTAGTTTTTTATTGTGGCATGTTTTCAGATGAATAATTCAATAATAAGGATTTTCAAGTGGTTTTGATTTTGCACAGATATGAAAATCCTGGAACATTAAAGGCTGGGACTTGCAATTCAGTTTCTTGTTTTCAGATAAATAATTCAGTGATAAGATTTATTCATATATGTAAAAAAAGGAGAAATCAGACAGTAACAATAAATCTCTGCAGAAAACATGCAGCCCCCTAGAAGAAGGAACTGAAGTTTTCCAAAGAGCAAACCACCTTATTCCCTACCCTAGAGGAGAATGCTGAGCCCAAAAAAGCCCTATCTTTGTCTCAGGAAAGTCAAATTATAAAGAAACTTAAAGGCAAAGCAAGGTTTAAACTGAACCAATCAAAGAATTTGTGTAAACTCTACATTTTCTAGTTACACACATCAAACATATCAGATTCGCCTTTTCATTTAATATGGTATAAAATTAACAGGAGAGCAACAAAAGTCCCTTCCACAATTTATTATTAATTTTGCCTTTCCAGTCAGCACTGAAAAACATTCGTGTCAATGGGCAAATTGCATTTGCAGAGGTCTTGGCAGTTTTATTTACCCCATTATTTTTGTTTTCTATTAGACCAATTTGTTTTTATTGGGTTTTAAGTTGTGCCTGATCAAAGCCTGCTTCCACCCGTGTCACTCATCCCAACAGGATCATGCCTCGCCCTTTACAGAGCTGAGCCCCACAGGGGCTTTGGGGCAATCACACCAGCACTGGGATGACCTTCACTGCCCTGCTTCTGTCCCCTGTCACCTTTGCAAAGTGACATCCCAGTCCTGGCATTGCACTCACTGAGTTAGCAGGGAGCAGGTCTGCCCCAAACACTCTCATTTTTATAGAGCAGAATGAGCCACAGGAAGGAGATGTGGCTGTAAACTGGAGCTATGTGAAGGGTTTAAGTGTTGAAAACTATAATTTTGGACTGGATAACTCAGGTCAACCAGCAAGTGGATCCAGATATTGGATTTCAATAAAACTGGGGGATGTGAGTATCCTGATGCATTTGCCCTCTGCCAAATGGCTCTAATAAGAAAGATATTTTGGTTCAGAAGGAAACAGTGTGAAAGGTTTTACAAAAGGTGCAATTTATTACTAAAATTGTACTAAATACTTGTGGGTTTATGCCCTAAAAGTAACTCAGAGACTGAAGTTGCACAATTAGTTGGGATTCCTTTCCTGATAATCCTGGCTCATCTGGGCCTTGCTTACAAATACAAACCTTTTCCCTTTGCTACAGGTTTAAAAACACTGAGGTTAGACTCCAGATAGCAGGTCTGAATATTCACCAAGCCTGTCACAAAGCTCATCCGCAGGATGAGCAAGAGCCTCATGAATATTTGTGTGATGCCATCAGACAGTCAAATGAACCCCAGGGACAGAGGGAAAGCTGCAGCAATCCTCAGGGCAGGGACATTTCCTTGCTCTCTGGGTGTCTGCAGCAAGATCTCAGAGGACCTTTTGTCACGTAGTGTTTCCTTTAATGCTGTGGTTAGATCCCATTGAAACGAGACTTGATCAGTTGAATATTCTTTCATCCATGAAAATCTTTCTTTTGCATCTGCACAAAGGAATTTGGACCTGTTTTTACTCTCTCTTGTAAGGTAGGTGTGGTGCAAAGTGTTTTTAAAACAGGGCCCATGACCATGGATAGAATTTAACTATAATTAGAGCAGATCTTTTTTTGTGAAAAGGTCCCAGTGTCACAGCATAGGTCTTTGGAATGGAACTTTACTTGTTATTTTTAATTCATTAACAGTAGGCCATGTACTTTTCTATTTATTTCTTAAACTTTCTGCAGTTTTATTTGCCTCTCTTGCATCCAAAACAGCAAAGAGTGAACCAAGTTCCAGCCATATTTACCCTCTGACAATTTCAGCTGTCAGAATTTAATAGCACATGCATTTGCTAAAGGCAATTTTTTTTCACACTCAAGAGCATGAATAAATACATGATATCATGTAGAATATCCCAGCTGCTTCTGCTAAGGTTTCAGAACAGTTTCTACAAAACAAAGGGCTCTTTGTTCACTTGGAAGTTCACAGAGCAGAGTACAACGAGGAGATCAGGAAAGGCTTCTGCCTGTGCTGGTCTTTCCCTGCACTGTTTTCAGCAAACTTCAGTAATTCCCACTGAGCTCTGTCACCTTCTGCTCTGCATCAAGTGAAATGACTCTGTAATGGGTCTTTTACTGGACAAAAAAAAAAAGTTTTGACACATTTTCAACCTTTTTTCACACCCCCAAAAAGTATGTTTCAGTTCAAGAAAAGTATTTTATTCAGTGTAAATGCAGACCCTTTATTTAGGCTTCAAGTCTTAAACATGCCTGAAATATCAAAGGAATCTTCAAAAGGGAAAAGTGTTGTAAAAGCAAAGAAACTACATTTTGTTTTAATACATTCATTGATTTTTTTCCCCGTTATTTTCATGTGGGCATATATTTACCTCTTAATTCATCTGATCCTCTTTGGTGAAATGGCAGTGTATTTTTCACCCTTCAGGGGAAGAGCAGCAGTATCCTGCTTTGACCTTTCCCTGAGTTTCTTCTACCCCTGCCAATGTTTGCTGACACTCCCACAGTGTTCAGTGACCTGCTGAGAAAGGATGATTTCATTTCTCCTTTGCTGAAGGCTTTGCTGGGAGAAACACGGCAGTGCCATGCAGCAAGCCCGGCTTTCCCTCCCTCCATCCCTCCATCCCTCCCTCCATCCCTCTGGTTCTGCTCAAGCACAGCACAGCTGCCGAGGAAGCCTCAATTCCCCTTCCAGACCCGCCCCGGCTCGGGTCCGGCTGGGAACACGGGCGTGGCAAGCTCAGCTCAGGCTGGGTTTGTCTGTGAGGTCTCAGGAAATCTTCGTGGTAATCCTGATGCACTTCTAACTTTCCAGAGCACACAATGTGCGTGGTTCAGATCCCACCTGGTTTTTCCAACATGTGGATCTCTGCAGGAGCACTGCTCCTCTGTTCCTGGCAACACAGAACAGAATGGTTTGGGTTGGAAAGGGACCTTAAAGATCACCCAGCTCCAGCCCTCCTGCCACGGGCAGGGCTGGCAAAATGGGAAGAGCCAGGTATGCAACCCACTTACTGGCCCCTCTTTTTCACTTGTAATTCAGGGGCACAAGGTGACAATTGAAACCCTTTGGATGACTCGAGTCAGCATTTTCCCTCAGATTTCTGGCATTTGAAGCATTACACACCCAGCCCAGGGTTCCTGTGAGCAGGTGCTGCAGCCTAAAATGTGTTAATAAATGTAGGTTTGCAGAAGCAAAGAGCTACATCAAAAGATAAATGCTTAATAATGAACTCAGAGAGGTTGTTCCAAGGACATGAATGCAGCTACATGATGGAAAGAGAAATTGCTCATCCCTGCCCCTGCCAGTGTCTCTTGACATCCCCAGTGTTCTCCTGAAAGTCTATTTATGCAGCTCCTTTTTAGCTCTCACTCAGTGATTAAACACACTGAAGTTTGCCATAAGGCTGACAGGGAGGGCACAAGCTAAGAGGACACGGGAGGAGCACCTCAGGACTTTACAGTCACAGGTTCAGGTTGTTAGTTCTGATATGCAGGCTTTTATCTGCTTTCACTGCTTCACTGCTGAGTTTTGCCTTCCTCCCACAGCCCCAGGCCATTCAGTATAGGGTACATTAGTAAAGTGAGATGATTCTGTCTGGGTGGTTCATTCTTTTGCCTTAGTGGTAGATTTCTGGAGTCTTGAGGGAAACAATTATTTCAGTAATAAAAGAGATACTGGTTTCTTTCTGCAAGATTAATTCCAATCATCCAGGGCTGACCTCTGTCTCTTAGCTGTCTTACCATAAGTTTCCTTATTTCTGCTGACATCATTTTTCTGTGCAAGATAGAGACTCTCCTCTCCTCTCCTCTCCTCTCCTCTCCTCTCCTCTCCTCTCCTCTTACAGGCTCCTT
>VZSE01013530.1:2293187-2406077 GCA_013398275.1 Promerops cafer
TCTTTGCAAGAGAAATGCTCTCCTCTCCTCTCCTCTCCTCTCCTCTCCTCTCCTCTTACAGGCTCCTTGTTCAATATAATAGAAAATTTTTTAAAAGTCTCTATATTACAGTGTTTTCTATCAGAAGTATCTTTCTATATGTTTATAAAATATAAAGATACTTTATCATCCGTGGAGTGAAACTCCTGCTTTTATGGACAACTGTGCTAAGGAAAAAACCTCTAACTCTGTCGTAAGAGCTCAAAAGTGCTTCCCTACAATGCATATAACATGTTAAGCTACCCGAAAGAGCTGCCACACATCAAATTAGACAGAAATGTGGAAAAGTGATCACTCAATGTGGTATCCACAGTGGTCTCTGAAACAACCCTCTTTATTCCTATATGTAAAACTCTGCCTTTGGGTCCTTTCAATTCCCACTGAAGTCTTCAAGAAACTTTTTTCCATATTCCAGATAAATATTCATGTGTCTCAATAATCCCCTGTAGCACAGGACAGGGGTTTTTGGAGGTGTCAATACTTTCCTGAGTCTTTCACTGCCTCTCAAAAATGCTGCTTTGATGGCTTCATTATTTGAGCTGATTGATGTGTGATTTTATTATGGGGTTTTTTAGCCTTTTTTAACTTAAAAAGCTATGTGACTGATAGGTTGGAGGGAAGAACAATTTCCTTCAAATATTGAGAGGTATGCACGGTACCAGGAAAATCCACTGCCACCTACTGGGATCCCAGGGCCATGGGACCAGCAAAGCTCCCACCATGGTTTCTGAATGCAGAAGAACTGGAAAACATTTTGCTTGAGCTCGCAGATCCTGATGCATTACCTCACTGACTCTCCCCAGGAGATAAAGCACTCAATGCTTTTAAGTGGCTGGTTTTGGAGCCAGGCAATCCCCTCCACTGCCAGTGCTTCCATTTCAATCAGAGATATCCTGCCCTTCTGCACAGCCCTGGTCACACTGCTCTTTCTTGTCTGCAGCACAGGAGCATCCACGGTTTGCCCCTAAAAGCCTCCTCGCCTCATTTTCCAGCACTGAAGAAAGGAAAATAGCATTTAATGGGAATATTGAAAAAGCACTGCAGCATTCAGTCCTCTGAAATTCAATATCACACATCACCGTTTGGCATTATTCTTGGAAGCATTCTGCCTTGAAGCTTTTGTCTCAAGCTCTGCTCTTCTCCATGCCTAAGCCACTAACCGAAGCATTAGTGTGATCTTTACCTTGGTGTCAGTGCCCATTCCCAGGGAAGAGAGAAGGTCAAATCGCTCTGTAACATCCCCGAGGAGGTCTAAGATCAGTTTCTGAAGTGTTGATATAGAGAGGGCTGGCAGGGCCCAAGGGTCACAGTGTGTTTCACTAATGTCTGATAGAGAGAACAGTGAAAACTCTACTGCTTGCTGTAAGCAAATAACAGATCAAAACTCATTCATGCTCTGATCTTCCTGATCCTTAACTTATTTTTGCCTCATTTTTGTAATAATCAGAGTAAGATGATGTCCTGGGGTGGCTTTATGATGCTGAATTATATCCCCAGGAGTCTGTCTAGCCCAGAAATAAGTTTTGTGCCTTTGAAGCCAGATCCGAGAGGGAAGGTGGGCAGAAGGAGAAGCGGTGGCATTTTTTCGCGGCTGTATTCAAGAACAGAGATAAGAGCTTCAGCTCCCTCTCTCTCGGACTGTGCTGTCTGCAGCACGGACAGGGAGCAGGACAGACCTCTCCTTTGATGTAGTTAGGGGGTTTTTTAGTTAGCTGAGGCCGGAAGGTTTTTTGGAACTGTTCAGCTGTTGTTCAGTCCGGGAACACCAGGACCATCACCCGGGGGCCCCCGAGGCTGCACCGCAGCCGGGACACAGGACTGGAGCCCCAGAGAGACTGGGAGAAACTGAGGACACACCCACGAACAGGACACCTCCCTCTGATCCACAGAAGGACTGTCTGAATTTGCCATCTCCAGGGAAATTTTTCCCCGAACTGGTGGAGGGGAGGGGCCACTTGAATTTGCTCTCTAGAGGGACCCCATTCAGAGTTTTCCTCCCAAATTTGCCCTAAACCAGGACAAATACTCTTTTGGTGCCCAACGTGGGGCTTGAGAAAGTGGAAAAACCCTGTACTGATTGCATTTTGGTTGTACTTACTCTGTAGTGGGACAAAGCAGTCAGTAGCCACGCTGCTTGAATCCACAATGTCTCTCTGGGTGGAGGCCTTCGTGTGCCTCTGGTCCCTGGGCTGTTTTGGGGTTTTAATACCTTTCTGGTCCCTAGGCTGATTTTCTTACCCAGAGATAGCTCCAGTATTGTCCCAAACAGGCAGTTTTTACAGCAGAGGGGCACGGATTAGAATAGCTATTGTGCTGGGCTTGGTGATAATGATTAATAGGGAGTTTACCAAGGTACTGGAGTCTGTTCCAGATATGTATTGTTTACAGCTTCCTCGTCCTACCCTGCACCCTAGTTCCAGTAGCATGTTTTGGGGATTTATTAGCAATTGCACCCAGTTTGTTAGAGGAGGAGCAGGGGATGAGGCTTTTCAGCCTTTCCTTTCCTTCTTCTCCTTTGAATCTGTTACATCACTTTTTGAGGATGCTCAGTTTCCTCTGAATGTTAGAGAGACCACCTCCCTGGTGTTTTATCTGGTAAGCTTCCTCTGTATGGTCTGCAGCTTGTCTGGAGTGAGGGCTGCTGTGTCCAGAGGAGCTGATGAGACCCCTGACCCAGGAGTGGACCAGTTGTGGAAAATCCTGAGTGGTGTGGGAGGGTATGGGCCAAAGAGGTGACAGATGAACACCATCTAGGCTCTATGGCACTCTGCCTGTCTTTATTGCCCTGTACAAAATAAATTGTTCCACTGAACTGGATTTTATAGCAATTCCTTCTCAATTTTCCTATATTTGTATTTTTATCGTTGCTGTTTCCAGACACATTGAAAAAATTGACAGATTAAAATGTCTGCTGAAGTCTCTGAAATGCCAACCAGAAGTCTTTGACTGTCTCAATGCCAAGGACAGCTGAATTTCTTTGTTTGAGTCAATTCTCCTAATGCTGTGAACAATTGCAACAGGAGGAGGAAGTTTGGAGATTGCTTGGGCCCTTCATCCCAAAGTCTGCATGTTCACCAGTGTCATTTTTTTCCCTTTCCATGAGTCACTACAAGGGTTGTTGAATTCATGATCTCTGAAAATATAATTTGCAAAAGGGATCAATTCTCTATGGAGCTTCCTTCCACTTCATTTTTTCTGTCCATTTGCCAGGAAGATAACAAGCCCAAGCAGCTTTAGGACAAACATAAATACCAGGCATTGGGAAATGCCTCCTTGTATACAGCTGTCATCACCTCAACCTTAAACTTCAAATGCTCAGAAGGACTGGGACTCGTGATTTATAATTATCTTTTTTTTTAAAGCTTTATTTTTTGTGAAAGCAGCTTAAAAGAAAGTATATTAAAATGTTAATATTTCCAGGAAAAAATTCTAAAGACAAAGGAGGTTGAAAGTACCCATCAATTTCTTTGTTCTGATTGATTTATTCAGTGGAAGGGGAAGAGTCTCATTTTCTTTTTTTTTTTCTTTTTGAGAAATATAGACCCCAAAATCTAATTCATCTCAAAAGCATATTTTAAACAGCTGCTAATGTGCTGTTAATGAAGGAAAAGTGTTACTCCAGAGCAACCCTAATTACTGTGTAACTGTACTTCCTCCTGAACAGTAAGTTTTGTTATGCAAACATCTCAAAAAGAGTCCATTAAGTTCCCAAATTGATCATCGTTCACAGATAGTGAAGATGAATGCACAGTTAGAATTTTCTCTGCTTTTCAGTCCCAAGAAAACTACAGATGTCAGCTGAAATCCTCCAGCTGGGTGAGGCTTAAAGGGCTGACCCAGGGCAAGGGGTGGCTGCCAGACGTGGTCCCTGTCCCTGTCCCTGTGGCCACCAAGCCCTCAGCAGCCTCTGCCTTCCTCCTCTCTTTTTTTCTTGACCCCCTTCAACCTCCCCTTCCCCTCCAGAAAGTTCTGCTCTTTGAAAGAGTAGAGCATTTTACATTTCCCTCCTAGGACCATTTATTCAGCCACTAATAAATGAAACCCTGGGTTCTACTAATGCAATTAGCTGCACCAGCAACATATTTCTTTTTCACTTTTTCTTTTTGTTATTTTGCATTTTAATTATCCTTTGTGATTAAAGATAGCCACATTCTAAATTCAATCACCTCAAAGAACAGTATGAACCAAAGAAGTTTAATCTTTTATTATAAAACTGTCAGGTAGAATGTGTTGGTGCTGTTATTTTGCTATTAAGAAATTTCTCTTTTCAATTTTCTGCCACTCACCTTTTCTTTTACCTCTTTTTTTTTACTTCTGAACAGTAAACTGAAGAGTCCCAGTTACAGGGTACAAAACAAGTACTTTCTGTACCAGAGCACCACAGCTTTTCCCTCTGCTCTTGAATTTGTCTTTTTGTCCTATCAGTAAAGAATGAGCTGTCATATTTTGAAAGGTACTCTGAGATAAAGCATTTAAAGTAGCAAAATACCAGCCAGATCTCATAATTTGCAGGAGAGCCCTGCAGAATGGCTCCCTTTTGGTCTTGACAAAGTGACTAGAACAATATAATATTAGCACTGTGTTAAGCTGCTGTGACAATGGCCTTGGCAAAGTCAGCACGGTGTTTTTCAGCTTGACTTCCAAGCACCTCTGTGTCTCTTCTGAATCTCAGGGTACACTGTCTTACCCCAGGAGGTAGCTTGCTCAGAGGCATTTTGTCAGTGCTGACCACTGATGGATTTTGGGGTTTGGCTCAGACATTCTGCGTTTTAATCATATAAAAATAGCTTTTCTCTAGAGAAGACAAGGAACAGAAGCGATGCACATTCTGCCAGTACCTGGGGGTGCTGTGTGCCTGGTTTGCAGTTTTCTGTCTGTCTGTCTGTTGGACAACAAAGACATGACCTGTCGTGTTCCACGGGCAAGTTCAGGTGGTTATTCCCTGGAATCTCCTCCTCTTCAGACAGCGCTACTGATGTCTCTGTTTCTGGTTTTCTTTCAGTTCGTTGCTCACCCCAACTGCCAGCAGCAGCTGCTCACCATGTGGTATGAAAACCTCTCAGGCTTACGGCAGCAATCCATAGCTGTGAAGTTCTTGGCTGTCTTTGGGGTCTCCATCGGGCTGCCCTTCCTCGCCATCGCCTACTGGATCGCTCCCTGCAGCAAGGTACAGGCTCCTGATGGCACCAGGGGTTTACAGGCACTTTTCCTGGAATGGAACCCCAGGCTTTTCCATGAAGCTGCTGGGAAGTGGTTCATGGTATCCTCTAAGATCGCCCCAGGGGACAGCAAGCTTGAGGTGTTGCTTGACAGACACAAATGGAACTGTCATGGTCTCAGATGCATCTTTACAGGGAAAAAAAGCAGGGTGGTGGGCACAGAGGGTGAGGGAGTGGGTGACAAGAAAACAATAGGAAAAAGAAATGTATAGGAGATAACAAAATAGGAGTGGAGTGAAGAAAAAATAGAAGAGCCACCAAAACTGGAAATAACTAAAGAAGGTTCTTGCTTTAGTTAACTCTGATGTTTAAATTCATGTTGTTTTATGCACTTTTTGTTGTGGGTTCCTCCCTTCTTCAGGGCTCCTTTGTTACCTTTCCTCCTTCTTTCTGAGCTTGTGGTTTTAATTAGTGGAGCATTATTGTGGTTTTAGTTAATGCAGCATTTTTGTGGTTTTAGTTAGTGGAGCATTACTGTAGTTTTAGGTAATAGAGCATTATTGTGACTTTAGTTAGTGGAGCATTATTATGACACATGGGCCTGAAACTCTGGCAAGCCCCAGGAAACTCCTTAGTGTTGCAGCAAAGACTAGATTTAATCATAAAATCTCTATGGTTTTGAGGGGAGAGATGATGAAACTTGGAATACTGCTGTATATCTAAATATAGATCAGATGGAGGAGGAGAGTTTGTTGAGACCTAGAGGTCAAAGGACTAGTGCCAAACATTAGCTTAGGTAAAATCTCAAGTTGTTTGTGGTATGAAATCTGTAGAGGTTTCATCCTGAAAGAATGTGCTCAAACAAGTGGAGATAAATAGGTGTGTGGCTGAGTGATAAATAGCTTTGTCACTGCTCTTGCCACAGGAAAAGGGGTGGCAGGGGAGAAGATAATTTCACAGTCAGCAATAGCCAGCAACATCATCCCTTACAAGGCAGATGTCTTCTGCAGAAGGCTTGTCACAGGTACTTAAATTTGATCAAAATGACCCCTGGAGCTGGTATTGTATTCAGTCTTGAAAGTATCTTCTTCCATTTCCTCTAAAAAGCAGTGAGGAATCCTTTCTAAATTCATCAAACTCAAGTAGTTATAGATGCATCAATTAGTATTGAGGAAAGACTATAATGTGAAACACATATTAATACAATCAGAAAACCAGGCCTTCAGTACATCTGAGATAACAAAACACGTTTAGGCCTTGGTCTCCTCCAAAATAGCTCCAAGAGGAGTACTTTGTGTTAGAGTATGTGAGGATGTAACTTCACCTCCCCGAGGTGTGTATCAACACAAAGCCCCTCATTTTTCATGGGTCCCAGGCAGGACTCCAGAGGTGCTCACAGAGAAGTGCATGTGAAAGCCAGGCTGTGCTGTGGGTGGTTTTGGCTGGGTCATAGAGGGAGTTATTGTGTGGCATTACCACCTTGATTCCCTCATGTCAGACCCCAGTCTAGCAGGGATTTATGATGCTGTTTAATTTCCTTCACCTCTGTTGAACATGTTGGGAGTTGGCACAGCAGCCAACAGCAACATTTGTGGTGCAGTCTCAGAATTACAGTGGCCACATTTGAATATGGCAATAGGTGGGAAGAACAATTAGACTAGAAATAAGTGGAGAATTAAAAAAAAAAACATAAAAACTAAGGGGAAAGAAACTGAGGTAAAACCCTCCTAAAACTAAAACAGTTTTACAGCACAAGCAAGAAATTATTGAGAAAGTTACTTGGTTTTTAATTTCTTCAGGTAGGTGTATTAAAATTTAAAGATGGGAGGGGGATACTTAACTTTTCATCAGCTTTGATTTCATTATCCTAAACCTTTCATGCATTCTCATTTTTCAATGTTCCTTCCCTTTCACCCCACTAGACTGTGAAAAACCACATGTAACCTTCTAGCACAAAGTCCAATTGAAATTTCTTTCAGGCAGGTATTGTCTTTTAATGCATGGATTTGCCTTGATCAGAACAATGTAGTCTTGATTTGTGATTGGGGCCTCTGATGGAAATAACTGAATAACAAACGCAATTTATTCCCTGAGAATTGGTACCTCACCCAAAATCATCACAGTTAATTTCAAGGGCTGCAGGTTGATCCAAGAGCCTGGTGTCCTCTCACAGTGTTATTGCAGAAAATTCTACTCAGGCAGCATCTCCACTCTGAGCAGCCCAGTTTTGTCCTGGTCAACTTCACAAATGTTTTTTATTTGGTTTTGGCTGATGGAAGCAATCTTGATGTTACACATCTGGGCAAAGAAATAATTTTTCCACAGTAATAATCAGTTAAGATATTTAATTTAAATCAGGCCTGTCTTCAGAGACACACAGGTGCCCAGGTGTGAGTCAGGGGCTCATTTCTGGACCAAGGCAGTGAGAAAAATTGAGGAAATCTCTAATGTGGAATACTGCAATAGGAGCTGTCCTGAGCAACACTACTGTGTGTCACATTCTTACGATGATCAAATTCTGCAGTTTCACATAGGGTAATAGAGGACTTCATATTCAAAATCCCTTCACTGTTCCTATCTTAGCTAGGAACATACTTTAAAGCCTGTCCTCCCCAACAGAAAATTTTAATTAAGCTTTAATTAATAAAGCTCTGTGGGGTTAGAATGCACCATACCAAATACTACTGACAACAATTTGGTACACGGTATTGACTGGAGTTTGTACCTCAACCTTACATATTTTTTTTCATTCAGCTGCACAGAGCTGACTTTATTAAAACCAGTTTTAGTGTCAGTCAGTCATTCATTCACTTCTGGATGCACAGACTGTTGACATGACCCATGAAATTTAAGCTTATCCTATCCTGAAATATCCTTGCAGACTCATCCATGTCCTGGAGGCCGTGACTCTGAAATAAACTGTTGCTTTATATGTTGGTCTCCAAAATCTTTTTTCATTGATGATCAAAGGAGAAAAGAGATTGGATCGAAAACTTGCACAGTCACTTGCCTGAAAATGTGATGACAAGAGCAAGAGGGGCTGTTTGGATTGTCTGCAGAGCTTCAGGATGTGTTTTCTTTCTTCTCGGGCTGGTTGAAGTGCGCGTTCAAACATTGCAACGCTGAGAGGTCACTCAAACACAGCCCTCATCGTCTGGGCTGTCCTCTCCTTTTCTGAAGCCATGCTGGGGATTTGTGGACTGCAGTTCCCCCTGCAACAGGCTCTGCACTGTTTAAGCACAGGAACTGTAATGGTTGCCTCTGCTGAAGCCATGCCTGTACCTTCTTACCCCTAAAATACGTGAGGTCACTACCATAGCATCCTTCACACTTCTGCTACAGGCACAGTACTGAGCACAGTAATGGGTTTTTCCTTATGATGTTTCTCTCCTTTTTTCTTCCCATCTCTTCGAGCATTTGGAAAATTCTGTAACGATATCACACTATATATTTTTGTTTTGACATGAATGTATGCTTCATTACTTTCCTATCGTAGAGGTAGGATGCTAAGCCATGAAATTATCTACTCTCTTAAGAATGAACCTTTGTATTCACACACTGTCAGTGTTTCTATCTTAGCAGTAACAGCCAGACACTACCCTGCAATCCTGACCTGATGAAAGGTGGTATTTTGATTTTGTAAAAAATCAAGAAATTGATACACTCATGCGTGTAACTACACACCTTGAGTTTAGCTGTATCATGTTGTTTGAAAAATCTTATTGTCATAAAGCATTTGACTAGCTGGAGGAATTGACACTTCATAATTTTTTTACAGAATATTTTAGTCAACACCTCCTGTAGCTCAGCTAAAAATTATATTTCTGGGAAGATATAAAAAGCATCAGCTCAAAAAGATAATGGTAAGCTTTCTGCAGTAATAAATGGGACAAATGGTGATGTAACGCTAACTAACTGCAGATTTCTGTTAAATCATGAAAGAAGTAAGGGAAATTACCCACAGAATTCATTTGGTTGTGTAATACACAGGATTATTTCTCTGATAACTGAGACTATGCTACTTTAATCTAAAGTCTCTTTTTTTTTACATTTCTATAGACAGCAGAAAAAGTCTAATTATGTGGAGAGGATTCAGGATTCAATAGGTAGTGCTTTTTCTCTTTTAGTGAATTCAAGATAGAAATGAGTCTCATACAGATTGCAAATTCACTTTCTTAAAAACTTCTTGGTAAGGATCCATGGCTGTTGTTCCACTTTATTCTTGCAATCTGAACTCTCTCAGGTCATAGGAGAAAAACATCTGAGATTATTACTGTGTGATTTCAGACCTATCCCATCACCCCATCAGCTCAGTACTGAAACTATAACTTCTACTACAAAGCATAAATCTACACATCATTCATAAAAAACTGGTCAGAACTACACCAATGGTGACAGCACTGGAGGTGAACCAGAACTGTAAGTGTTGAGACTGGATTTAACACACTTCATCCACTCCTATGTCTGCCATATTATTCCTAGACAAGATTAAATAAACTTGCGTTTCAAGTCAGTGCAATATCTACCCAATTAAACATGTCCTTATTGACCTCAGAGAATGTTAATAAGGACCTCGGGAAAGAGCAGATATTTTCATTTTCTTTAATGGAAAGTCTCTCCAATATTTAGAAACATGCACATTTTCCAATAGTATTTCCTATTCTGTCAACTTTATAAAATATTTTATTGACATTTTAAAAACTCTGATAAGAAAAAGAAATAAACCCCAGAATCCTAGGACTTCCTTTGAATTTCTGCTAGACCTAGAGACCTCTGCTCTTGAAATATTTCCTGTTCTGCCATAAGCAGAGAGCAGGGCTCCTTGGAATTAATCTGCTATTGGAGATAAATAGGAAAACAATTTCCTTTTTACGTCCTTTTTCCTATGAAGTTTTATGATCTAATCAGTGGATAGTAAGAAAAAATGGATGATACCTTGGCATCAAGTGGAATGAATCAATGAGTAATATACTGAAAAAAAAATTCCAATTGGCTTTGAGGGGAGTCTGGAAAGCCCCATTCAGGCCAGCTCTTCCATTGCTCCCTATTGTGTCCAACACTACAGGCTTTGGCCCTAGTGCTCCTGAAAATGCTTCTACTCTTTCTATCTTTCCAGAGTAATTTTACATTTTCTTGGTTCACAGGAAATGTAAAATTAAAAGAGTGATATTTAAATTTACTAACAAAGAAAGCTTTTCAAGAAGAGTGCAACAATTATCTCTAGTGAAGCGACCTGCTGCTCTTGTTCTTGGCTTAGTGTCTTGAATTAAATCCTTGTGTTCTGGGAGTAATTCTCCAGCTTTGGTACTAATTATGACAGAAGACTATCATAGCAAAGCATATGAAAAGCATTAGTAAAGCATATTTAAACAGAAGGCTACTTCTTACACATTGATAATGAACCAAGAATTCACCATTAATAAAAGATTCTAACATATAGCAATGATTTAAGGATTAGAATTATGTCCATCCTTAGGATTTATACTGACACAAGTGCATTTATGTAACACATACACAGACAAACATGTCTCTCATATAAATGTCCTGTCTCTTCATTTTCCACTCACCATATGGCCAAGGCAATTAAGTATTACATGTGGGTTTAAAGGGGCATTGTAAGATATTGCCATGCATAGAAAATTACCCAATGCATAATGTCTAGTAAAAGCAAATAACTACTTGAACAAATCTAATCCCTATTTAGCTAACGATCCAGAATCAATTACTGAATCCTTTCCACCGTGGGGAAAAGGTTCCAAATTTTTATAGTGAAAAAAACTTCTCGGAGGTGGGTAAATAAAAACCTTATGGCTGTGTGTGTTCCATTGCAGCTGGGGCGTACCCTTCGAAGTCCTTTCATGAAGTTTGTGGCTCATGCAGTTTCTTTCACAATCTTCCTTGGACTGTTAGTAGTGAACGCTTCAGATCGGTTCGAAGGAGTCAAAAATCTCCCCAACGAGACCATCACGGATCATCCAAAACAAATATTCAGAGTCAAAACAACCCAGTTCTCATGGACAGAATTGCTGATCATGAAGTGGGTATTGGGTAAGTAAAACCAAAATGTCTACAAGTCCTCTGTGGAAATTCAATGTCATCAGGAATAGCATGGTACACAGTGACAAGACAAAGAAAGAAGAAAAATTTTAAAACCAACCAACCAACCAAAAAAAACAACCAAAAAAAGGGGGAAAAAAACAAAACAAAACAAAACAAAAACCAAAAACCCAAGCTAAACATAAAAGAACCCCAAACCAAGACAACTCCCCAAAATTGAAACAACCCACTATGAGTCTAGAGGTTGATGTCAAGAATTTTGATTAAAAGAGGAGCAAAGAAGACTTTGATCTTGGCCACCACTTTTGAAAACATTGAATGATGCTTAGCAAATTCTCATTTACCTGATTTTTCCACTTTCTATCGTAAATGCTATAGATGTTGCCTGTTTACCTCTGTTGGTTTAATTATTGCATCTTAAAGAAGATAATATTATAATAGAAACTTGTGGCTTGACTCTGAGACAAAGTGAGCAGAAAGAAGTGTGGTGAGTCTGTCTGACTTATTGCCCTGCCAAGGGATCCTACTGTAATTCACTGAACCTCAGGGTCTTTGTCTGCAAAATGAGTATAATATCATTTGCTTTTTTTTGTAATGCACTCCAAGATCTAGTAATGAAACCTGCTAGGCAAGTAAGAGCTGGATTTTATGAAATCCGTAGTATGAAATTTTTACCGGTGAGAGGACAGTGCAGTGCTCAAATCTTATAAAAGAAATTAAGTTATTCAACAATTACAAAGTAAGGATTCATGTGGGTTAACCCTTTGAGTGCAAAAGTGTGCCACATGCACAAGTTGAGTTTCTAACGAGTTTCAGACAAATTCAGATGTCTCACTTTTGCTACAGGCATCATTTACTCCTGGCAGGCCACTTAGTTTGAACCACTAATCTAAACAAGCTTGGGAGAATTTATTGGGAAATTGAGCTTATCAACTCTGTAGAACCATTGTCTACCTCTTCTGTAGCTATTTTTGCTCACCACCATGATTTTGAGTCTTTTCTTGCAGCAAATAATTCCACTGTTCCATAAGTACTGATGGCATTAAATTCCCCTGAAAAATAGGATATGGCTGCTCTATCTGATGACTTCCTGGCCAATGTTTCTTTGTTCCTTGTCCCCGCGATAATCAGAATCCCATACAGGATATTAGGCTAGAAAATACTGAATAGATGCCAGACTGGATAGAGTAAGACTGTAAGATATATTTTTAAAAATATATTAAATTAGTTGGACAAGATGATTAGATTTTAAACTAGGTATTCTTTTCTTATAGGCAGTAGGTATCTGTCTGCTTGTTGAGTTCCTCAGAGATGAAGAAGAAAACATTTCATTTAAAGCGAAGGTTTTCACTTTTTTGGGAGAAGAAAGGTGATTCATTGTACAGACTCCTGAATATAATGAGATTTTCTAATGACTGCCTACATCTGCACTGACAGTCTTCTCTGTCCATTTTACCTGCCTGCCTCCATAAATCTTCAAGTAATGTCTCAGCAATACTGAGGTGACAGTTTGGTGCATATGGCCTGCAGACACCTGCACTTGCTGAGCCCCATGTGTGACTCTGAACTTCAAGAATTGTAAAAGCACTAAGGGTAGCAACTTCTGGTGCTAAAATCTTATAGGTATTATAAATATCTGCAAGTAGAAATATAATTAAAGTGGCCAACACAGACCTACCTAGTGGTCTTCTCTGATGGAGTGACTGTGTAAGTGCACAAGGACAAGCTGCAGATGTCATTTAACTGGACTTCTGTAAAGCCTTTGACATGGATCCCCACAACATCCTTCTCTCTAAATAAGAGAGAGATGGATTTGATGGGTGGACTGATAGATGTGTAAGAAAGCTGTTGGAGGGTTGTGTGGTCAGTGGCTCAGAGTCCACTGATGGACATCAGTGACAAGTGGTGTCCTTCTGTACAGGGACCAGTGTTATTTAATACCAGCATTAATGACATAGGCAGAGGGCTCAAGTGCACCCTTAGTGAGTTGGCAGATGGTAAATGCTGAGGCTGACACACCTGGAGGATGGGATGCATCGTCCACACAGGTTTAAGGAATCATGGGGATCTCATGGGGTTAAACAAGACCAAGATCCCCTTTGTACATGGTGCACAGCAATTTTGGCTCATGCATCCAGGGCCCATTACGTGCCTTGGCTGCCTCTTCCCTGTGGCCAGGTCTTCCCATCTCTTGCCTTCAAATGAGGAAGGCTGGCATTTTCCTCGTGAACAGTATGGACAGAAGTGTGCACTGAAAGCAGGGGCATTTATTTCTAAATCCCCACTGCAAAAGCAGCCAGGGTAGCAGTTAAACTCTGGGTAGATGCAATCTGAGCACTATTAACCTCTCAATCCAACAGCCTTTGGTGCACCCAGGAAGACTCAAAGGCAGCTCTGCAATATCAGCTGCTCCTGATTTATGTACCAGGCCAGAGGATATAAAAATCTGAGAAACTGTTCCTTTTTGTGCACAGGTGGTGAACAGCACTTCTTGCACACTCCCATTTTTCTTCCAGATGGGCTGTGCCTCTATCTTGACTCTCCTTCCCCTGCTGAAACCAGAATTTCCCATCAAGGTGACATTTCTGATTATCCCTGCTGTGGGAACAAGAGACATGCAGAAGCTGGAGCCTACGAGCTGCTCATATCCCACATCTCTGAGCATCAAACTCAGGGAAATACCTCCTGCCAGAGCCATTGGGGGCCTCAGAAACACCACCCAGGAATGTAGTCACATCCTGCAGAGCTGCTTTGTCTAACTACTTCTCCTTATTTCTTACACCTCATCTTATCTCCCATCCCCTGAATTTTAGCTGATTTTTCTCTTCTCAATACTTTTACTAAGGAGAAGCTTTGAATTTCTCTCTCACAGTGTATATACAATTAGCCAGCAGTACTGACCAAGTCATTACTGTGACTTTTCTACTTTTGCAGAACAGACATTTTTAAAAAATGATTGCCACAAATTTGGGGAAAAGTATGGTGGAAATTATAGGCCAATAGCATGTTACTTTCACAGAGGGATTCTAATTTTAGTCAGACTCCACAGTTTTAGATACTTCTTACTTCATTAATCTGTGACTTAGGTATATTAAGCGAGCAAGATTAGAAAGAAATTTGGATGGGAATAATTTCTGGTCTTCAGAGAGCAAGTGCTTTGTTGGGCAATGCTAGCACACATGTGATATTTCCTTAAGTGCTTTAGTACCTTTATAAAGCACATGTGTAGTGCACAGGCCTAATGGCTCATATCCATCATTTCTGGAATGCTTTTTTTTCAAAGTAGAAATGTTCTTTAATATTTCATCCTCGCTCCAGGAAAATTCCTGAGAAACCAATTCTTCCACCTTCTCCCTTAGGCTATTTATTATTAAATCTCACTCATGGTCAGTGACTGTGTGGGATGAAGTTCCTGCTTTTACGCAGCCAAGCACCATGGAGGAGGAGAGCTGGGAGGCTCCTGCCCTGCCCTCCTTCTGCCTCTGCTCAGCATTCTGCAGATCTCAGGATGCCTCCCAAGACAGACCTGTACTGGGCATAACCTACACCAGGGTACATCTCCAGGGAGATTCCAGGGCTGTGGAGGTCACGGGCTCGCTGTGACCTTGGCTGATGGTGCTATGGATAGCTCAGCTTTCCTTTTTCTCTTTAAGTCCTTCCCCAGGCACAAGGACTGACAGCAGCAGTTCTGCACTCCTCCACCCTCGGGCTAAATTCCCACTGACCTGTTTCCCTCTCTGTAACCCGGCTTCCCAGTGCACCTCTGGGGATATCCCCTGCTTCCAGGAGGTCCAGAAGTAGCCAAGCAAGTGCATTTACATGCCACAGCACAAGAGCTTCCAGCAGAGAGGATGAAAGGAGTTTACAGAAAGGAGAAGATTGCAGGAGGTCACATGGAAATTGGCAGGCACTGCTCCTTCTTGATTAAATGTGAATTTTGCTGCTGCTATGGAAACAGGACTGGGTAAAGCATAGGAAATATTTGTCAGTAGGTTAAATATTCCAACACTTTAGCTATTCAGGAGCAAAATTTCGGCCCTGGAGCCCTGCTGGGATTGAAAGTTGGGCAAATTGGTGAATCTGACCTGAGCTCTTTGACTGAATTCACTTGTCCACTCCAGCTCTTCCCAGTAGATATGGATGTCAAATATTTGAATTCACTGGGTTTGGCATTTATTTGTCAATCTGTTATCAGGAATCATAAATTTGGGCTAAACGCAGTGTTTTCAAAGTGGTAGTTCAGACTTTAATATATGGAAATTCATTATTTAATACAGAAAGCTTTCTGAAATTGGAAGGACAGAACTTCTGTCTCACCCTTTTTTAATCATACAGAACTTGAACAGTTCTGTTTGCATTCTCAAAATGGACACACCTACTATTTTAGAGAAGGAGGAAAAGAGCAGCAGAGCAAGCAGTGCCATCTTCAGTGCCACAGTGTAGGAAGGTGATTTTGGGGACAGGAGAGAAAATCTACATTTTTTCCGACTACATCAGCAGTAGAATTTTCTAGTGTCATCAGAATTTCTGAACGGTGTTTTTTCTGTCATCATCAGAAATCAGCTTTTCCATTGACTTATATAGTGACATTTTGAGATTTCTGCTTCATAAGCACAAAAGGACATACAGACTAAAAGGTTGTATTAATTTTTAAGAAAAGATGACGTGAGCCATTCTCAATAAATTTGTTTGATTAAAGAGTCTTTTGCTTCGGTCTTAGAAGCCACTGCAAACAGGGAGCAGATCTGTCTGAATAAAATACACCTTCTGTGTTTGCCAGTTAAAGATGCTCTGATCCCTCCACAGGTATGATATGGTCAGAGTGCAAGGAGATCTGGGAAGAGGGTCCACGTGAATATGTGGTGCATCTCTGGAACCTGCTGGACTTTGGGATGCTGTCCATCTTCGTGGCATCATTCACTGCCAGGTTCATGGCTTTTCTTAAAGCATCTGAGGCACAACAGTACGTAGATCAGTACGTTCAAGATGATGACCTCAATAATGTCACCCTTCCCCCTGAAGTTGCTTACTTTACCTATGGTAAGATGCTTTTTGCTGTCTAATACTTCCTGTTCTTTTAGATTAATGTGTGGCAGTACTGAAAGCAGCTTTCTTTTTGTGATATTTATTTAGCTTTTTTCCTAAATAAACCAAATTATTTTACCTAGATCTACCCATTCCAGCCATCTTCCTAACCAGCCAGAAAGGATCTGAACCTCATTCAGCCTCTGCTTTTGTGCTACAGTTACATTCAGGTCAATCAAACCCCAAAAATGTAGCTTGAGCAACAGATAATCAGGAACTCAGAGTGAGCAGAATAGAATTTAAATTACAGATGAATTAATCTGCTTGGTTTTCCAAATGAGAGAGGAGGGAATAGTGTGAACAAACACAGAATCTGAGGCTGCAGTAACTCTGTATTTCTGTTACATCCAACACGTCTATAAAAAATAAATAAAAATAACAATAAAAATAGCTGCTGGTCGTCAAAACCTACATTTTTGTAGAGCCTGTATCATCTGTAAGTGCTGACATTGGGGAATGCAAGCCACAGCAGTGCCTTGAAAGTGTTGTTTTGGATGGCTGAAATGGTTTTCCTTTGCTATTCAGAAATGAATAGAGCTTCACACGCGTGTGGGGACTGGAGACACTGCACAGCTCTGCAAGCTCTAGATGGCACCCTGGGCAAATCCATGGGGATATTTGCTCACAGGGGCTGCAGGAGCTGCAGGGCTGGGCACCAAGGAACCCCACTCGCTCCCTAGGTCTGTAAGGTGGTGGTTAGTGCTGCACTTGGGCTGGAGAGGAGAGCTGAGGCAGCACTTCCTCCACTGCAGACAAGCCCCACACAGCCCCAGAGCCACGTGCCTGACCCACAGCAGTTCCAGACCACAGGATCTGGGTGGCCCCACCAGCTCAGGCTCTTGCACCCCTCTCTGCCCACACAAGCAAGAGGCCACGGAGAGGATGCTGTGGCTTTTCCCTCTCTGGCTTGCTGCTCACCCATTTAAAGTGAGTTCATGATACAAAGGTGCAAAGGGTCCAGAACAGAATAACCACAATGAGATCCTGTGAATTCCTCCATCTGCTGCTTTTCCTTTGGTTCAGATCACTGCAAATAATGCCTAAGTTTACTGCTGTGGCCCTGAAGATGTCACATGTTTTAACTGTGAGTCACAGTCTTTCCAACAGGGACCTCAGTTGGTGCAAGGACACTTATAAGCCATATTAATATAAATGTTCACAATTTCAGCAGATTAGGTAAATTATGCATATCTGGAGCTTTCTAAAGTAAAAATACTAGAGTAACTAGACTTCAGAAACTGGTTTTAATTTAGAAATAACATGAATATGGTACACAATGTTTATACCTGCTTTATCTGAACAGATAAATTATCTGACTTTCTTATCCAATGGTGGGGATAGAGATCCTGGTCTCCCTAATGCATCCTTTCCAAATACTGACACAGTGCCCTGTATCCAAATCTACAGCTGTACTCCACTGTGTTGTGGTTTTGGTTCTCCATCTCAAGAGCTTCAAATGGAGAACACACAGCACAGTTGATATTCAACTAGGAAACAGAAAATACCAAATTTGTTTAAAGCCATGCTGGTTTTTTTCACTGTGTGGCTTCAGTAAATCCCAGTGACTTGGTCATTTCCAGCCTTTACCATGTGAAAAACACAACTAATTCACCATATTTGTACAGCGTGTTGTGGTCCAGTGAACAATTGCCCCAAAGTTGGTTTGTTTTTCTCTTTAACTCCCACCCAAATGCAAGACTGAGTCAGGAAAAGGGTCATTTATCGTAGTAGCTTCCATCTAACCCTTTTTGTTACTAACACCTAGTGTACATGTATTGTTTTAGCCAGGAACAAGTGGCTCCCCTCGGATCCTCAGATCATTTCAGAAGGCCTGTATGCAATAGCTGTGGTACTCAGCTTCTCCCGCATTGCTTACATTCTTCCAGCCAACGAAAGCTTCGGCCCCCTGCAGATCTCTCTGGGGAGGACTGTGAAGGATATCTTCAAGTTCATGGTCATCTTCATCATGGTGTTCCTAGCCTTCATGATTGGGATGTTCAACCTTTACTCTTACTACCTTGGTGCAAAGTACAACCCCGCGTTTACAACGTGAGTACCCCCGGGAAAGAGGCTGCTCTCCAGGGCCCCGTCCCTTCTGGCCCCATGCTGGTGCAAGGTCTGCTCAGGCAGTTTCTGCTGCAGCTGTGTGGGGAAATCACACCCAGCTTTTGACAGGGAAACCTGTACCACAGCCTGCAGCCCTGGCAGCCAGCTCTAGGCTGAGTGGAGGGAGAGGAGCAGCTCAGAACCGATTACTTCTGGAAATCAAAATAGCAGATCAGGGAAATGTTTTGTGAGATGTTCAGTTCCATGTGTCAAGAGAAGCAGGAGAATTTAAACCTAAGATTACTGTTCTTAAACCTGTAGGATGAAATGTATGTAAAATAAGGAAGGCTTTTGCTTCTCCGAGAGCCAACATTGTGTGTTCAGTTCCCATAGGGGTCATCCATTTAAGAGTTAGACTCAATGGTCCTTGTGGGTCCCTTCCAACTCAGAATATTCTGTGATTGTGTGATCTATTTTAGGACACCATCTCAGTGTAGCTGTGATTATTGGGTGCCCTTCTGCAGAGCCAGCTGCTGGTCATGGTGCTCAAAACAGAGCAAAGCCACCCAGGGTGCCTGGGATGTGGGGTTTAAGTCCTGACTGGGAACTTTTCAGCAGAAACCATGTGAAAGCTGCACAGAGCATCACACCAGGCTCCTTTCCACAGTGGGTCTGCCTGGGCCATGCTCACCTGCCAGCACTCATAGCCCTGCAGAGCTTCCTGTGCTGGGTGTCCCTCCTTCACCTTGTCAGGGATGTTGGGAAGAGAAAGAGGTTGGCAAATGCCAATGGAATGAGGTTCAGGGTGAGGCTGCTTTTGAACTTACAGCCCTTTGGTGGCAGGACAAAATGCAGTCTCTATTCTCCAGGACACCAGGAACACAAGTCCCCACCCTGTAGGGGACAGCTGAGGTCCTGTAGGAGTTTTCAGAGCAGGGATCAGTCCTGCTGAGTATGAGGGATGTGTCCCATGCAGCCAGGGGAAAGCATCCTCCCTTGCACTGCAATGTGGCATCAGCACAGCACTGGGACATGCAAGTTTTGTGTCTCACAATCCACCTTGACTTGCCTTAGGGACACAGGGGGGGCTTTCCTTCCCACACACCTGTCTGTGGGAAGCTTGGCATGATGTTTTCCCCTTGCTGAGAGCTGACTTCCAGGAAACCACTCCAAAGCCACAGTGCCTGAGCCCGCAGTGGTTACTGTGGGCACAGCAGACACTTGATGCTGCACGTGATGTGTCAGTTCTGGAACGTGTTACACAGTGAGCCTGGGGCTGAGCTCATCACTCCTCTTGGAGAAATGACCTTTCCAGCATCATTTCTGTCCTGCAAGTGGCTGTTGCCTTCCAGTTTTACCACACCAGCCTCTTGTGCGACATGTAACCTGTAACACAATGTTTGCTTTCCCTCCTTGAGCCAAATTTGCCTTCTAGACCTCCCCTAGAGCCTCAGGGTGCATTTTAATGGAAGGATTTGTGAGACTAGATGCATTTACATCTATCTGTGCTCAGCAGTAGAGAAGAGAACTGAGTTTGTGGGATGTGACTTGCTTCAGATTTGAAAAGAAGATGCCCTTGAAGCACAGGACTTTATGAGAATCAAGTCAGTACCATCCCTGCCTGCCTGGTGGCACAGCAGTCCTCACTTATGGCATCCCCCAGGCACATTCCTGGAGAGCAGCACTGACAAATTCCAGTCGCTGGTGCAATTCAGCACAGTAGCTCTCTTATTAGCACTCATTATCTAAGTGCATCTTCCAGGAGTTACTGTCTTTTGATTGAAATAATGATCAAACATTCACTAAAATGCTGACTGCTCACTGGAGTAAAGATCACTTTAAATGCCCAAGGGATATTTGGACTGGGGAGAGATCCTCCTTAACTTCAGCCTGCTGACTACTTATCCTGGAGGGACTTCATGTTGTTAAAAAGCAAATTTTCCATGAGCATAAATTTTCCTTTCAAGGATTGTGAAGAGACTTTAAAAATACTTACTTTCTTCTTTCTTACTTTCACACACAGGAGTGGCAAATGATGATCAGTGAAAATGAGCCCTTTCATCATGTGAAACAAAGATGATAGATTTACATTCATTCCCAAAAATCCTTCTTATACATTCCATGCAACAAACTAGAAGCCCTGAGGTAGACAGTCTCAAACAATTTTAATAAGCTAATTACAAGGTTGTTTTGGCAGATGGGCAGACACCGGTTGTAGCAATGCTTCCTGCTCTGTTTTTCGTGGCTGCTTGTTGGCCTTGCTGAAGGTGGTGGTCTCCTCCTGCCATTAACTTGCTCATGGAAAGGAGGAAGATTTCGGTGTTAGAGCTGGGTACAGAACTCAGCTGTTCATTCACTGAAAAATCACCGGGGCAAAAAGGGGTAGTGCTTACTTTGGTGTCCTCATAACCCTTCAGCAACATCACAGAGGGCATTTCCTGGGAGCATGTTTGTGAATTCTAATGAGGATGGGTGAAATTTTACAGCGAGTTTTGCAGTCAGAAATGTGACTATTTAACTGTGGGACCTGATTCTCAGAGGTCACTTGGACAGTAGTGACAGAAAAAGACCCATTGGATTTGTGCACAGAATTGACTGTGTCCAGTTCCAAACAGCACTGACAGCTCCCTGGATTGCCTCAGTGGGAAACCTTAGAGAAACAGCTGCTCACTAAAATACTCCAAATTACACATGTAAGAAAAGCACACCTTCCCGGGGCAGTATGTAAGCAGGAAAAAAAGAGTGTACCCTGAGGGAATTGCTTGCTTAGTTCTAATGATAATAGTTAGTGAATGTTTGGTTTCACTTTTACCCTCCCTTGCTGCTGTACTTTGAAATTGTGTACTCAATTTCACCTCTGTTGTCATCGACAGAGCAAGCACATAACACCCAAGTGGCCTCTAATTTATTATACAAAGTTTCTGTCAGTTCTTTCATTTTGATGTTCTGGAAGCAAAGGAAATAAGGATGCAGTTGTCTTTACTCCACACAGTTAAATATAGAGATTATTTAACTAAGCATACTTTCAAAATGTTTTGGAAGTTCCTCAGTGCTGACGAGCAGATCATTTCCACAGCAGTTGCCACCAGCTATGTTTATCTGTTTATCAGATGCTGTGTACAGCACACAGCTCTTGAAACAGCCTGTAATTAAGAACATGCTATGCAAACAAAATCGAAATGGAGGCAAGGCTGATTGTGTTCATCTTGCTTTCTGCATCAGAAATCAGGCTGAAGGCTACAAGGCAAGGTTTTGTGTCTCACTCTCCCCAAAGGGGACTGTGACTCATTGCTCAGTGCCAAAGTGACTTCGACGCTTGAAGGCTTTTTTCTACTTGTTTTGTTTTGTCAAATTGTGATAGTTTTGTAGATTACATTGACTGCATTGCTTTTTTGGCAGAGTTAGTTCTCAAACTCATTTAAGGAGATAAATCTGAAAGGGGAGGGCACAAGACTGATATGAGAGCCTTTTTGATGAACAGCACACTGCTGTATACAAAAGGGAGGAAAACCTGCAAATAGATAATTGGCTATGGTCTGTTAGGAAGCACCACCTTCCTCGATGCAAAATCTTTTAATTTTACTGAAATAAGTGTAGTGAAACAAGCAATCTCTGTGGTCTGCCCAGTGCAGCAGTCAGTTCTACCACAGTAAAGAGGGTGAATTGCTGCATACCCACCTCCACAAGGAGCATCTGCCAATCTGTCACTGCCAGACCCTCCTGCTGCCAGGAGCTGTCAGTCTGGGCAGGACTCCTGACTTCCTAAATCCTTCATTTGTTTGCCTTTGAGAAGGATAAAACACCTGCTGACCTTGCAGGAAGGGGGTAAATTGCTTAGCTGGCAACAAGGAGACACATTGGCATCTTGGAATCTTTGAGAACTTGGCTCCCAACATCCTCCTCTCATGTTTTAGTGAGATGTTATTGAAAAAAAAAAAAAAAAAACCCAGCTGATGTTCCCTGCAACCTGTGCCAAATCTCGTGCAATCTGGCAGTAATCTAAAAGGGAGAAGGAAAGAGTCATCCAGCCTTTTTGAAGGGTAGGGATGGACTAGTAGAAGGTCTCCTTAAATCATTTCCTCTGACAGAGGGAGACCTGCATCTGCCTGGGGGCACTGCTAAACATGGTTTCGGTGCTACAGGTTAGGTCAGCCTCTCCACCAGGCTCCCGGTCCTGCCACCACGGGCACTGGTCCCTTAGGTGACGCTGGAGAAATAAGGTTTATGGGCTTTGCAGAGGAACCTGGCACCCCCTCCCTTTCCTCTGCAGCTCAGAGTGGTCAAGGCTGCTTGCAGCTCCCAAGTGACTCTTCAAGGAGAATCTGGCACCGCTCGGGTATAGAGGTTAATGTTTAAGCTGCAGAAAAGGAGCAGAGCTGACACATTGTATTAAAGTCTGCCGGCAGGGTGGAAAACTGAGGGAACCTTTCCAAATTAAAAAGGAAAGTTAATAGCAGGGTGCAGCTGGGCTCAAGGCTGGGGGTTATGGTTTTTATCAGCTCGGGAAATCACTTCTGTGGTGGGTTTCAGTGCCTGAGATCATTGCTGTAATATGTATTCCTTAACTGGAAAGTGCAACATCTATCGAAGAAGCAGTGGCCAGATTGCTACTGGACAGTGGAGGGAATGTGACACACTGATGCCAGGTCACGGCCGCAGGTGAGGGCAGGAGAAAAGAGCAGTGCTCCCGAGAGGAAATGCACAGCCGGTGCAAAGTGATGGCACCTGAGTGTAGCAGGGTCAGACATCCCCCAAGGGTATCTTTGCAGCCGTGCAGAGCAGCGGGGGTCCGGCAGTGTGGTATCACTGACTCCGGGGATCCGTGAAGATGTGCAACATTTATTTGAAACATCACTCAAGGTTACTCCCCACAAAACAATACACAGAGTAAATATTATACTCTTTACTGCAGTTTTACTACTACTTGTAAATGAAATACGAAGTACCACAAATTATGATGGGAATTAAAAACCAGTTTGCTGCAACAGAAAGGAACTGCCCAGGAATCTGCACCAGCCTTTCAAAGGGTTGAAATTAATTTCTCTTGCTTTTATGAATGGTGTAATTGACGCTGGAATTGATGTGAAGTTTCTTTTTCCTGTTGAATATGCCATGGTTTGTGTCTATAGGCTGATTTTATAAACAGATTTAGCAAGATTAGTCTGCCACCTTAGTAAAAAACATTTCATCAAAATAATTTTTATATGGCACTGTTTCATTTGAAGGTGTTAACTCCTAGCAGGCAGGAAGAGAAAGGAGGCAATTAACTGTTAACAGGCTAAGGATTGCTCGGCAAAGGCAAAATGCCTTCCAAGTTAAATATTAAGCAAAATGCTTTCAAAATGTGCCAGCATCCCTCCTCCTCCTCCTTCTGCCCTTTTCAGCTGTGGCTGCTCCCCTCCCCTGATACAGCCCCGACTTCTTGGATCAGACTCTCCTTTTGACCAAGTCCAACCACATTCTTTCCAGCCCCACTTCTCTTTGTCATTGGCTTATTCCCCTTTTTCCAATCTTTCAACCTTATAATTTTCCTCTTGTTCCTTTCTACTTTCAAGCAAGGATAATAATCAAATCAAAATGCCTCTCTGCAACATCTTCTACCACTCCTTAAATCCAATTTTTTCCTGCAAATGCTTGGGTGTCTGACATGTTTGCAGTCCCAAAGCAGGATGGGAAGAAAATCAGACTATGGTCTGACTATATTTGCACTCTGTTCTTTATATTAATGCCACAATGCAGAACTTTTAAATCCCTTCTCCTGGGTAAAAGACATGCTTCTCTTCTGCCCTGGAAACTGCACAGAAGGAGGTCAGACTTGGTTCTGTCTTCTCGGGATGAAAAAAGAGTGAGTGAGTAGAAGCAAAAGCCCTACATAAAAAGTTTCAAACTGCAAGTTGCCCATGGATTTGTCATCCCAATTAGGGGCACAAAATCCAAGTGCAATTCACCTGATAAGAACAGATGGAGCAAATCAGGGCACACTGTAACTTTGTAGTATTAATCAGAAATCATATTTCTTTATCAAATCAGGAAATATGATTTGGCACATCCCTGGGTGATGGATAATGGGTTACAATAACTGTGCCAAGACACATTTATATTTGTGCATTGCTGCTTTTATTATTAGCATGTGGCCTGGCTAACCCAGTGTCAACTCTATAAAGAGATTGTTTGTTTTATTTTTAGGGTAGAAGAAAGTTTTAAAACCTTATTCTGGTCAATATTTGGCTTATCTGAAGTGATATCTGTGGTGCTGAAGTATGACCATAAATTCATTGAGAATATTGGATATGTACTCTATGGAGTATATAACGTGACTATGGTGGTTGTGCTGCTTAATATGCTAATAGCCATGATCAACAACTCCTATCAGGAAATTGAGGTAAGATAAATCAGATTTCAAATTCAATGTACTTAATTATTACTAATAATGAAAATGCTAAAAACCCAAGAAGGCTGTAGCTTACTCTACATCCAGGGTTAGAATCCTGAAAACATCATACACAGTATAAGAGCTAAGGCTGGGTCTGTCTCCAAATTATGATTGAATTAATAATCAACAATGAATCATTTCTATAACTATTTCAGCTTCTTTGTTTTTAATGACCCACTGTGAGTAAACCCAATTTCCTCTACATGTATTTAATGAAAGTGGTTTGTGATATTTTTTATTCCCTTTGTTGGTTATGATAATTTATCCATGTGTGTTGCCTTAGCTGCACTATTTGCTTATGACAGAATAATATTTCTTCTGACTTTTTGCCCTGTTCTCTACTGCTTAAACACTCCAGCCCATGTAGATCTGAAGCTCATGTGCATTCATGAAAATGTTTAGAAATTCCATATTTTCCAATTACCAGGCATAAAAGTCGACACAAATTTTTTGAGGAGTCTTTAGGGTCTGCAAAACATGACTTTGTGGACGTTTAAAAAAACCATCTTTTAAAGCATCTAAACAGAGCCCTCAAGGAATATGAATAGGTTTCTGCAGAAAGGCATTTGCAGGGTTTACCCAGCCCTGCTCAGTAGTGTGGCTATTAGCAGAGTGGATTTGCTAAATGCTTTGGACATAAACAACTCTCTGCTAATCTAAATAAAGGCAGGAAAAAAATACATTATTTGTATAATGTTAATGTTGAGTCACCTTTTACTTCTGACTTGTTAAATGTCAAACTTCTGCAGTTGAGTTTGTAGTAATTACTTGTCCTAATCTCCCCTCAGAACCTGACATTGAAAAAGGCCAGGGCTGAAAATATTTTCTCACTGTAATGTCTGATTCATCCATGAACTGTAGTACAAATATAACTCTATCCTGTGCGTGCTGTAACTGAGTCTAAATGTCAGAGAGACCTCACATATGCTCTCTGCCCCAGAATCTTTCAGGATTTCAGAAAGCAGAGTCATTTCTCCAAAGGTTTCCAATCACTTAGGATCAAGCAATTCCCTGAATCCTATTCACCTGAAACAGGCTTTACTTCAGAAGGGTCTCAGCCTCTTACTGCATCTTCTAGTTTATTGTAGTAGACAGAGATGCTCTTGAAGAAAAAAAAGATCTCTGAAAATACCTGAATAGATGGTCTATATTTACTTTCCAGTTTAAACTTTGTGATGGCCATTTTCTTGGCAAAATATTTTGTCATCCTTTTTGATTGCATGGAAATTTTCAAAATATTGTTAACGACTACTTGTAAGTATCAGCAAGCAAAACAAGTGTGAGCTGTTTGGCCCAGACCCTCCTAACTGAGGATAAACTAGTTCTTCTCATACTAATCCATTTCAGTACTCGCTAGCAGTGAGATTAAAGAGTCGTGGAATCAGAGTCATGTAGGTTTAAAAAAACCTATAAGATCATCGACTCCAACCATTCATCCAGCACTGCCAAGGCCACCACCAAACCATGTCCCCAAGTGCCACATCTACACATCTTTCAATATCCCCAGGAGTGGTGACTGACTGCAGAGAAAGTCCCTATTGCCAAAGTGTTTATCTGACCAGAGCAATGTCAATAATGTCCTAGGATGAACATTACTTAGGAATTAAATTCCATTATGGTCAGTAGGCAGATGGTTTACTGTTAGCTGGAGTGACAAAACTGTATTTTTTTGCCTTCCATTTAATATCTCTCTTCAGCTTCTTCTGGTTTTCTTCTGTTTATGCCTCAAGTATTGGTGCTTCCTGACAAATTTGGATTTATGGAAAGAAATTATTTTGCTAGCCATAAAACAGAATTACTCTCATCAGTAGTACTTTTAACAGCTTCACAGAAAGGCATTAGAACTGTTCATTAGTGGTTTATTCTGTAATTCACCTTAAGGATTCTGTGAGGTGCAGCCCCAGACCATGAGAACAGCAGGAGGCAGAAGTGAATGCTGCTGCTCTGGTGAAGACACATTGCAGTGACTGTGGCAGAATTAATCTCCATGGTGTCACGCCAGTTCCTGACCAGGTTCCAGAGGTACAGGGTAATCAGCAGTTATGAATTCCAGCAGAGCACAGATGCACACGAGTACGGGGAGCTGGCAGGGACCCCTGCTGCTGCTTCTGCCCTCCATGTAAACCACAATGAACACAGCAGTACAGCAGCTGGAGCTCATCCTTCCTTCTGCCTGAAAAGTGCTCCTGATACGTGGCCCTGATCATCCTCCTGTATAAATGCCAAGTGAACCATGTCCTCCATAAAATATTTGCTGACCTTGCCCTTGTTACTTGGAAGTGATCCTGGCCCACTTTGACAATTCCTAAAGGGATGCACAGACACTGAATGGTGGAGTTTTTCTCCCCCTTCATCAGTGGCAGGAGGTGAACAGTAGGAGAATTAAGGTGTATAGGGGTACATGGTGGTGAATGCAGACAGGATCCAAGAGGAAATCAGCTGATGATAGGAGAAAGCAGTGTCTGAGCCTCCCTAAGGGGGTTCCTGGCCAGTGCAGTGGTAACAGGTGACACAGAGCATTGCAGTTCATCACAGACAGCCTTTGCTGCTGTTGTGCTCATAAAAGTTTCTTCTGCTTTCCATGTCTCTATGTTCTGACACATTCATTTATCAGCATAGCAAATAAACCAGATTGTTACTGAGACAACTCCTTTGATATACAAGGAAATAGTCTAATATTTGGGAGACACGTACACTGTTTATGCATCACTTTGTTTAAATTTTCCTTGTTTTGAGATTACCACAGAGAAGCCTACAAATACACGTTTTGTGGAGGGGCCTTGCTCTGGCAGGTAGAATTTGGTTGTAGTTAACTCCTACCTGTGTGTTTGTCCTGGTCATAGCTAAATTCCTTCCTATTTACTAATTTGGGTGTTGATTTGTTTCTCCTTCTTTCCTTCCCAAGGAGGATGCGGATGTGGAGTGGAAGTTTGCACGTGCCAAGCTCTGGCTATCCTACTTTGATGAAGGAAGGACTTTACCTGCTCCTTTTAATCTAGTGCCAAGCCCTAAATCATTTTATTATCTCATACTGAGAATAAAAATGTGCCTCATAAAACTCTGCAAATCTAAGGCCAAAAACTGTGAAAATGACCTTGAGATGGGGATGCTGAATTCCAAAAAACGGGTATGTTTTATCTCCACTTTTCAGCTTCCTTGTGGAAAGGATTCGTGCCAGGGAGCTTCTGGAGGGGGTTGCATGGTGCTCAGGGAGTGCAGGGACAGCACAGCCTCTCACAGGACTTCATCGTTGCACGTTGTTCCTATCACCTTGCAAGCAGAGGGTCCTCCCAAAGGTGTGGCCTCATTGCACCAGGCACCAGGGAGTCTTTGTAAAAGCAGGCATTTTTTTAACTTCTGTAAAAGCAGGCACTCCAAGGCCAAATAAGCAACGTCAAAAGAGGGGCAGAAGCAGAGGCACAAACAGGCTCACAACTTGTCTGGCTCAGGCCCATTGTTCCAGGCTCTCCCAGCTGAGCTGTGTGACACTGCCCTGGGAGGGGACAACAGGGTGACACTCTCCAGCTGGGATGTGTGCAGCCCACCCTCAGCTGTGACCTTAAAAGAGAGACTGAGGAGAAGGGAAGGGAGGCTGGAGGAGGCTTTGCAGAATTTGCCTTTGGGACATGCAGGCTGCTTGGAGGTCTGCCTGGATCTCTCGGAGGAGCAAACAACTGAGCCCTCCAGCCCGTGGTGACCCATCCAGGTCCTGGTGAGCCATCCAGCTCCTGGTGAGCCATCCAGCCCATGGTGACCCATCCAGGTCCTGGTGAGCCATCCAGCCCATGGTGAGCCATCCAGCCTGTGGTGAGCCATCCAGGTCCTGGTGAGCCATCCAGGTCCTGGTGAGCCATCCAGCTCCTGGTGAGCCATCCAGGTCCTGGTGAGCCCTCCAGCTCCAGGCAAAGCACACGACCTCCAAAGAGCTTCATCCTCCCAGGAGTTTGAGAGAACTGCTCAGGTCTGGTGTTCACCCAGTCTCTGCCAGCACCTAAATTGAAGGGAGAGGTCTGCCCATGAGGTTTACTCTGTATCATCAAATAATTTAAGTATCGACATGGGGAGCATTGCCAAGATAGACAAGCATGTCTACAAGTTCATTTAACACTGCTATTGATTACTGGAAGAACCACTAGAACAGTGGAGTCTCAAAATGAAAGTGTTTCTCCTTCAACTACCTCAAATAATGATTTTAAAATGTTTTTAAAATGTTATTTGAATCAGACTGCATTAAGCTCTCTTTGTTTGAAGTTTAATTTCTGCTTCAAAGCCTAAAACAAAGGAAAAAAATTTTCTCTAAGCCTCTCCTTCCCCAAGCCAGATGAGTGAAAGTGTCTGGCTTGCCTTTTTTCATGGAACTCATGCAAAATTCATATTTTCCATGGCTTTAGCATAAACAATTAAGAGTATCAGTCATTTCTCGCTTGCCTATTGATTTTGTTCACATATCATCTTCAAGAGTCTCTGTAAGCTCATGATACACCTGATGAGTAAGAAAGAATTTTTTTAAAAATTACATTATTACTTCAGACTTTTAATCTAATCATTATAAACATCCTGATTTGAAAGAAAAAAAAATATTCAGGATCTCTGGTTCAACCAGGGAAGAAAAGCCCTTATCCAGGGCCTCCCCTCTATATACAATTGCATATAGGTGCAGAAGTCCTCTGAATAAATGATTTTTTTTTTCCTGTTAATATTGGACCAAAGACCTCAGAGGTGGATTACAGTCAAAGAAACCTCCAACAAATATTGTGTGTAGTGTCCATAAAGCTTCTAGAAGCTGGAAGCTGGAAGCTGGAAGCTGGAAGCTCCTAGAGCTGTGATGCCTCTGATAAAAATAGAATCGTCTATTTAAAAAATACATATTTTTCTTGAGCCAAAAGAAGTAGCAAAGGGACTGTTTTAAAAAGACCAGCCAAAATCAATAGTATTTCAGGATTTGGTTTTGTACCACAATCTTGTTCTTTCCAAATACAAGTAATTGTCTTTCTTAAGTTGTGCTCTAAATTGATAAGCATCAGCCTCATTAAGATAAAAGTATTTTGTGCCTCTTAACACTTTGTTATCTAAAACTTGTATGGGAATACCATTTCTGTCTAGATAATTTAGAATCCAGATTTTTCCATTGATTTGTGTATTTTTTGGTTTTTTTTCTGTCTTCTAAAAATTTCCTTTTTTGCCCTGAATGTTCTGGCTTTTACTCGACTGTACATAGAACCATTTCCTACTGTTTTTCTAAAGCTCTGCTCAGTTTGGGGCTGTCTGGGTATGAGAAGCTATCATTGATTTAACCATATCGTGATGTTTTATAATTGCAGAAAGTTCGTTTTCACTCTAGCATTCAGAACACAGAGAGTTTTTCTGGGAAGAACGCTTACAACAAGCCCACAAGATACCAGGTAATCACAGCATGAGAGCAAGAGCCAGGGGAGAGGTCTGTCAGTGCCCAGCTCCTCCTGCAAGAACCACGTGTGCCTCCTCCCAGTCGATGCCGTCCTGGCGTGTGCCGGGCTGGGGCACGGGCACAGGGCTGGGCTGGGGTGTTTTGGAAACAAAGGCAGCCTGTACCCCATGGAAATAAGCATGGTGTTAGCATCTGTCATGCTAATTAATTCCACTCGAGGGTGTTTAACTTAATACACGAGACATCACCCAGCCTTTACTCCTCCCATCCTGTATTGACAGCATTTCATTTCCCACAGCTCAGTCATCTCTCCAGCTGCTGCATTAGCATTTGCATGTGCTTCCTCTGGCAGTGGCTCCTCCTGCCAAGCTAAACCTGCAATGTGCTACGGTTCAGAACCCCCCTGTGGCTGCAGAGGTGGCACAGGGTACCACAGCTCTCTGCCCAGCATGAGTGTTGTGCCAGCAGATGTGTTATTTCTTGTGCAATCGTGTCCTAGGGCAATACAATAAACAGAATGTGCCCCGCAGGATTTTTGCCTTCTTTTTTAACATGAAGTGGAAAGGAATCTGATGGCAAGTGATGTGTCTGAAGGGACTGACATTAAAGATAGCTGAGGAAAATAATAGTTAAATCGGTTAAAATGTGCAATGGCAATTCCAGAAGTGGTTTATCTTGTGTTGGTACAGCTTCCAGCACAATGGGCTCCCAAGCTGATCAGCAGACCAGTAAGAAATTTCTACTGGTTTTAAAATTTTTCATGCTTTTCTACCACAATAGAAGGGTATCTAAAAATCCAAGTTAGAAATGGGATGCCTTCACTCTGGCATCTGGAGTTAGTTGGCTTGATTCAGTCAAAGGGATGAGAGATTGTGTCTGCTCAAAGTGGCATTTCAGCACTTCTGACACGCTCCTATCCATTCAAACCCACAGGTGATGTGTCAGCCTCTGCTGGACTGATTCTCTTCCTGTAGCTATTATTTCCCAATGAGGCCACCTAATGTTTGTGGTAAATTAGACCCTTATTTCCAACACTGAAAAAGCCAAAGGTGACTGTGAAAAATAGATAGAAAATTATAAGTACCTATTATTTTGTTTTAATAATGCCATGTTTGTCTTCAAACTACCTTAGAACATTTCGGTTGCCGCAGGAAGAAATTGCCCAAATAATATAAGGAAAATGTAATAGTCTTGATTATCTAAACATAAAGAAGAAGGAACAGTGTGATAATCTGGCTGGAAAGCTTTTCCTCTACAACTGGGAAAACCTTTGAAGCAGTTGCTTCTTGCTTAGCAGTGTTTATCGAGTGGTGTATCTGCAGTCTCTGCAGTCTGTGTACTTAAGGCTGCATATGGACAGTGCTCTAGAGGGATAACAAAAATATACAGAACTTAAACATGCAATGTTTTGAGAAGCATGAGGAACAAGTCAACACAGCTGCCATGATTTGGGAATAAACTAGTCTAGGAAAAATGATACCTTTATCCAAGAGAGTATGGGATGGCGTAAAGAGAGGTTATGTATCATTTTTTCCAGGTAATAAGAACCTGTGTTCTGATTCCTTGTTTTAGTCTAAATCTCCTCTGACTTCTGCTCTGGAAAAAATTACTTATTTTTGGATCCAGGATTTCCCTACTTTCCCCAAACATTACTTCATTTATGTTTTCTCAGGTGACAACCCTACCTCCCTCTGGATTCTACTGCCTTGGCCATCGCCACCACACCGTACGTGCACTGTACCTCGTCTCTGTTGCCTTAGTGACTCACCTGCTTAGCCAGATGCCTCTGACATACAAGGACAGTCTTAGTCATCCCATATTCCATGGCTGCATGGCATATGCAAATTACTGGATCCTTCTTGGATCTTCACAAGCCTTTTGCATTGCTATAATCCTTATCTGGCTAGTCAGAAGAGCAAGCAGGTGTACTGTTCTCTTAATCAGTATTTCCCACCCTTTGTAGCATTTTTCAGATGTTCCAAGCAGAGACGTGATTGCTCTGTGAGAAGTGAGTCCGTGCTGGGAGAGGCTTCTCCCTTAACACTGGACATCTGGTCAATCAAAGACTGAGCTCTCTTGTGTTTGCAGAGGATGTATCTAAATCTCTGTCTCTTGGAGAGCAGTTCTTTTTATCTTTATATACTTTTATTCCTTTTTTCCTATATAGGTTTTTATTATGAGATTTTTTTCCCCACTGGGGTGTCTTTTCTACAGTGAAGATGAGGCTGTCAGCTGTAGCCCAGCGTGCAGCCCACGACTGCCAAAGTTACTTTCCTTCTAGATAAATGGAACTTAGACATTCTTGGAACAATAGCACATTGCAAGCTCATATCCATAAGCATCACCTATTTCCATACGTACTCTTCCTTACTAACAACCATCTTCCATTTTGTAGGTTTACATGGCTCTATACTTTTCACCATATATGTTTCTTAATATCCACCATTTCTGTAAGAAACTTTTCTCTCTTAAGCCAAGTTCCCCGCCTTTTTTCAGACTCTCTTTTCTCTGTCCTCCTCCAAATTTATTTTCTTTTAAAAACCCAATGATAAGGCTAACAGTCTTTCTGTGAACCTCAGGTCAGCTGCATTGTGAGTGATTTTACTAACATCATTAATTAACCACTTATTTCTTCCTGTAAAGTACTATTAGACAGCAGCATGCTAAAAGAAGGCTCTGGAGCCCATTTCCTTAGATTTCTATTGGATCATCTGGGTTTGCTTTCTGTCTGTGGGACATGCTGTACATTCACATGCATCCCACAAAGAACCCCAAAGTTCTTCATATGTGGGGTCATGACTGAGTGGCTGTCAATCAACTACTGTAGTATAACGTTCACAATATAAAATGTAAAATAAATGGGAAATAATAATAATAATAAATTATCCCTAGTGAAACCAGACACTTGAATTGCTCATAGGAAGTCTGGAATGTGGACAGTCTCCCCTAAAGGAGTGTTTCTGTTCTCCTTTCAGAAGATAATGAAGCGTCTGATTAAGCGCTATGTGCTGAAGGCTCAGGTTGACCGGGAAAATGACGAGGTCAATGAAGGCAAGTGCAATTTTATAATTGATCTGCCTAACGAGCATGTGCTGTTGTGGCTGCTGATCTGGCCAGTATGAGGGTTGAGCTTAGTTAAGATCCTCTGTAGAGAGAGCTTGCTCGTGCTCACACTCAGGCAAGCAGTGCTGACTCTGAGCCACACTTGTGCCCTTGAAATTCCAGGTCCTTATTTTTCCTTAGCAGAACACACATCTCACAGGATCTTCACCCAGCCCTGCTCACCCCTGTAGCTCTAACTCTCCTTCCTTCACAACTACCAGGGTGTTGCCAAAACCCAGCCTTAGACACCACCTGGGTGTCTATGTGAAGCATTTTCTGACTGCAGTGCCCAGGCCTGCCCCAAGGACGCTGTTTTGAATGGGATCCAGACTCATAACCATTGCTGTGGTGGCATGTGGGATTTGTGTGCAGATGGAAAAGAACCTCTAACACCTCTTAACTGCTACCCTCCTGCAAACACCCTATGTAGGTGGAGATCAGTTTGTGGAGAGAGAACAAATTTGAGAAAGAAACATGAACACTCCACACATATTTGCCATTGCTGAGGTACCACTACTGCAAGTGCAGGTTATTCCTTGTAACTGCAGATATTAAGTGTGTAATGCAGGGAGATCAAATGCAGCTCCACACACGTTCCTGACCAAACACACTGAAATTATTGATCTCTCAGGTCTTGGAACCACAGGTATTACTGACTTGGTTCAGTAGAGCTAACAAGAACATTTCCTCTTTCAGGAGAACTTAAAGAAATCAAACAGGATATTTCCAGTCTCCGCTATGAACTCTTAGAGGAAAAGTCCCAAGCTACTGGTGAGCTGGCAAAACTAATACAGCAGCTGAGTGACAAGTTTGGGAAGACCTTAAATAAGGACATTTGATGGTGAATAAAGAGAAGGACAACTTGTTTTCCAAACATTGTTCATTCTCAACCAGCATCTTAGGAGGGCAAAAAACATGTGAAAGATGGGTACTGCCCACTCAGCTTTTGCTGACAAGCAAGTGTTGGCAGGAGCACTTTGTGTTTCTCCTGCACTTGGTGAGTGACCAGTTAAATCTTTTTTGATACAAAAGTGACTTGATGGTAAAAATCTATGCCCCTTGGCATCAGAAACAGATGCACCATAGAGAAAGCACCTCCAATTAAAGGCAAAAAAATGCCAGATCTTCATTCATGTGACTCCAGAGAAGACAGTGCAACTGTCATTGTTAATGTGCTCATTAACACCAACAGAGTCTGTACTGACCAGAAATGGGTGAAGTCTGAAGAAAAAATGTGCCAAGCATATTCCCTGCAAAATTTTTTAAATTCCTTTTCTTGGGTGTGTACTGTCCTTTTATGTTTACATTGGCAAACCTGAATATAACTTTGATCAGCACTGTGGCTAAGGAAAAACTAATGAGAAATCATCTGTTGAAGTGACCAAGGCAGTGAATAACAAGTAGGCACTGACAGTGTTGGAAAAATGAAATCAAGCTTGTGGGGTAAATGATCCTTTAACCCGATGAAAGGGTTTCCAGCCCAACACTCCTGTCCACCTTTTCCAGCTGTGTTAGCTAGTCTGCTGATGGATATGGTCTCTTTGTATGCACTTAGCCTCTCTTTTGTCCTTAGTCGATCCCATCTCCGACACCAGTGTACTGGAATATTCCTCATGATGTGAAACTCACTTCCCAGGAAGACCCAGAGATAAAATACCTTGTGCTAATGTATTCAGTTCAAAGAACAACATCAATCCAGAGACAGCGATGCAACTGAGCTCAGCTTTCAGATTCCAGAGGTCAAACTGCAAGCCATAGGGAGAGATCAATCACAAAGAACATTGCCCAGTAGTTTCCAGCCTTGAAATTAATACAAAAAGGCTTCAATTGAACATTCTGACCAAAAAAAAAAAAAAAAAAAAAAAGGGAAATAAAGGAAAAATCATTGTAGAAATTGTCATGTTTTTGGCTCTTACAGAGGATGAGAAAGGGATTCAAACTGTTCTAAGGCTGTGGTAATAGAAGGATCACACTTTTTCAACAGGAAAGTTGTAAGTCTGTGCAACACAACTGCAAACATGGATGGCTTGGGTTTTCATGGTTGGCTACTTGATTTCAACTACTTAAAGCACACCTTACTACTTGGGAACCATGGAACTGGACTGTTTGTTTACATGAGACACCTATAAAATGAACATGGCATCTAGGTTTCAGCTGAGACAAACAAGCAGAGCCAGAAGGTGACCTGTGATCAGTTCTTAAGTGCCAGATGAGAATACATATAGCCTATTAGAATAGTTATATTTGTACAAAAATAAAACAAAATTTAAAAAGTGTACTGTACGTAGATCTGTTTAGAGAAAAAATACTGTATTTTTACCTTTAATAAAATTATCTTGTATACTGTAATATTTTTACCTAAAAATGGAAAAAAAATAAAATTACCTCATAATATTTTGTTGTACACTGAGTGAAATATTTGCTTGATCCTTTGACTACATATTACATGGCCTTTTTTTTGTTTTTTGCTTTTCTGCAACATGTGAACAATGAAATCATTATACGAAGAAATTTTACCATATGAATTCTGAAGCCTGGAAGAGCCAAAATGAAACATTTAAACTAAAATACATTTAAAATTAATAAAACTAGGTAATTAATGGCTCCATTACCAGCTACAGTCCACAAAAACGACTCCTCATTTATGCTTAATCTGAAATTATTGCGTCATTTGTAAGATTAACACCTAAGAAGAGAAATTCATCTCTGGTGGCTTCAGACAAACATGGTGGTGGTACTGAGTGAGCAAACCAAAGTCAAATGAGTAAGAAAAGCCTTGTAGGCTGTAGCTGGTAGGACAAGTGAGGGGGCATCTGCCCTGATCACCCCAGCTGGGCCAGGGGTGCTTTGCTCCCCCAAAGCCCTTGTTGGCAGCTGTAGGAAATGTGTCCTGTTGTGTGGCAGCTCCTGCAGACGGTGCTGGAATGAAGCACTCCAGTGGCAGCCTTCAGCAGAGAGCTCCCAGCAGCTCCCAGTGTGAGCAATCAGACACGGCAGGTACCACTGTTTACTCAGCACTTTGGGCTCTCTGCCACAGCAACTATTGCTGGTATATATTCCGTTTGCTCCATACGAAGAAGGAATATATTTCATGGCAATACAACTTGCCCCCTCCCCACCTTTCCAGCCACTGTGGAAAACTTTTTTTTCCATTGGAAAAACCAGCCCTGTTGTCATGGCACTGTCTTAATATTTAATCTGATTGCAGCTCTACGCCTGGCTCCTGGTCAGACTATTCCTTCACCCTTCCCATTTAGTGTTTTAGGGACTTAAGGAAAATTGTTCTAGGTAGAACTTACAAGGACCACCATAATTTAAATTTCTCATGATATTGAATGCAAGTCCTGCAAAAAGCTTTAGCTGAAATGCTATGATGCACTTACATTTTGTGTATTAAATGCAGCTCACCAAAATGCCTGATCTACAGTACAGCAACACCTACAGGAATATTCTTCTACTGCTAAATATCACAATCCATGCAGGCTCTGGTCAGCACAAAGAACACCATACCGTGGAAAACTTTGCTGAATTTTTGGGTCCCAGGTGGAGGTACAGCTGTGCCCAGCAGCTCCTGCCCTTCCAGCCTCTGCACAGCTGAAGCAGCACTGTCCTACCACGGGGAGTTAGCATGCTGCCCTCACTCAGGGATCTGCCAAGAAAGAGCACAATATTCTCTAGAGCTTCAAAGTAGACTAAAAGATGTATTAAAAATATTGTTTAAAAAAAATCTGCTTCCTCCCCTTTTGTATTTACATTCCTGAAAGTATCCAAGTACAGAGACTTTATATAAATATTCATGACAAGCAAAATCCCACTACATCAGAGCACTTTTCTCATCTGGTCCCAGTAACACACCCAAGAAAGTTGCTCACTGTGTATTAATGAGCAGAGTTTATTCTCCAAGGTCAGTTTATAAGAAGTTAAAGTTAAGAAGCTTCACTGAAAGAGAAGCCTGAGAGAACTTAGAGAGTCTGAAGAGGAAAAATCAAGGTAAGTGAGTCCCAGATTGGATTAGACCTGAGATATGTGTGTCCCCTGTCCCATTTCCCATCACCTCCTGGCAGGGCAGTGTCACATCCACCACCCACTGGGTTGAATTTGGTCCAGTCTGTAACACCTCTGACCTTAGGCTTTGTAATGTAGGTCTTGGTATTCCTTGGACAAATTCATACTGTGAAGGGATGGAACTTTACCCAAACTATTTGTACATACAGAATTATAACTTTTTATGGGAAATAAGAGAGGTCACATAAAAATGAAACTAATCTGAAGTCATCCACACAAAGGTGAATATTCTGCAAGAGGTCGTAGTAATTCTGCAAATACCACAGGCCAATCAAACTGGAACTTAAGTAGACACCCTGAGGAAGATCAGAACAAAGTCATTCACTAGCCAGTATTGATTTATTGACTGCCCAAGTCTCTAGACAGTTGTTTCACACCTTTCAGAGGCCAAACCCATCAGCTGCTGCTAACAGAGCAGAAAAAAAGCCGCAGGAAGCATTAACAGGACCTGATATTTCATGGGCTGAAGTGCCTGGTGTTAAGCCAGGGACCCCTGCTGCCTAGAGGTGCAAGTCCCAAAACAAAGGAGCTGCCCAAGGGCATCTGGCACCATGCCCCTGCTTTCAGCAGCAAGGGATGGGCTGTGCAGCCACAGGGCAGATGTGGTGCTTTATGCACACCTTTGCTCTCCAGCTGGATTAATTCTGCCTGTAACTTTGTGGAGAATGACTAACAAATTCTGTCTTCAGTTCCCGAAAAACATGGTTTAAAAGTAAATATTATGAAGAATATGAATGGTGTAATGAATAATGGCTTACAAGACTGCCTGCATCCTGAGCAGAGCTCATATTAAATTGTCAAAGGTAGGCTTTATTTTTAATTAATCTATATGAGGAAAGCATTTCCAGCAGGCCAAAAGAAATTGCCCTAATTAAAAGATACAAGAAATGAATGATCACTCAGTAAGGACAAGCCAGGACACAGTCCATCACCACAAAGGCAGGAGGGCTGAGCAGCGTGGCCAGGGTTCCAAAGACATCTCCAGCTGAGAGCAGGTCTCTGCTGCACCGTGGCCGGGTCTGGGCTGCAGCCCTGGGCTGCAGGGGAGGGGGGAGGGACAGGAGCAGCCCTGCATCGTGGGCAGCACCCTGGCACACACCCGCTCTGCTGCCTGCCAGGCCCAGGCAGGAGCCTGACAAACAGGGCATTTCATGCCTCAGTTGCCTTCCCTGACTAAGCCACAGGCAGGAAAGGGAAAGCCACAACTTCATAGCCAAGGCTGGCAGGCTGTGCTCAGGTGGGGAGGGGAGGTGTTTCCTCTATCCAGACACTAGACACACTTTCCTTGTGACCTGAAAAACAGTTCTGCCCTTGCTTTGGCTACAAATCTCTCACCCCTCCAGTGGTAACTCCAGTTAATGCTGCAGGCAGCAGATCCCATTACTCTCACTTCACCTTGGCTGTGACTGGGCTGTAAACCCTGCAGGTACCACACCTGGTGCTGGACAGCAGCCTTCACAAACTACAGCCTTAAGGAACTTACATTTTTATTGAGAAAGAATGAGGGTTGCACAGGGGAAATGAAATAGCCTTAGCTTCCAGTGAAAGAAGGCAGATGCAGAGAAATTCAGTGTTTTGCCTTAATGACCTGAAAGGAAGGGGCCAAAAATGGGGCTGTGGTTCTGAATCTTATTAGAATGAAAATATGCTCATTAGCTTTGCCCTCTCTTAGTCCCTGTTCTGCATCCTTTTAAGGCATATACTCCTCAGTGAGGGATAAGATCTGCCAGTGCCTGATGCCAGCAGCACAAGAGCAGCAGGAAAAAAAAAAGAATGATTGCCTCAGTGATCAGCCTCAAGTCATTCCCTTCAATCCCTGGGAGATTTCCGTGGCTCTATATCACTGATATGTCTTCAGTATTGTTGAATTTAAATAAAGTCAAATAGAAAGGGGAGTATAACCAAAGGAGCAAAATAACTAAAATGGTTCTGGAATTTGGGATGCTTTTTACAGTAGGTAAAAGGACACTTGCTTCAGGTCATTTGAGACAGACATTTAACACAAACCTGCAGTGTGACAAAGGGGATTTTGAAGACCTTAAAGAGTTAATGAGCAGCTAATGATCCTGTTAATATACAACTGTTTATTATAATAGACTAATATTTAATTCCCTTCTTAATGATTAATTATTGTCCTGTAAGGTTTTAATTAGGCCTACATGGCAGAAGCAGAGGGATCTGGTGAGGAGATGAATTTCTTTGTGAGGTCCCTGCCCTGAGTCCAGGCTCTTCTCCAGCAGCTGCCCTGTGGTGGGCACAGCTTTGGCAGCACAGCACGCCCACGTGGCGAGGGAGCAGGAGGTGGAGGTTGTTCCCTTGTACATCCAAGTCGGTGGTACAGACTCCATAGCAAGTTGTTTTTTGGGGACAAGCTGATAGAAACCTGTCCCTGTGCCCCACCAGCTGAGAGCATCCTGCACTGTGCCATGCTCCCCCCTTGGAGCAGGGCTCCCAGTCTCATTGCCCCAGCACCCTGCATCCCTTCTGATGGCAAGGCCTCTGCAGCAGGGACTGCAGAAACTCACCCAGAGATTTTCATTTGAAGATGAAAGCTTCCATGAAATTAAAAAGCTGATTTGATGCAAAAGTTCTCTCTGTACAATAATATGCTTTGGGCCAAATCTTCACTTGGATTCCCAAAGACAAATTAAAAAATTGAACTCATCCTAAAAAGAAGCTTGTTGGGCTCGTGTGTTTAGAAGCAGCACTGACTGGTTTTGTCAGTCATTCCTGCAGCCAGCCAGGACAGACAGACAGAACTTCAGAAGACCACACTCCTACTCCCAGCTCTGCATTTGCAGCCAGCCGAGTGAGCCCATAGTTCAGGGACTTTTATTTTTGTCACAGATCTCAGGCAGGCCTTTGGGTGACGAGAGGCCAGCAGGCTTGTTGGAGGGGCAGGCTCTAAGCACACCTAGGAGCAGTACTGCAGCAGCTGAACTCCAGCTCCCAGCTTTCAGGCAAAGCCTTACTGAGATCAAAGTACAACAGGGAATGGATAACAGAAGCAGCATTCGCTGCAGAGTGAAAAGACACAGCTAGAGGGAGACTTTCGTGCTTATTAAACACTCTGAAGTGTTTGTTGTGTACCTGGGGACACCTGGCTCCGTCCCTGCTGCCATCTAGGCGTCACACCAGGGCCACATTTGTCATGATGCCCCGGAGTCACCACTCCTGCTGTGACAGGAATCCTTGTGGAGGGGTGTGACGGCAGAGGCAGCCCAGCACAGGCACGGGAGCTGCAGAGAGCAGCAGGGTCCTGGGGTAAAACTGCTGCCAGCCGCCTCCAGGGCAGGATGGGAGGGGTGCTGCTATAAACTTGAACCACAAACTCACAGCAGGTTTTGCTTTAGGAGCAGAACAAAGTGGGAGCAGGTGTGTGCAGGCAGCAGAGGAATGAGAATGAGGGAGGAACTTTGCACTCACAGCAGCTGAGCTGTAGCATGGAGACTGAGATGTGCATCACCTGCCCGTGCCTCATTGCCCTTTGGGGTCAATTACAGTCCATGCACTCTGACTTTTACTGCTGTTTTTCTTTAAATATTTAGAAAAATATTGGGAAGTGAGGGATGGGGTTCATGTTTTGCACCCATCCTAAAGTGAAAATGATGAGGAGGGAAAAGTACAACTAAAAATATAATTAAATGAGAGGAAAAACTGGGTGTCAGCAGGCATAAGAGAAAATAATACCCCTTTCTCAATGGGAGTTACAGCCACCAGCATGATCTGCTGCCTGTGAACACCCTTACCCAAGCTGTGCTGGCTCAGAGCTAACCCCTGGGGACAAACAAAGCATGGACACCCCTACAGAGTCTGCCAAAAGCCACCCCTGGCCCCAGACCCTGGCTTTGGCTCAGAGACAGCACCGTGAGGTGGAGGGAACAATTGTGCCTGGCAATGTCAGTTGATGCCACAGCCTGCAGTGAGCCCTCAGCCCCTGAGACCCCCAAGTACCTGGTGCTCTGAGAGGAAGAAACTGTCTCCTGATTGATTGATTGATTGATTGATTGATTGATTGATTGATTGATTTTTTTTCAGGAGTTTTTTCCTGGCTTTTAACTGTGAAAGTTCAAAGCTCCTGTACCTGCAGAGCGCTGTGAGGAGTTCCCCTGTATTTCTCCATGCTTTAGAACAAGCTGTGGATGCCTCATAGGGATTTCAGCGGGCATGTGCACTCATGAGGGGAAAACACGATCCAGAGCGCTCCCAAACACAAACTGCTGAGGCTGGCAGAGAAGGGAGGTGGAGCCGTGTCTCTTGCTGCTGCTTGCAGCGGGAGCCAGCAGGTTGTGCTCATGAACAAGAAATCCACAGCTCTGCCTCTGGGATGCGCCGCAGTGAAAGCAAAGCTACAGGAAAAAAACCCTCCTCTTTCTGCAGGCTTTTCTCCAGCTCATTAGAGCCTACATGTTTTAACAGCCCATAAAGCCACAAGGATCTGGTACTTATTAAACTCTGTTATTAAAAAAAAGAAATTTTGAACTGATGCTTTCTTGTTAGAAAGTCAGTATTTCTTCAGCTAACTTTGATGCACTCAGAGAAGTTTTCTGCTTTTTATTGTCTTACTCTCTTTTTTTAAAGTTTCTGCTGGCTCCCAGGGGACAACACCTTTCAGTATCTCCCATTTGTACCTGCACAAAATATAGATTACAGCTCTGGGAGAAAATTCCCTCTTCAGCTGAATTTTGTGTGTAGGACCTACTGTGACCAGAACTGCTACTTCCCTAATGTTTGGATTCTGCTATTTAAACTTATTTTAAAATATTAAGGTTAGGTTTTCTTCCAATCTATATTCCCATAAGCCAACACCAAACTGATTTAAATTAGAAAATAAAAACCTGTCTCTGCTGTCATCTCACATGCAGGGTTTCCTTAATCTATTCTGCCAATTTTAGTAGTATTTCTAACAAAATGTGGACAATTCTTACATCTGAAGTACCAAGACGTTTGTGATAGCAGAATGATTGATAGTTTTTTCCAAAATCTGATGGGGAATCCCTCCAGCATTCATCCTTCTTGGAGCTGGAATTGAGCCTTAAGTTCTTCCTTGTTCCCCTCTCTAGGCACAAAGCCTGTCCTTGATTAAAGACAGCACTTCAGTCATATTCAGTCACTGAATCCCATAAGTGCAGTAGTTTATTTCTTGCTAATCTTCTTGCAGCAGTGGCTCAGAAATCTTTGTGTTACAACAGCTTAAACCAAGGACCTTGGTGCTCCCAGAAGCATAAGAGCCAGGTAAAAGCTCAGGAGCCAAGAGCAGCTCTCCAAAGCCAGCATCAACTTATTCCTGGTGTCCAGGTCCCCAGTGATACCTGAGATGCTCAGTCAGTAGCAAGGGGCTGCTCTGGGGCTGGGGTGAAAGGCAGGAGTGATACAGAATTATGGGGATGACACACCCACCACACGTCAGTTTAAATTGGGTATTCACAGTGAAAAACTGAACTGGCCCAGATAAAGAAGTTCAACTGTTTCTTGGAAAAAGGAATAAAGCAGACATAAAAGCATGCTGTAACAGAATCAGTGAAGATCAGGAAAATCAAAACGAGTCCATCAACAGCTGAGTGTGTCAGTCCCACTGCTCCCTGTGCTTCCCACAGCCCTGCACTGCGGGGACCCGGAGCCAGCCCCTGAACGTGACGTGCTCGGCCTGAACCACAGCCTGCATCTTGTTCAGGCACAGGGCTGTGCTCAGAAACATATTCTTGTCTAAGCCAATCCTCTCAGCCAACCAGTTCCAGAAACTCACTTTGAAAACACCACCCACGTTCTGTAAAAATTCAGATTTGAGATGCAGCCCACAGAGATTAATGAGGGTTTGAATTTATGCCTCAAGAGCTTCCAATGGTTTGATTTTTCTGCTATACCATTATCATCTTCCTATACATGAAGGCTGCTCGCATACCTCCAGAAAGGGCTTGATTTCACAGCTAATAAAAATTGCATTCAGGAAAATTAAATAAATAAAGCAGTTGCTATTACTCAGGCTGTATTTTAGCACAAAGTCTGGTGATGCAAATTAGTGTGTGGTGGCCAAACTGAGTTTCAGGTGGTATTTTTCTCAGCTGAAGCTCTGCCATGTGCAGGTGGGCCCCATGAAAGGGACCCAGTGGGGCGGGGGCTCTGCACGGCCCCTCCACCTGTCCTGGCACTGGGGGGGCAATTTCCAGAACACGATGGGGGTGTTCCCTGTGGAGAGCTTTTCACTCAAGCTCTGAGGAATGGCAGAAGCCAACAAGACCCTTCCAGTATTCCTCAGGTTAGTGACAATTCCAGCAGACCTAGTGACAATCCCTCACCACTTAGGCACAGATGCTGCTGGAAGCCATCCCGCTGAGCGCACCCATAAAAAGCAGTGGAGCACAGCTCTGCACGAACCAGGCACTGCAGCACAAGCACTAAACACGGTGTTAGCTTGGGCACAGCAGCTGGAAAACACCTCTGTGAATTTACATTTCACTCTATTGTGCTACAGCAGACACAGGCAGCCCCAGCAGAGCGCCAGGGTTTTGCCTTTCTGTGTGAGTGTTGCTTTTCATATTTCATTTTTATCAAGTTTGAATTGGACACTCTGGGGGAAAGGAGGGGCAAGAATCCCAGCACTGGCTGAAAAGCCAAATAACCTTGTTCACACAGACTATCAGAAAATGTCTCTATCCTGTCCACCTCTCCCAGAAAGGACAGAGAGAACATTTTCCTTTTCTTAGCACCGAGTATCTCCTCATACATATTTCTGAGTGATCCAGGAAACTATAAAGCTGTAGGAAAGAAAAGACATTCTTCCTCTCTACACATTCCATGGGAGACACTGAAACAGCTCTCAGGATTGTCCCACAGACCAAGCCCAGCATGGCAGTGTGGACCACCACTGTCTGTCACTTGTGATATTCCTGCTTCTGCATCCATTTGAGCCTCATTGGGCACAATCCAGCACAACTGTACACATTTCATGGTTAATGTACTCAAAATAAGCATTACTCAGACTGATGACTAGGTCTTCCCTTACAGCCATCTGGATGGTTTATTTTAGAAAGTGATTTGGAAAACAGTGCTTTATTCATAATTGTTCTGAGGGCTCCGTTAGAACACGGGGGCTGTAGGGATCCAGCTCCTGCCTGTGTCTTGCTTTTCTCTCACCAGCCTCCAGCTTCACATTCCCATCAGTAGTTCCCACAGTTTTTGAAGGAGGAAGATCACATTTATCATTAACCACCACCCTCTTATCATCAGACTTTGAACTGCAACACCATGCAGGTCCCAGAGGTGACCCACCGATCTCACAGACCCAGAGCCACCACACTCACCTCTAGCACGTGTCACCTTGCACTGGGCTGCAGCCACGTGACGGAGCTGCACTTTACATAAATGCAAATCAATGTTCAAACTGCTCACTCAGGCCTTTGCTGGCATTGCTGCCTTTCAGTGTGTGTCACTTGCTGCACTGGAGCCATGATGGGCCATGGCAAGTTCAGGATGCCACCAACACAGGTCCCAGAGGCTGATGCCATCCTGCCATGCAAAACGGAGAGGCACTTTAAATTTAAGAGGTGTATCTCATCTTGTGTATCTCATCCAAGCCTCATGGTGCCTAAATTATTTATTGTGCACTTGCTGCATTATTTATTGAGTCCCTTTTGCCCATACATGCAAGGAGCATGAGCCAGTGGCTCTGCCACAGATTTCGTATCCCACCCTAGCTCCAACAGTCCCTTCTCCTTCTCCCAGAAGGACAGATTACCATGCTATTTTCAAGGTAAATATGTTTTCCCATGGTGCAGAGTCCTCCTTGGGTGAAAAGGTCCCAGCCAAACTCTGGGAGATCTTGCTCAGCATCTGTGGCAAAATGAGCTGAAATTATCCCAGAAGATCACAGAAAGAGTCTTTCTATAAATGTGGTTCTGGTCGCTGTGAATAAGGAGCCATCTTTCTACCCCCAGGTATTCACATGCCCTGGAGGGCCCTGCTGACTCTCTGCTGTGGCTTCCTCTTCGAGGAGGCCATCACACCCCTGGAGCATTTCCCGTGCTTGAACCACTGGAGCTGTCGGGGGCTGGCACGAAGCTGTGTCGGGAGGTTTAGGTTGGGTATCCTCACCCAGAGGGTGGCTGGGCACTGGAACAGGCTCCTCAGGGCAGTGGTCACAGCCACAAGCCTGACAGAGCTCAGTGAGTGCCTGGACAACCCTCCCAGGAACAGGGTGAGATCTCTGGGGCTGTGCTGTGCAGGGCCAGGGGCTGGACTCAATGATCCTTGTGGGTCCCTCCCAGTTCAGGATATTCTGTGATTCCATGACTGGCTTTGCTTTCCCACGTCAGGGCAAAGCTTCTGTCTGCTGTTTCACCAGAGCCAATGCTGCCTTGTCAGAGAACATTTCCATCTGTAATTACTGCACAACGGGACAAAGTGAGGGTGCTTTGATCACGTATTCATGGTATCTCCCCTGCTTTGAAGATAACTCTGCAGAGTGACAGCAGCTGGTTTAATCTCCCAGGTGGTGCCAATAAATACAGGAACTGGTCGTTTGCCACAACGCTATTTGTCCTCATATTCCTGCAATATCTAATAATAGAACAGAACTGTGAACTGTAGCAATGATCCCACAGCTGTAACTACCTATTAAACCAAGACAGGACACGTAAAGGATGGCTGTTAGCACCCTCCAAGCCAGCGAATTGTCAAATGCCCTCCCATCTGCAGAAAGGATTGCAGATTTCATTTATTTTTCCAATACCTGTCAGAGCAGAAAAAAAGGAAGTATATTTTAAAAGGGTATCAAAAATTATCACTGTCGGGAGTAGGATGGAACCTCTTAAATTGTCAGATTTCACAGCAGAGCCTGCATGACACTTCTGCAGGTCTTTCATAATCCTGCCCTGTCAGGAGGTTATAGGGCTGCTTGTGATTTGATCTCTAAAGTAATTGCTAGTTGGGAGAAATAAGCAAGACCATTCATTATATTTCACAAAGAACGAAACAAAACACAAAAATAACAAGACAGAGGATAGATTTGGCTTGTTGAAACAGATGGATATTCCCTCAACTACATTTCAAGGGCAGGAAGATGCACCAGTTTCTTTCCCACTGTGGATTTTTAATAAAGGAAGCAGAAGCAAACAAGGAGGGTTGATACCATGAGGCTGCAAAGGCAGCTGCAGTCTCAAGAGAGGCAATTTTGCCTACAGTTTGCGCTGTGTGGTATCCAGGGATGTATTCTTTGCTGGCATTAATTGGCATGGAAAATCAATACAGCCACGTGTAAGAGCTGCAATTGTTGCCTGGGTCTTTCTTTCCTTCCCCTCCACTCACAGAGATGTGCTGTATATTGACAAATTGCTCTTTGGGATGATATGTGCTAACTCCACAGTTCCTCGAGTAAACTCATTTCTCTCTAATCCTCTCTGGTGCAGAGGCTTATGAAGGCAGTTGTGATTCCTGGATCTCTGCCTTTGGCTACACCTGTGATTATTGGCATTTCCCAAGTCTTGCACATTTGGGATTTTGAGAATATGGTGGGAGAAAATTTGAATTTGTCAGGCCCCAGGAGTCTAAAGTGTTTTGTGTCAAATCCTCCCCGTGTGGCAATACATTATCCCCATTTACACATTATTTTATCCAGACTCTGCATTTCAATTAGCAATTCTTTAGGGGTCCCTTGAATGAAAAGATGAAGAAACACTCTCTCAATTTTTTTTGCTACTCTTTCCATTGAGACTCCATCCATTTTTGGCTGTATTCTCCTGCATATTCCTCTTTTATTTAAACATTAATAGTTTACTCTTCTTTTTAATTTCTACTCAACTTTTCCCTGTTTTATTATTGGTTTTTGCATTTCTCTGGTGCTGGTGTGACATCCCAGAGAGGACAGGATGGATGCCACGCAGTCCCAACAGAGTTGTCTGCTCGTGCTGAACCTCTGGGACTGGGTACTATTCCTTGCTCTTTACTGGAGATCTTCTAAGGGCTGAAATTACAATAAATTAATAAATCCAAATTGAGACCAAACTGTACATGGTTAAAGGGGAGTTAAACTGGTTTAAACTGGGAGTTTAAATTGGCTGCTGGTTTTCCCTCCCAGTGGCTTTATCTCCAGACCAGCATCAAAGAGATTTGCTTGACAGCAGCCAAGCAGGTAGGGACCTATAGTTCAGATAAAGGATATAAACAGGGAAACAATAAAATAATTGCATGGATTGTGCTTACACAGGAGTGAGAGCAGTAACAGGGGTGAAGCCAGAGTGGTGCAACTCCACAAGCAAGAGTTTGCAAGTGTCCTGAGGAAGGGACTTTCTATTCAAAACCTTCTGTTTTCCCAGAATTATCATCTGGTCTAGCAAAAGGCTCTGCCTTTCCCTAAGGATTTGGTGTCAGCTGTAGATGACATTTGATGCCAGGCTGAGTGCTGGTCCTCAACTCTCCCTGTGTGAAAAGATGCCCCTGTTGGTGTCCCCACAGACATGGGCCAGAGCAGGAATGAGTAAGGCTGAGAGAATTGGGATTGTTCAGTGTGGAGAGGGAAGGCTCTGGGGTGGTCTTTTTGTGGCCTTTGAGTACTGGAAGGGGCTACAAGAATTGTGCAGAGAGGCTGTTTACAAGGTGCTAGGACAATGGGAAATGGCTTCAAACTGAAGGAGAGCAGCTTTAGGTTGGATGTTACAAGGAAATTCCTCCCCGTGGGAGTGGTGAGGCTCTGGCACAGGGTGCCCAGAGAAGCTGTGGCTGCCCCATCCCTGGAAGTGTCCAAGGCCAGGTTGGATGGGGCTTGGAGCAACCTGGGCTAGTGGGAGGTGTCCCTGCCCATGGTGTCCCTTCCAAACCACTCTGATCCTATGTGCAGGCCTGACCCTTTGACACTGCAAACAAGGACAAAATAAATCCAACTTTGTGATGCTTTTCAAAAAGGAATTGCTCATATCTCTGAGGATTTAAATTATTCTGTCAGACATTGCTGCTGGCATGAACTGTTGGCATGGAGACTGATGCGAAATTTAATACAACATAAATAAAATATTAATGACATAGGAGAAACCAGTAGTGATTTAAAGAGATACTGAGCTGCCAACCAAGCTATGGTTTGGAGTTCATCATAGGAACAGCAAGGAAAACAGTGATTAAAGCTGCAAAGGGCAGTGAGGAACAGCCTCATTCTGCCAAAGTCTTCTGACCATCAGAAGCACTCAGAAAGGTCTGATTTGGCAAAGGGATGAAATGAAGAAGTTCCTAAATTTTTTTTCTTTTTCCCCAACAGAAATTAATGGAAGGTCCCTGCATCAGAGGCAACAAGGTCAGGCCAGCAGGCTGTGGAACATGGCTGAGAGTGCACCAGATACATCACAGCACTCACTGAGGACAGAACAACTCTTGCCTCAGTCTTGGGTTGCCTTGGCAAGAAGACAAATACCCAGAGGAGAGGAGAAAAGATATTGCTAGAGTGGGGTGCCCAGAGCAAGGAAGCATGCTGATTGTATTAGCATGGATATAGTCTGAGGGATTAAGGCTTAAATCCCTGTTTCAATAATAAAATTATTCCCATAGGTTCAGCTGATTTAGATACCAACCCAGGTGTGCAAATGTCGAGTTAGAGTTTACTGGAGGCAGTTTGAAAAATGTATCTTGTTCTCCAATACCCTGAGCAATCACCTTTCCCAGTACAATGTTTGGGTTGAGTGCTGCATTGCCTGTTTGAGAACTCTTTTTCTTCTGCAAATCTATTTCATTGAAAAATTCCCAGCAATCCCTCATTGTGAATACTCACACTAAGTTATAATTGTAGTCACACACTTCCAGAACATGCAAAGATAATGAGCACTGAGTATAACCCAGAGCATGATGGAAAACACTAAATGAAATCAGATACTTATATGAGCTTTTCACAGGCTCAGGAAATTGAAAAGCTGGTAAACTGTCAGAGAGAGTCAGCAGAGAGGCAGGAATGATCAGAGCAGGTCCTGAGCTGGTGCAACCAACAGAGAGCTCAGTCAGACCAACTTTATTGAAATAGCTGGTCTTGGTGGACATGGAGGCAGAATTTCATCCCAAAACAGCATGTTTATTATTTATTAATGTCTAAATGAATGGGAAGTCCTCTCTGCTCACATCTTGTCTCTTTACAAGGCTCTGTTATCCACATCCCTCAGTCCAGATCCTGTTACTGGTTGTATGTAAATGACATTAAAAAATAAATACATTTTCTGAAGCCTGATAATTTTCCATTTACATAAATCATAAAAATTTCTCTTGTGTGCACTGGAAGAGAAAGGCTGAGTGGTTTGGGAGTAATGTAAGTATATCTGGGCTAAATATCTGAGAGAGAGATGGAGATGAAAGACTCCCAGATACCATGTATAGCCATAATTTAAAAGTCCTGTCTCCAGGAGGTAAAATTGCCCCAAGTAACTACTATAAATGCTGACTTTGTAATACAGAACTTACAGCACTTCCTATTGAATGCTCTGTGCATCACAGAGCATCATCACAAAGAGCCACAGGAGGACATTATGTTGGGTGACAATGGAGACCAGAGCATAATCACTGGGGATTTGTGCTCTATCATTAACTTACTATTCAAAATGGACCAGAGAAAACAAGAGACACGCATCCTCCAGAGCCACAGGGCAACAAATTCAAGGGCCCTTTTCTCTTTGCAGGTGCAGATTAATCAACTGGGCATTTGTGCATGTGCAAAAGTTGTCACAGTGCCCCTTGCACAAATGGGTATAATTGTATCTGAAATATTTTAAGCATAATCTCATTGTAGGAAGCTTACACAGGCACAGGGATTAGTGGGAATAGTCCCTGAGACAATACCCACGGCACAAAATCAGTTCACATCTCCATCAATTATTCAGTGAGTGAGAGCTGACGTTGGGGCTGGTCCGTGGCTGTATCAGTTTATTGCACACTATCTAGAAAGCTGCATGAGGTGCTTATTGACTCATAGGGATGTGGGGAAATGCAGGAGAATGGTGTGGAAGTGCTCATTAAAGTGTTTAGCACATGCACCTATTGTGCTTGTTTTCCTTCTATTGTCTCCTGGGCAAGCCAGGAGGCTGGGCGGTCTCCCAGAGAGGATGTCTGAAGTCAACATCAAAAATATTTTCCTGGGAAGTGGATACAGATTTATAAACAAAAGTGCTCCTGGGCAGAGGCCAAATGTTCTCATTGCCTGGTTAACGTCACCTCTGCACCTTCCATGGTCCCTCTGAATCTGTCCCACAGAGGAAAATCCTCCAGTCTTACCTGCTGGGGAGGGGCATCTGCAAGGGGCTGTGCCCTGCACCAGTGCTGCTGAATACCTGTTCCTCTGTGCCTTCTCCACAGAACTCCTCTCTATGGGCTCTGTATTCTAGACTGGAACTGTCTTTATTCAGCAATAACTACCCTGCAATTCTCACGTCATTTCTGGAGAAAAATACAGGGAAAACCAGGATGCCTTAGTCAGTCACTTAAAAAAAAAAAAATTGTTTTTTTCTGTCGGCTCCCATGACCCCTATAGCCTGACAATGCTTCTAAAAAAGGGTCCTGGTCTCCTGGTGTCCTGCATTCTCCTCTTTTCTACATCCCTATCATCTCCCTCCTCCTGTGCCCCTTGCCTGTCCACACTTCAGCACAGTTCCTTGCACCGAGAGCTCCCAGCTATGCACCCACACTTGGGATCTTGATGTTAATCCCTCTCAGATCAGTCCTTTTGGTGGTGTTATCCTGCCATCATGTCACATTACATTTTCATTGCTATAACCCCAGATGCTACTGTAGTCCCAGTAAGTGCTAAGAAAATAGTTTCTGAAAGTACTTGCAATTAGGTAAATAATTATAAACACATTTATAGTAACTCACCTCGAAGGCGAGCATTAGGCTGCTCAGGAAAAGCTCATTTCCAGGCAAATGGGTTTCAACATTAGTTCCTTCCCACTGCGGAAGGTGAGGGTGATTAGAGATGGGTACCTGGGAGGAATGACCCCAGGTGTGCCCCCAGCCTGACCCCCTGTCTTCCAGCCTCGGTGAAGGCTGTGGACAGCCAGCAGAGAGGGCAGCACCTCCACTGCTCACCTCGGGAGCTCGTACAGCCCCGGGATGTATTTTTCTGGAGCAGGGTCTCCTGGGAGAGTGTTTTCCTGGCACTCTGCTGTACTGGGTAGAGTATCATCGGCATCCATCAGAGGGGCTGCTGATAAAAATCAGCAATAAGGCACAGGATTAGCACTGGAAGAGAAAACCAGCAAATATTCCGTTTTGAACAGCAACAAGGCCAGAGTACATGGGAGGTGCAATTTTTCTTATTTTTTTTAACATCATGCAAAAGCAAGATCTTTCAGCGACCGTACCAGAAAATACTCCCTAAGCTGCCTGCTGAGCAAACCTCAGAGACCCAGGAAACCCACAGGAGTCAGCTGCCACCTACTTCCCCAACAGCAGAGGTGCTCCTCTCTTCAGGCATTCACCATTGTGCTATTTTGAAAAGATGACTAAAACACCTTAAAAGCATCCGTGTTATGCCAGATTTCTCCAGAGGAGACATGCCCAGAGGAATTTAAGAAGTTGCATGTATGCCCTCCTTCCACCCCAGCCCTAGGGCTGCTTGCTGTTACCTGGAGATGCAGACACTGCCTGCACACCTTCTCCCCTCCCACCCCGTCCATCTAGCTCAGCTCACAGGGTTTGGTCACGAATTGTACCAATAGAGGTCGTTAAAATAAACCAGCTGATTTTGTGCAGAAACAGTAGCCTTTATGTAATTTTGTCAGCTTTGGCTGTGACAGTGGTTATTATCAGCTGAGGAGCTGTGAGCATCAAGTGGAGATGTTTTCTGCAGCTGCTTCAGCGAGATCACAGCCGACCTCCTGGTGCCATTTAAATGCTTCTCTCATTGAACATTCAAAAGCTGAAGGGCTCAGACACATTCTTTGCCCCTCATTTCATCACAGCTGACCCAGTAACACACAAAGGGGGCTGATTTGCCTTTGGAATGCCAGATTTTGCAACCATGGCAATAAGTAAATGTGTTTCCCTTCCCCCTTCTCAGGGAAACTAGCTGAAGTACAAAAGCCCAAGAAGAACGGGAAAGTTTGCCTGCTCAGTGAATCTGGAGCGAGTGGGCAGTGTCAGCCGGGAGGGACTCGCCAGAGTGTCCAAAGTGCCCGATACAACTCCTGTGCAAGGGACTGACAGCTTGCAAGATTCACACATGTTAATCTACTTAGCTGACTTTGCTATAAGCTTGGCCCAGCTTTTAAGGTTTGCTATAAGTTACCAAACAGCCCTGTCTGATTAGTTTTAGTCCTTCCAGCACAACTTTCTGAGTCAGAAGAATTTAGTGTTTCTATGGCAGAAAATTACAAGTTCCACTTGGACAAAGCTTGTATGCAAGGAAGTTCAGAGCTTGAGAGGAACCTCAAAATAATTTTCACCTTGTGCATTCTCTGAATTTCACGGGTTTGTTTTCTTCAATGAGAGAATACTGATACTTCAATAGATGCTTTAGCACAGCAGAACAAAATATTCACGCCTTTAGTGAAACATGCTCATGTGGCCTTTGGCTCGTTTTAGGTGCTCACCTCACTGGTGATTCCTGCCCTAATCTTGTCACATGCCATTTCTCTGGGTGATTGCAGCCTATTTTCCAATGGAAATGAAAAAGTCTCCTTGAGACGTGCAACAAAATCCCTGCAGCTAAATAGGAAAAAACTTTCACGGCTGCTTTGTGGCTGCTCTCCAGCCTTTTCTTTAGCCGGGCTGGTTGCACTGTGAACAAGAGTTCTGCTCTGTCCTGCTCTTTGCTGAAGCTGCTCCTGCCTGCAGCGTGCCCCCTCCCACACCCAGCCTCTCCGTAGCGTGTATTTATTCCTGCTGCGGATGCAGGCGGCAGACGTGCGGGTACCGGGGAGGCAGAGCAGATGCTGGGCTTCCTACCCCAGCTCGCCGAGAGGACGAGCAGCTTGGCTTCAGCCCCATCCCATCCCATCCCACCCCGCCCACCGGTGCTGCAGTCGGCACTTGTAGCCGGGAAGGGCAAAGCCGGCGGCTCTTCTCGGGCTGCTTTAGCCATCGCGGCAGAAAGCTTTCCCGTCTCCCCGTTCCTACCGGGAGCAGCGGCAGGAACGCACTGGCAGCATCCTGTTGTCGTGAACGAGAACGCCCCACAAGTGCTTTCCCATGTTCGCTCACCCCTTTGCTATCCGCAGCGTCCATCTGTCCTGGCTGGCTGGGAGGAGCAGGACACACAGCAGGGCCCTGGGCACAGCGCTCAGCCACACTCGCCTCTGCTCCTCTCTGGCCGTTGGGCACATCCCTGGCTGACAAAACACCCTGTTTTACAGGAGGTTTTCTTGGAGGTGTGCAGAGGATGCCTGGCTCTTGCACAGGTGAATGTAGGAATCGTGCTCTCCCATCTCTCCCACTGACAGTAACCTGCTCTCCTGTACCAGCCCCTTCCTCACCACAGAGACCCCAAACTTCCCAAACCTACAAACTCAATCTAATAATGAGGTGTTTCAATGCACTAACACACTCTTACACGCAGAAGCAGCTGTTGCTAATAGAAACAGATGCTCAATTTCTATAGAGGCAGTTTACTCAGAAATTGATGCCAACACGGGGCCTCATCCTGCACGATGCTGTTGCTCAAGGAGAGCAGAGACCCACGTAGGAAACAGGCAGGGTCTGTAGCTGTTTGGAAAGCAGATTTTGATTTTCCTATGGTGTGAAATAGTTACAGGAGGAAGGAAAACATTCCCCCATCAACAGGACATCTGAGCAAATGCTCTGAAAGTAGCCACTAGTTTAGAGCACATAAGCAATGCCACACCTCTGATCTCACATTTGATATTGTGGTGACTCTTTGCTACTGTTGCCCATTAGCTTCAACACCAAAGACTAGAAACCCCATGGGACTTAAATGCTGTTAAGGAATTTATCTAAGAATTTATCACATGGCATGTGAGCCACGCAGCTCAGGCTGTGTCTATACTCTCCTGGGAATCTCAAGGCGTCCCTGAGGGCTTTTCTGCAGCAGTGGAAAATGATGGAAACTTGCTCAGTTGAGGCATGGATGCATGCACAGCATGGCATTCCCTGGGCTTGAAGGTCCCAGGGGGCTCAGGGATGAGAATGAGCAGGTGGAAGGCATGAAATATCCTGCCATTCTGGGGTTGTGGGTCCTTCAAATCTGCACCTGGCTACAGGACCTCCAATCTTCCAGCCACCTGAGCATCCCAAGCCCTTCACTCTCTCAGGACATCTTGTGCCCAGCTCCAGGCAGGAGGCAGCTGTCCAGGCTGCAGCCTGTGCCCCCAAGTCATGCAATGCATGATCCCATGTCCATCCCATTAACTGGAATATCCCTCTCTGGGTTACCTCACCTGTCCAGAGGTGGCCGAGGTCAAGCCTAAATTTCCCATTTCCCACCTTGCCTGTCTCTCCCAGCTAGCAGGCACAAAGGTTACAGGAGCCTGAGACACCTCCAGAAAAACACACAAGACATGGAGCCCTTGGTGAGGAGATGTTGCTCTCACTGCTCACCAGTGCTACACCTGCTTCTTTCGCTCCCATCATGGTCTAAGAGACACACATCCAGGCAAGCTCTTAATAACTCCTCTATTCCTATTCCATTTTGAAGGTTGCTGTTCCTACTTACAAGCACTTGGATAGTGAAAAGCCCTCAAAATTTTCTGGTAATACCAGATCAATTAAAAAAAAAATAAATTTCTCTCTGCCTACAGACCTTGCACTCTCTACATACAGTCTACTCTTGATTATTGGTCAGTATAAAGTCCAAAATTACAATATCAGCATTTAATCTGGTTTCAATGGTAGATTCTCTTCTGATTTCTATAGGTGTAGCATCAAGCAATAAGAAAAACTGTGATTTTAGGGTTGCTTTTTTTTTTTTTTGGTCTACAGATACGGTGTGAAGCTCTATTACATTTTCCTCCTTCTGCCCTCAAATCTGCCTTGTGCTTCCCGTAAAAGAGCAGCTCTTAATTCTGCTGGGAACTAAAGAGAGAGCAGAAGCTATGGCTAAGTGCAGGCTTGTCTCTCCTGTAGCCACAGGAGAGGACACAAGGTCCCTGCAGGACCACAGCAGCCACCACAGAAGCTCATTTGCTCAGTGAAGGAAGCCTCTGAGGGATGAGGGTTTGGGGCTGGAGCACTCCCCTGACAGCCCCTGCACACACAGATGTTTTATGAACTTGTTTTAATCAGGTGCCAGGGATTTCTACTCCACTCCCAAGATGTGATGAAAGATGTGCTCACCTGGTATCTGCTGCCAGATAACCACAGCAGGACAAGAGCAGCACCTGATGCAGCTGGCCCTGGGCTCTGTGTATGTGCTCAGGATGGAGATTATGTTGGCCAGGTAGGAGTCTCCAAGCCCTTCCTGCATCTGGCTGCCTCCTGTGTGAACTGGCAAGAGACCCAGGAGAAGATCTGACCTGTAAAATCTCCACCTGCTGTCCCTCTGGGTGAGGGCAGGGCAGGCACAGGGGGCCATGTGCACAACCAGAGCTGGAGGAGACCTCCAGGGTCCTCTCATCCACCTCCAGTTCAGGGAGCAATGACCACACCAAAATCATGTCTGGCAAATTCTTCCCCAGCCTGCCCTTGGAGAGCCCAGGGACAATGTGTCCAACCCCACCTCCCCAGCTCCATATCTGTGCTGTCACCCCCACCAGTCACTCAGCCATCTTTTGCCACCCTCCCTCCCAATCAATCACATTTTGTCTGTCTTCTTTGGTTTTGTTCTGCTTCTTTTTCTGTTCCCTCCCTGCCTGTTCTTTTTCTAATTTCTGACATTGATTTCAACACCTTTTGTTCCTCCTCATCCTTGTCTTCCTTTCCCAGATCCTCTTCGTGCCTGTCTCAAGCACAGCCCAGGCTGTGCAAAGTAATCAGCTCTGAAAACCTTTCCAAACTGTATTTTCCTTCTTGGAAAGAATCTCAAAACCAAATAATAGATGTTTATTTTAATTAATGATAGACCACAGCCTAGTATTAAAGTCACCTTCTGCTGACAGAATGCACTTAACTGACTCCTGATTTGCTCAGTCAGTGAGGCTGCTGGATTCTTTCATTAATTCCAGCCGAGAAAAGTGTCCCACAGCAGACTTGGCTGTGCACACGAGCAGCACTGTAATTACAGAGCACATCTGTAGTTAAGGTTAAGGCAGTCTGCTTCTGCAACCTGTGATTTTCCAGGCTTCTAACCAGGCAATGATGGGACCTGCTGAACCAAAACTTCTGCACTTTGCTCCTTGGTGAGTGCCTCATTGCAGCAGCGCTCCAGAGAGGCAGGACTGCACTTTTCAGCCATATAAACTGATAACTGAGAACCCTTCCCACCCTTCATGTTAGTCTTCCCATTAGCTAACTGCAATGAATCAGGGAGCTCAAGCCCTCAGTCCTGTGAGACCTGTGCAGTCACTTCCCTGAGACTGAAAGAAGTCCTTCCCTGATGTCTGAGTAGACAGACATCTGTCACTGTCAGGGTCTGTCTCAGACTTCTTCTGTGGACAAAAATCAATTATGACCCAACTGAATTTTCTTTAACTCTCTAGGGCAGGACAACTCACTTGCTTAACCTTTGCAAGCATATTCTGTTAGTATCAATACTTCATGGAACTGTAGAGTCACAGAGTGGTTTGGATTGTAAAGTACCTGAAAGATCATCTTTTTCTAATTTCCCTGCCATGGGCAGGGACATCTTCCACTATCCCAGGGGGCTCCAAGCCCCATCCAGCCTGGCCTTGCACACTGCCAGGGATGGGGCAGCCACAGCTTCTCGGGGCAGCCTGTGCCAGGGCCTCACCATCTTCACAAGCAAGAATTTCTTCCTAACACCTAATCTAAAGCTATTCCCTTTCTGTTTGAAGCCACTCCCCCTTGTCCTATCACTACATGCCCTTAAAAATTCCTTGGTTTCCCTACAAAGGTTTTTTGATTATTTGGAAGGGGATTTTTTGAGGTAAATATGTAAATAATATTTCACACTGAGAACTGAGTTAATGGCTGTTAATATCAGCACACTGCTTCCCCCTCTGCCTGGATAAACACACCAAAGTAAGTTCCCAGTGGTGGGTAGGTATCTGGGGTGTCTCACTTTTGCCATCCCCATGTCACATTCCCACTGGTGACCTTTGCCATGCCACGTGCATCTCCTCATCCTCTGAGCAGTGGGTAGACTTCTAGGGGAGGTGCTGAGCAATTATTGCTGCCAGGTCCTGGTGACCCTCAGGAAATCTCCATCCAGCCCTTCGTGCTCGTGTCTGAGGGCATGGGCAAACAGGATTCATTGACTGATCTGATCCAAGAGTAGAACAGCCCTGGGCTGGGAAGAGCAGACAGACTTGCTTCACCGCAAGGCACCATGTGGTGCAGCTGCCAAAATCCCCGAGGGGAGACGACCCCCGCAGATTTCTCTTCAAGCCCGGGGACCGGGCCTGGGGAGGCGCTGTGCGAGCGCTGGCAGCGGGGCCAGCCCCTCGGGCAGCGGCGGCTGCGCTGCTCCTTGCAGCCAGCGCTGGGACGAGCCCAGGAAACAGCCGGGTCGTGTCACTAAACCCGCCCCGTGCCACCCCAGGTGTCATCCTGGCTGAAACACCTCCAGCGACACCCCTCAGAACAGTTCTTCCAGACAGCGTTTGCAATACATCCACTCGTAAAACAGGCGATGCTGCTTTCGGCGGGACTGCTGCCGGCTCATGTCAGGCTGCAGCAAACCTGCTGACAGGCAGAAAGGTTTCTAACCTGTCTATTAAAGTGTTGAAGACAGACTTGAACAAATATCCTTCCCCCCCCCCCCAAGTTTGTTTAAATTAGACACTTTTTACTTCCCAATTTTATGTTAATATTTCGCCTTTTTTAAGACAAAAAGCCTGGATCTGAGACAACAGCCAGCCTTCTGCTGGCTGACACATCCCTAGTGAGGCTACAAAAGAAGAACAAAGGCCTTTATTAGAAGAATTATTTTAAAATATAAGCAGGTTTTTTACAATGAGCTGCTCTCAAAATCAGTGACAAATTTCTATTAAAAATGAAACCCTTAAGCCAAACACCAGTCAGGTCCCAGCCACTTGCTGGGGAAACCATCACTCTCAAGAATCAACAGAGAAAAGCCTGCAGCCACTCTGCCACCTGCCTCCAGGGAAGGAGGAGCATTTCCAAGGCTGTGTTTGCAGCTTGCCTTTCCCCCAGCCAGGCACCAGGTAACATTTGGGAGCCAGCAACTGTCAGGCTGAAACCTCTGCTGCTGACAAGCTGCTGGGAAAAGGTCAGTGCCTTATTAATGAAGCCATACCCAGCACCAGCACGGAGAGAGCACAAACGGCAGTGCTGGGAAGCAGCAGCCACTGTGCTGCCCGTGCCACTGCATCTGTCAGCAGCAGCCCCGGGTTTTAATTTGCCTCGTGCCCCAGCGAAGAGAATCAGAATAAATCAGGGAGTCAGGATGGGCAGTCATCTGTCCATGTTTCTTCTGTTCCACATCAAACCAGAACCATATGTGAGGCTCTCTAGGAAAAGGTTCAGACAGGGATCACAGCCTGAAGACACTGAGCTTCCACCCTGCCCTGGAAACTGGGACACACAACCAAGGCTGTGCCTTCCCCTCCCCACACTGGTGTCTCTGATGTCTGATTTCAGTCCCTTCTTGTCCATGGCCTGTCAGGAAGAAAGCATCTCCTCATTTCTTGTGGGCCAGAGGAAATCCTCTTGGAAGCAAATGCTGTGATGACACATTCCTGAAGGTGGCACAGACTGTCCCACAGGCATAGTGCCATGTGTCACCTTGCAGCAGGTACAGCTGTGGTGGCTGTCCCTGGCTCTGACAGACCTGTGCAGATCTTAGCTGGATCAAGCATCACTCCATGAATTATCTTTCTCCTGATAAACATATCTATATACATATATATACACATATATGTGTGTGTATATACATAGATATATAGATTCATACATTATCCGAAAATACAGACATATTGTATAAAATAACTGATAGCATTGGACATGAGGATGGGTTGCTGAATACCTGGAATAATCGAAGAAGGCAACAATTATTTTTTTCCCCTACAGGAGAAGGGTACTTAACAAAATAGAAATTTAAACATTATTTATAGGGTAACCTTGTCACCAAAGCCTCTTGCAGTGGAAATAAATTAGGGCTCATCCATCAAGAGCAAATGCTGCTGTTCCAGTCTGCTCTGGTGCAGCTTCAAACCAGACTAAGCAATTTCCCAGCGATTCACCGAGCACCTGGAGCTGATCCGATCTCAGCTGCCTGCGGCCGTGCTCGGCTGAGAGGTTAATCACCCTTTCCGCAGGAGCACTCCAGGTGAAGTCAGCACCACGTTAAGGTAATCTGGAGCTGCCTGATTCAGATAGTCAAAGTCACATCCCCAGGGCTTGCCTCCCCTGAGAAACCAATACAAAACAGCCAGGATGTGAATTACCAGGATGTGAATTATCAGGGCCACAAGCGTTTGCCTTAGGTCCTCCTTCTCCCCACCAAAATTAATATCTCCCTGTTCAGCCTAACCCAGTTACCACAGCGAACTGGGCTCAGTGACCCAAAGGTAATTTCAGAGTGGAGGGAAGGTGTGGAGATGGAAATTGTTGTAAAAAGCTGCAGCTTGGCAGTATCAGCTCTGCTGCTCCTTCAGACATTCCAGGTGGGTCTTTGGACATCTTTCCCTTTGGAGATAGGAGAGTCATCTTCACTTCCTACTCCTCTCTTATTTTAAGTAAGGAACCAGGTTTTACTTTTCTCTCTTTTCGAGTCCTTCAAAGTTCCCGACTTCTGCAATATCATCAGCAAATAACCTCTTCTGCCATGAAATGTTATTTTATCATTGTTAAGTGTCATTTGTCATAGAAAAATGACACATCTGATTTCTTAAAATGTTCCCCATGTGGGAGACCTTGGTTTCTCCCTAATTAGCACATTCCTTTCTGATATTCAGAAATAAAGGACATATTACACTCTAAAATTTCAGGATTAACTGGAGGTCACATCCAGCATGGTTGTGAACCTCGTGAACCATGGAAGAGGTGAGAAGACCGTGGGCAGTGTTGAATCATTTTTGTCAGAGAAAGATGATTTTATAGACTTTTATAATAGAACACAAGACCTTGGAAATGATTTCTGTTTGAGAAAATGACAGGGAAAAGCAAAGCAGCAAACCAGAGTGCCCCAGAGCTGATGGTTTGTCCCCAGAGCAGCATGCACGGCGTCCTTCAGCTGACAGCAGTTTCATTAGCAGCCAGGCATGCTGCATTTGCTCCAAGGTGCCTAAAGCACACCAGACTGACAGCCCTTCACTTGCTTTATTGGGCCTGTTAGTGAGAGGAGCAGGGAATCAATTAGCAGACAGGCTAATTAAGTTGTATGCAACAGTGTGGACAAACATCCCAAAGAGACTCTCAGCCCGCTGTGGAAGCTGGACCAGCAGCCCATCACCCTGAGGCTGCAGGAGCTTTAAGGGAGAAGTCAGAGACAAACAAGGACAAATTTGGGCAAATTGTGTGAGATGCTGCTCCACTGTGCAGATAGATCCATTAAATCCAGTCTATCCCATAGAGCAGGGAGCTGCTGTGGGGCAGCTCTACCCACAGCCAGCTGCCAGGACTCATATTCCCTCCCCACCCCATCTTCACATTTTCTGTAAAGTCCTTCTCATCCTCACATTTTTTAAGGTTCTTCCCTGGTGTGAAAAACCTATTTGGACTTTGGGGAGAGAGTTTTCTAGTTGAATCCTAACAGTAAAGTGCCTTTCACAGGTAGCAAATTACTGTCCAGCTTAAAAAATATGAAAACCCAGGAGGAAATCCAGGAAAAAAATCACCCACTTGGCCAGACTGAAAACAGCAGATTGCTTTGCAAGCTTATCCAGACCACGTGCAAGTATCCAAGATTTTTCCCTTTTAACTGTAAAGTAATCAATACCTACCCACTTGTGAACTTTAGTGAAAATAATGAAGTGGCACATATTTCTAGCAAAAGTCACGGCACATTAGGTATTCCAAAGGACTTATGCAAGCGTCACTTTCTTTAATACAGCCTTAGAGAAAATGCTTTAAGAAGCTTTATCAGCATAAAACATATTTTGAATTTAATGGAAATTAGTAATTGGCATGGCAAAGTCAGAGATATCTGAGTGGGATGACTTAACCCTGTTGGACAGTATTTTTCACTAACTATAATGGTTAATCTGCCAGTTGAGAGAGGAAAATGCTCTTCTATTGTCAAATGCAGTGAAACAAAGGAGGAAATTTCTGCAGCTGATGGGGACGTGTGGAAATAAATGGAATATGGTAAATTCTATGGAATAAGGTGCATTCTTCAAAATAAATCCAATTAACCCTAAATTGAGGAAACTGAGTCAGAGCAATGTCCCTGTGACTAAACTAAGCACAGGGGTTTGGTCTGGCCTCAGCCTCTGTCTCTTGAGCAGGTATCTTCTTCTGGCCAGGCTGGAGGGTGCTGGTGTGAATTTCCCATTGAAGTCCTCTGCTCTGAAATATTTGCACCTTTTTCACACCCATTCAGTGGTCGACTCCAAAATACATTTTATATGCAAACAGCAGAGCCCAAGGCTTGGATTTCCTTTCAGGAGCTGGCAGCAGAGTCCAGGGCAGCCTAGTCCTGTGTTGTTACACATTCCTGAATTTGTTCAATTAGATGTACGAATCAAACATACATTTACATATGGAGAAGCCTGACAAGGCTTTGTGGAGTTTAATTGATACCCTGAAATTTCTTGAGCTTTGTCTCTTACCCTGCATCCTTGCAAAGAACACCCAACCCCACTTACCACAGTAGATGAATTTAGAAGAAAGCCACTCTCTCTTGGGTCTCAGGATAATTTTGTCATTTGGGGTAGGTAAGGACACCTCAGGCTTGGGATGCATCCTTCTGTAGCTACAAGCCATCTGCTGGCAATCATTCCTTCACAAATTCACTTCCATTCTACCATCAAATATATCCCTATTAACTGAAAGCGAAGCTCTCTGAAAAAAAAAAAACAACAAAACACCCCCAAAAAACCCCAAAACAAAACAAAAAACAAACCCAAAGAAATCAATTTTTACTTAAAACCAACATACCCTCAAACTCCCTCCTATGAAGGACAAGTCAAGGCTCTTATTTATCCTAAATTCAGCCAACCTTTGGGCACTGCTGGGCTGGGCTGACCATGGCCTCCTCCTGGCCAATCCTTCTTGCTGACTCCTGCTGCTCCCTTAGACTGCAGTGCTGTTATAAAGGCTTCCTGGAGCTAGTTAAAAAGAGATCATTTTGGATTACAAAACTTTTCCTGAATTCTTCTTTTTTCTGGCACTTCTCATTTGCTGAAGTTTTGGATTCTTCATTTGAAGCAGCAACCATATCAAAGCAAGAGTGGTTACCAAATGAAAGCCCAAATCCCACAGGAGAGAGAACAGTGAAGATTTGTAGCCTACTAAAATCTAAGATCTAATGAAATCTCCAGAATCCCTATGCCACTAAAATGAATCACTTCCCTTCAACAAAATGAAACTGCCATACCTCCAAGCTTTTCTTGTAGTGCACTCAGCCAACTGTAATTTCTACTTTACATATATATAATTTGCTTTTGTTATAAAACTCTGAACTCTGAGAAACACATTGTCCACCTGTCACTGTCTTCCAGAACCTCCAGCACTGAACTGATAATACAACCTTTCACAGAAATACTCCTTACTCTCCACCATGAACTCCTTGGGGCAAGAAATTACTTTTTCCCCTCTTTTTGTGTGTTGTGCCTGACACAGCAGGGGCCAGATTCACATTAAGCAGCACATAATAGGATCTACAGCATAATGAGTGATAACAAGCAGAGTGGTAAATGATGTCATTTAGTGGTTACTGTCCCTGTGGTTCACTGATGGCAGTTTTTTTATTGAACAGGATTTTCTTCACAGTTTCTTACTGATCTAAAAGTCTGTCTCTATCATTATGCCTGTCTGGGTCTCTATTTAATGCTTTCCTGCTGCAGCTCCTCTTTTCCTGTCCCTCTTTCTCAGCCTGCTTCAGGGAGCTGGAGACTCTGTTCCTATGCATCCTTTTCTTTTTCTTTGCCTTTCTTTTAATTTCTCTTCCTTTCTTTTCCTGTTTCACTTCCCAGCTTGCTAAGCAGTATGGACAGTCAAGTGCTTCTGAAGGCCACAGTGGGACTGCTACCACAGAGAAGCAGGTTTGCCCCTAAACCAGAGATAATCCTCACAATCACACGCTTCAGAACACGCAGCAGGAGCTGATACAAGGCTGCTTGGTATATTTCTATTAATCACCTTGCCCTCATCCATCTGCCACCTCTTTGCTTTGGTCTGGCTCACCCAGCTCCCAGTTTCATAGCACTCAGTGCAGAAGAGCAAACTGAATCCAATGTCTCAGCACAACCTGCAGCATCTGCTGTTTCATACTGGGATCCCAGCACAGGCTGCTCAGTCCCAGCCTCATCTCTCTTGTTTGTACCACAGCTCCCATTAGACCAAATGAAGAACATATTAATTAATTTGTTCCTGAACTTGGAAGTTTCACATGCCTTGTTAGAAATAATCAAAATAGCTCTGTGTGGAAACACCTTTTGACTATGTTTTCTCATTATTTGCAAAACTCCATGGCTTATACCATGTGTTCCTTTGAATAGCACTTTTATGAGTGTGGTTTTCATGATTAACATTTTTTAAAAGCTAGTGAAATTTAAACAGAAGTAAATAATCAGAGCAGTGTGTTTATCTCCATCTGTCTTACCTGTTTTTTATAACAGAATTTCTCAACAATTCATAAGTTTTAAAGAAGATGCTTTTAAAATCATAACCACAATGTTTGATTTATCACAGATAGTGAGGCCAGGGTGTTTTCTGGCACAACAGCCAGAGCAGGAGGAGGCAGCACTGCAGTCAGGGAGTTCCAAGCACTGTCTGATGAAGAGGGTGAAGTCCAGCTCCAAGCTGCCCTTTGATACCACAGCCAGCTGTTCCCTGAGTTTTGTCCATGTGTTTGCCCCTGAGGAATACCTTGTCCTGCATGGCCCCTCTCTGCATTGGCCATCCATGGATTTCTGCAGAGAGTGGTGCACAGCAGATCTCTAAACAGGACATGATTGTCCTTTTTGTACCAAAATCAACTCTGTGAAATGATGAGCCTGGGTAAACTAACAGAAATCCTATTATCCACCAGCACAATTCCACTTCTGCTTTCTTTTGGAGGATGATACCTCAGGCATTCACTTATTTGACATTCATTACTTTTTCTGGAGCCCAGCTGCATTGGCTCTACCCCTCATTTCTTTTCTTCACAGCGCCAATCATTTTGATGCCTGCATAGCTCTGAAACAAAGCAGCCATTTCTTCCTGCTCTGCTCAGCCTGGTCCTTCTGCTGGAGATAATTCATGTGCCTCCTGTTCTCATCCATTCCTGGAAAGGGGGAGGGCTGGGCTATGTTTAATAAAAAATATACTGTTTACTGACCAAAGAGCTGTTCGACAGATGCTCCATTCTTAGCCATGCTGAAATTATTCCCTAAGCAAACAATACAAACTGCACACTTCATCTTACCCAACACAAAAATAAACAGAACATGCAAAATATATGGTTCTGGTTTAAGTTCCCATATAAAGAACACTGATTTCTACTTTGCTTAAATATTTTCTGCATAATGTTTGCTCGGTAATTTATTCTTTCACTGGCTACAACAAATTAAGTGTCAGAATCTGTTTATTTTATGGATTTTTAAGACTAATAGTGAGTCTCCTATTTCAGCTTAAATAATGTTGTTGATGAGATACCTCTTGATGGATTGTGTAAATAAAGCCAGATACAGAGATTAAAAAAACAAGAGCTAGGTTTTTCCTTCATTTTTCTTAGTTTACCAAAGAGGCAAGTCAATAAAGAAAACAGCTCTATTTTCCCTAAAACTTCTCAGGTGTTTGGGTTTCTTGTAGAGGTGAGAAAAGATACCACCTGCAAGATCACTGCAGATCTGCTTTGCTGCTTTGGGGTCCTTCCTACCACAAGCCACTGTGTCCTGTCTCAGATGCAGCCAAGAGGCCGGAGGAGATGGGTGAGGCTGGAGCTGGGGTGTCCCAGGGCACTGGGACCTGCCCCCTCCATCTCCCAGTATGGCCCAGGCTCTGAGGGCCCCTGGGAAACCAGACTGGGAGCCACTGAGGCCTGGCCAAACCACAGAACCCCTGTTCCTTCTGGCCAGGGCCATCCCTTGATGGGCTCTGCCCATCCTTGGACAAGCCAACACACTCAGGCCAGCCCTCAGCCCAGCCTCACAAGCCATCCCTGCACAGCAGTGCAGACACTGCCCTGAAGATGGATAAAAATCACTTTCCACCCTGACCTTTGAAATATGGAGCTATGTCAGACACAGCAGACACCAGATCTCATCTGGAGTGCAAATGTCTAAGTAAGGATCTGATCCATCATGGCCCTTTATCCTGGGCTCACTGTGGGCTCTGCAGGGCTGCCACATAGCTTGAAATAAGATCCAGTCTGAAGTTCTCACACAGTATAGGTATTTCCCACTAATTAAACAATTTGCTCACAAGCTGTAAGTGGATTAAGCCTGGCAAAGACCTTTTGTACCTCTAAAGCCACCTTATGTTAATTCACAAACAAATTATACCAATTTATTTCACACAAGAAGGCAGAGGGAGTAAGAATTAATTTAGATACACCCTGGCACTGCCGGGTGCTTACTGTAATTTTCACTGCAAAAGCAGATGTTGGGCTGTTCTCTTGCTTTCTTGAAGCTAAAAACCAAAGTAATGTGTAACACAGGTCTCCAGAGCCCCAGAGCTGCCATCCACCTGCTGCCAGCAGCTCCTGCCAATTGCCATGTGCTTGGAGCCCACCAGGGGTGAATTTTTGTATTAAGACTTTTGTAACAGGGTCAGGGACAAGCTCCTGCCTTGCTTTCACTACTGACAGACTTAAAATTGTCAGCAGCAAGGAGTGGAGGGGCTGACAGGGCCCAGTGTGTGTGTAAGTCACATGCTGCAGCAGGGCTTCCCCTGGGGACATGTCAATACTGGCTTTTTGGATCTTCCCACCAAATTTATATAAAGCAAAGTCAAACAAAAGAATAAAGCATCAGGGAACTAATGGGTCTGATTCATGGGGGTGTTTCTCCAGATTTAGGCAATTCCACCCAAAACTCTGCTTCAGAAATGCAGAAAAACTGAATGCAGAGACCAACAGCAGGAGCAGAGCAATTTCTGTGAGTAGTGCTGCAGGAGCAGTGACACAGCCCTTGAGGGAAACGAAGGATGCAGGTGGAAAGAGAAGAAAGGAGATTGCCTCAGTTTATCAATTACCAATGCAATGGACAGATTAACAGAATGGGGAAGGCCTGGGGGTAAAGAAATCACGTTCTGGCTGTTGCTGAGCTCTGCTGCCCCTGCTGGGATCAAGTGTCAGCCAGGTGGGTCATGCAGGGGTGCTGGGTCCTCAGCAAGGGCACAGGTGGGTGATGGGAGGGATGGCTGGAGAGGAGACATGCTCTCAAGGAGGGATGAAAAGCTCTTCAAGGGACTGGGGTGTTTCTCTGGCTCTTGGTGAGGGTGGACCAGTGACAGACCTTTTTGTTTATGCCTTTGGTCTGAGGATGAAAGGGCATTTTTGACACTGAAGGGGCAGGAGGGATGGCACTGACACCTTCCCAAGGAAGACAGGCACAACACAAAACAACTCTTTCTCACATCAAAGGATTATTAGACTCCATCAGCTTATTGTACCAGTGGGTATTCCCGAAACAAGTGGAGAAGTATTGGTCTGATTTCTCTCCATAGCCAGGGGAGTGCTGGTCCTGACTTGGCAGCAGGGATGAGACAGCTGGGCACAGAGGTGTTTCTTCTGTTTGCCCAAGGCTCCTTGGCAAACCCCACCTCTGCAAGACTTAGATCCTGACACTCCCAGGAGCAACCTGCCCAAGTGGCCACTCTCCAAATGAGCTGTAGGTCAGAGGAGTGTTAAAGAACACAGAATCATAGAATGGTTTGGGTTGGAAGGGACCTTACAGATCATCCTGTTCCAACCCCCTGCCATGGGCAGGGACACCTCCCACTAGACCAATTTGATCAGAAATGGTAGCAAAGCTGATGGGATCCATGCAAAATGGTTCCTTCATTTAAATAACTTTCACCAAAGTTTATTTCTTATGCAGCAGCAATGCTAAGAGGGATAGAACTTCTCTTGGAGCTTCTTCTCACTAAGAAATTCCAAACTCAAGAGAAAAGACCTGTAACTGAGACAAAGAGGATTTACTTCAGTTCTTTTTGTATCCATGTAGGTTGCTGAGTCTTTTCTCAGTGAATTACAATAGATCACTCAGCTCAGGATCTCTTTACAGTCTTCCGGAATTAGTTCCAATAGCAAGGGATGGAAATATTCCATCCAGGCAAAGGATTAGGAGAAGATACACACACTTGGTATGAAAATCAGCAGCTCATAAGAACAAAATTATTATTTACTATCCACCCTGCCACCAAATCTGCAGCCAGCACTGGGTTCAACCAGCTGAAATTAAGGGCTGTTTCATGTTTTATGGGAGCTGAAGGAGTCACCCACTCTGCCCATCATCTGTTGGGGGTCAGACCAGATGCTGAGGAGACCTCAAGGCACATGTAGGAGCTGGGAACCCAGCAGGAGGTGGGTGTAGCCCTCGGGAAGGAGCTGAGGTCCAACCTCCCCTGTCAGAGCACAGTTCTGCTGTGCCTGCCCCAACCCTCACACAGCTCATGGTCAAAGGAAACAGTGGGATCCCACAGGAATGGCTCTGTTGTACTGCTCTGCTTCTGTGAGGGGAAAGTTGGGCACACTCTGCCATTCCTGTGCACGTCACAAAGCACTGCCAAGAATCTGCTCTCCACTGATGGACTGAGCTATGTGACAGCAGCTGCCAAGCACTGCCTGAGGGTTCAGAGCCATCATCGAGGGAAGCAGCACCTTCAGGGCTGGTTCACTGGGACTCAGCTGGAAAATGCTTTCAAAATGCACTGAATAGAAACATAGATCAGTAGAAGAAATACTGTCACAGTAGGGACAGACAAAGTCACCTGTTTATTCATCCAGAATAGCCAATCTTTATTCTTCACAGCTCATATTTTTATGGCTTCCTAAGGCATCGTGTTTAATTCTAATTAGTTAGCAACTTATGGCAATTCAGTTCATTAGTTAGTAATGGCTAGTGTACATGTCCATCAAAAACTTTCCTCTCTAGAGATGTTTACATTCTTGTCTCCTGGGAAAAAGATGTTTCACAGGGGTAGAATCTTTCTTCTCACAGGTGCCAGTTGGTTCCCACAGGAACAGATTGATATGAAAGCTGATTCTCACTGTTACAATTCCTTTCTCATGGGAATTTCTCAGGCTAGCTGTTAGCTGCACCCAGCCTAGGCAGCAAGGCCTGAACCATGATTTTACAAGGCCTTTCTTTTGTAAACTTTTACCCATATGCCACAAAATACATCATAAAATGACTCTTCGAACATCACTGTCAACGGACCCAGTATCACAAATACTTTTATGGCATGTTTGCTTGAGAAAGAGACTGTGAAAGGCATTATTCTGTGAATATTGCTATATTTTCTTCTGCAGGATGATACAGCACAAACCTATCAATGCAGGCCCCAAGGTTGGAGCAACCCAGATTATCTCGAATATCAAATTTACAATCATGCATCGCCTGCAAAGGCAAAAAGATCACTTGGTATTGAGTAATTACAGCCTCATTATCATTGTAACTTAATTATTATTTTTATTGCAAAGCTTTTCCCAGTGTCAGACCCACAATCATCTCTAAGTAAGAGGTTTATATTCCTCTTCCTGTAAATCAAACTTGGAACAAATAAAATTTTGTGAAATTTTACTGACCTCCTGTTGTTGCCTTTGCATTAGCCTGCCCCAGCCAAATCCCTGTGCGTCCTCTTGGACAAACAGTTCAGCTCCTTCCACCAAAATTACACACTAAATTTGCAGACCCCTTGTTTTCCACTGTTCCATTCGAGAGCAGAAACAGCATAAGACATATAAAGAGTGACCCCAAAACATGAGAAACTTGCAACCTCTGCACAGATCATCTCTGAACTTGAAAAAGGGCTTAGTTATTTGGCTAACAGAAATATTTACCCAGCTAGAGGGAAAATACTCAGCCACAGATTTTTATCTAACAGTGTCTCTAGTGACAGCTTAACATGGAATTCGTACTCAAAGGGGTAATTTAACTTCAACAGGCTTTTTCTACAAAGAACACTGAAAATTGCACTTTCTGTGGTCGATGCTTTCATTGTTTCTGGTATAATGTTCTCTCAGCGTATAGAAGATTACTCATATTTTGTTACTCTTATTATTTACAGACATAGGTCTCAACACATACACAGGTATTGTGTGTACCACTGAGATGTTGGAAAGAAAAACTGCTGAGATTTCCACCTCTCCAAGAGAGAGAGCTTTGAACCAGTTCCCAGATGTCACATGACAGTTAAAATAGAATTATACTCATGTTTTTATTCAAATAACTACTCTAAAATTACAAAAGATAAGTACTACCTTTCAGCATGAATAAACTTGAATACATGCTAAAAATAATCCCACTTTAACTCCTGAAGTCGCTGCCTTCTGGAAGGTGTAAATGGATAGAGTTTGCTTTAGATGTTTTACATAACCATATGTCAAAAAATTCAATAGAACGAAAAATTGCATATCTGAAAAGTGAATCTGCAGCTATTTGAGAGGTAGTGTCACTTATTTTTTTGAACAGCAACTCATCTTTTATCTAAGATGAAGATCTTTGATGCAAATAATTTTTTTACTCTGGTAGCATAAAAATTTTAGGGGATGGACAAAAAAGTTTGAAACAGTCTAGGGATTAAGGTACAATTCTCTCACCCTCACTTAGAACTGCCTGTACTTAAGAATGTGAGTAGCCCTGATGAAATCAATGAACTCCACTGCAGAGAAAGGGACAATACAAAATGAGGAGGGCAAGCAGTGCCTGAGCCACTTCTAATAAATGTCCTCCAGTGGCAGACTGTGGTTTCAGCTATAAACCAGAATCCTCTCCTTTTTTTTATTTTTGCACAGCAGATTTTTACCTCAGCCAACTGGTAAGAACAGCACAGGACATCACCTTTTGGCTCTGCTGCCATAGAAGATCCCGAGGCTCCTGCAGATTCAGAGAGGAGTTATTTACTGTGTGTCACTTATTTCTTATAAAGTTCTCTCAGCACAGTGTGTGGCACGGGGCTGAGGGACAGCACAGCAACGCTCCAGCAGCTGTCAGGGAGTTCCTTGAGGAAGGGCAGGGCTGGGCTCTGTGTGTTTCCCATAACTCAGATGACAATTTTCATCCTCGACTCAGGCATTGCTTTCAGAGAGTGAAGCTGCTGAGCTTCACCAGGAGAATGTCTGGAACTGTGAATAATGAAAGAGTATTAACCCAAGCACACAGATTACAAGATACAGCACAAACAGCTTCTTTCTATATGCAAGGGTGAGTTCTGTAAATCCAAGCAAAGCAGCACCTTAAGTAGGCAAAATACAATACAAAATGAATTTGTAAGTACTAAGCAAAGAGTTTGAGAACTACTGCCAGTGGCAACTTCTGAGCATTTAAAACGTGGAAGATGCCTTACTGGTACAGAATTCTTCAGGATTCATCATTTGGGCTGTAGTGTCAAGTACAGGATCTCTAAATACCTTGGCCTTCACTCTGCCACTTCTGCACACATCTTAATTAAAAAGACACATTTTCAAAAATTATGGTATATATTATTATAAAACAGTTCTACTTCCCAACAGTATATGGTATCCAAATTTCAAGCTGATAAATGTACAGTGAGACTCCTTAATGTTACTCAGAGTTCCAGTGTGAGGGAGGAAATTACATACTGGACCAGTTCCCAGAGAGAGTTTGCAAATTCATTCAGGGTCCCTAAACACTGTGCATGTGAGCTGGTTTTCCAATATGTTACTAGGCTCGACAACGTTGAACAATTTTGGGGAAAGAAATTCCCTGTAGACATCCCAGGATAGCCTTTCCAACACAGAGCCTTTCCCTGCAGTGCCCAACTCAACAACCATAGCTGGTAGGACAGACTGACTTCATTTTTCATTACTGAGATCTCTTCAGCACATAACTTCACAGTTCTGCCTGCTCTAAGCTGGTTCTGCTCTGATGACTTCACCCTCTGGAAGTATGAATGCCTGCCTCATTTGGACATCAAATACCACGCACTGGGGGTGGGAGGGTTTTGAAAGTCCACAGCTTACCCTTCTGTCTTCTGACATGCATCAGAAATTTTCCCTACTCCAACTGGAGCAGAGAAATCCCTGCACAGGCTTTCTTTCACAGCAGTCCCTGCAGTCATACATTTGTAAATCATTCTCAGCTGTGGATATTTATGATTCAAACATCTCTTCTTTTATCAATAAACATAATTCAAAGCCGAGCCTTTGCTCTGTAACTATCTTGAATTCAACAAGCAAATCTTGGGCTTTTTTTTAAAGATCCAAAAATATGAATGTACAGCTAAGAATCTTTATCTTTGCAAATAGTCATTTGCCATCATTTTCCTTCTCTCTACTTTCAAGTTTTAGCAGAACTGTGTGATATTATGTCTTACATAATACAGACTGGATAATTACCAAATGTCCCATATGTTGTAGGTCATTCCCACAGCTGTTGATGCTTAAACTCTTGCCTCCTGTTTCTCCATCAGCAGGCATCCTACCAAGTTTTGATGCACACAATAGATTGGGTAGAGAAAAAGGATTCCTTTCCATTAACAGAAAAGGAAAAAAGGAAAAAAGGAAAAAAGGAAAAAAGGAAAAAAGGAAAAAAAAAAGGAAAAAAGGAAAAAAGAAAAAAAAGGGAAAAAAGGAAAAAAGGAAGAGGAAGAGAAGTTTTGAACTACCAGAGCAAAACATTTTAATTAGGCTGATAAATAAATCAGTCCAAAGAAGTATCAGAATCTTTGAGATGGCAAAATTTATCCAGCTGTGAATGTGAGGAGTGGATGCTGAGGGCAGCCTGGAATCTGGAGCAGAGACAGGAAATGATACAAACAGCTGCAGGAGAAGAGGGGTTATTTTATTTACATGAGACAGGATAAGCAGCACAGCCCCTGACCCAGGGCTTCACAAGGAAATCCACATTGCAGGACTGTCAGTGGCTGACACTTTGGATCTCGAGGAGCAGAATTCCTGAGGCTCCCACAGCCTCATGTTTGGGGGAAGGTAATGAGAGCATTTTGTGAGCAAAGGCCGTCGTGGCTCAGTGGGAGAGGCACGTTGTCCCATCAAACTGTGAAGATGCACAGCTTCCAGGAGGGTTTCTTTTTTCCTGCAGTTGTTTTGTTTAGCCAAGTATTATCTGTATTCCAAGGCAAACAAGATGGTGGTAACTTAGGGGTCACCTCATTCTCTCACAAGGGCTTTGTGAAAGGGGAAAGTGATTGTGCTGCCTCACCAGAAAAGATGGTGATTTGAGTAAGTAAGCTCAATTGTCTGAACAATATTCTGCAAACGAGTGAAAAAAATTGTATCAGAGAACAAAGGATGAGTCACACAGAATTACTCAATAAGAAACAGCAAGTCAACTTTCATAGGATTTGGGTGATGTGGATATCTCCTGAAATTATGCTTCACTGCAGCATCAGTCATGATGGAAACAAGACACACGCAGCAGTGAAAATACCCTGTCTTTCCATAAGTGGAAAATTTCAGGTGACAAAAACCAAAGCAAAGCTCAGTCACACTGTGTTTCTGATAGCTCATGTAAACTCTGCAAAGTGAGCCCAGAAATCTCCCAAAGAAGTCTGAGGGGCAGTGATGTTTTACCCACTATCCCATCAGGAACAAGAGACTGATGACAGGAATGATTGAGGCTGGATTTTGACACTTGAGCATACATAGAGTAGGTGTAGAGAAGATTACAGTTATGCACACAGATGGAAGAAGTAGATCACTGGAGAACAGAAGTGTGACAGTATTAAGACAGATAAAGTAATTTATTTCATAGGAAACGATTATACAGTTGAGAATCGTGGGGTGCTTTCTTTTCCATCAGAGTGAAAAGGAAAGAATATCTGATTTTATTCCACATGATCCACAAGATTTGTCATGTGCTTTTGATGGAGTCAGAGACATAAAATGGTTTAGAGAGTGGGTGAACATTTGGATTTCTACCTGATTGACAATGTGCAAGTCAGGGAATTGGCCCAGCATCAATGAGTATCTCATTAATTTTGGCATTAAATACTGTCAACACTGAGGGAAGAAAGTCATGTAACAGGTTCAGAATCAAGACGTTGCCCTATATTTGAAGAATCAGCATTAATATAATTTTACTAATTCCCTGTCCCAGGCTTTGCCCTGTGGAAGCTGGAGCAGTTCTTATGTTTAGGAGTGGGGCTTTTTTAACTCGTGTTTCTCAGTGTCCATTTAATCTAGTGACCAAACATAAAAAAAACCCCCCCAAAACTCTGCTGGCAGTCACCCACTGGGAGTTATCATGATGTCAGCAAGAAGTTCCACCCAAATCTGGCAGAATATGGCCTTCTGCTCAAAATTACAGCATTTTGTATTGCTTTCCAGCAGTGACGCCATGCACAGATCAGAAAATATTCTGCATTCAGGTGCTAATGCTTCTGTCTTCTGTCCCAGGTAAAATAAAGCAGGGCTGATTCCTAGCAGCAGAATGGTTTGTATTCTCTGTGTTCTGGCATGCTGAGGCCAAATTCTCTCTCACAGACAACCCAGGAGTTCTACGGAAATTAAAATATGAAATCTGAAATTCTGCTTGAACAGGATGGAAGAACATGAGTCTTTAAGGAGAAGAAGCAATTTGAGGTAGCTCAAAATTATTTCAGAAATTAATTGACTTTGAAATAATTGGCAATGCTATCTAGGCACCAGGTATGCAATTATTTATTTTATAAAGTACGAGTTCTAAGGGATGTTGAAATTGGAGAGCAGAATACTTGTATAAAATATATGGGTTTTCCTGCTAGTTTTCTATAATGTTATCTGTAAAACACATACAGACAGTACAAAGGCATCAGAGCCTTTCAAAGCCTTTTGTGTGTTCTTCCTCTGCACATTAGAGAGGGAAATATTAAGTTGAGCAAATCATCAAAAGAAATGTATGTGCCTAAATTCTCTTTGTTTGAGTAGACTACATGTTTTCTGAGGATCTGAGTCCAGAGACACCAGATGGTTGTTTTTCTCAGATATTTAGGCACCTACACATGCAAATAGATGCCCAGCAGTATTTTCAAGCATGTCCAAACGCTTCATTCTCTAAATAACCATTAAAAATATTGATGCAACGTTTTCATCCTACGATGAAATTTTGCATTAAAAAAAAAAACCCTACGATTTTTTTTTCTAAAATACCAAAGGAAAAAAATACTTCTGTAGAAATTTTTAACTGAAGAGATGAGCACCCCCAGGCTACAGAGTGGGGACCACACAGATCTGGGCTATTTCTGCCAAATGCAACACTAGACAGTGGAAAGCAATGGCAGCAGCTCTAGGAACAAACTGGCACTGGAGGAGTTAAAAACTGCAGTTAAAGAGAGATTCAAAGCTACAGACAAATTTAGTTGTGCTGCAACCATGTAGTTAAACATCTCTGTCCCTCCCTACCTTCCAGGATCCCCAAAACTGAATGGGGACACAAAAACACACTTGGGAGGGGTGATTTGAAGAAGTTCAGCTGACATTTACCCTACAAAAATTCAGCAAAGAGTCCTGAACCCCAAAAAGAGAAGAAGAAAGCAGTTCAGAGAGAAGATGAGAAGAATAAACACTAAACAAAAATACCAAATTTACTCCCCCTTTTCTAGGAACATGGATCTTGTGCAGCTGAATGCCAGCAGAGCTCTCTGATAAGCAAACAGCCTGTGCTGGGTTCTGCTGAAGAGGAATAGGGCGTCACTTCTGCTCTTAAGAAGAATATATGTTAAGAAGAATATGTGATGTTTTGTCCTAGAGATACTTTTTTTAGATCCTTGACACTTCAGTAAATTAGTTTATAGCAAAATACAAAGGAAGATGGTCTGGGGGAACAATTAGGGAGTTTTAAAATGCAACAAAAAGTTACAGGGAAAAAATCTCTTTGCTGTAATTGATAGTTTTGTCTCAAAGGAAATTAACAGAATTTTATGACTTTGATCTTCTAAAGAATGAGGTTCTTAACTTCATTAGTCATTTTGCTTCAGTTTCAGTATGGATGCCACAAGAGAGAAACCCCCAGCCTTTTAAAAGGGGCAATCCTCCTACATTTGTCACAGCTGCCCTGCTGAAGTTCCGTTCAAGAGATCAGTCAGAGATTTTGTGGCAGAAAATCCATTATAATTAATGAGCATTCATAATTAATGGCTGGCCTGATGTAGCCTTTGAGAAGGATCACAGCTTTTCTCCTTATGATCTTAATGCAATAATTTCACTTTATGATCACAACCTTTCTCTCTACTTAAAAACTCAGCAATGGGTTAAATGATAGCAGGAGTCCGATAATTCCACTATTAACCGAAGTTAAAAGCTCTTTAGTTTGCTGTTCTCAGAGACTGCACTAACTGTTCTGATTATAAAGCATGAATTTTAATAACAATACTGTACTGTACTCCTCACCTGCATAGGTTTAGAGCTAATTAAAATACAACAGGAATGTATCTGCTTCTATCTACACAAGGAACATGACTGAGTAACATCATCTTCCCTCACCTCAAAAGAACCATCTCTTGCTAACACTGCTTTCCTCTGCAAAGCTAAAAATCAGGAGAAGTTTTTACTTTACTAATGGGGGAAATTAGTTGCAAATATTTCTATTTGCTTTATATTTCATGCAGTTTTATAAGCACTGTTACAGGTAGGAAAAAGCAGATACTGTTTTTCTAAGTGACAGTGGAGTTTGAGTTTTTCAAATTTATTTCCACGAAATTCTGGCAATGAAATTAAAACCAATTTTCTTGCTCCGTGAAGGAGCAGATGTTCCAGAAGCAATAAGATTTTGGATTATTAAAATAGCCCTTGTCACACCCTGACGGATTTTATTTCGGGTACATTCAGGAAGCACAAGGTGCAGAGCAGCTTTGCCGAGGGCGTTTCCCGCTTCCCTGGGGTGGCCAGGGAGGACCAGGGCAGCCCCTGCCCGCGGATGGGCCGTGGCCCTGCCGTGCAGCATTTCTCCAAGGCTCCCCCCAGCACAGGCTGCTCCAGCGCGCCGCTCTCCCATCCCCTCTGGCAGCGTGGGCAGGCACCTTGCCTTGATTACTGCTAATTACAGGCTCAGGCGATGGGAGCCAGAGGCACGGAGCTGTCGCAGCTGGGGAAGAGGACGCCGAGGACTCGCAAGGATAAGCTGTGCCAGCCCCGGGGCGAGGGAAGGGTGGGCTCCCTGCTGCAGGCTCTGACAGCCCGGCTCCCCACTCACAGGTGTCGTTTGTCACCTCTCCCTGGCAGCTGGCCTCTCCTCGCTTCTGGCTCTCCACAAGGGTCTGACCAGCAGCCCCCCCCAGAAACAAGGACAGGGTGCTCCAAGGTTTGTGGAGAGACTGAGGAATCTGATCACCAGAAAAATTTCATCTGATTCCAGGCAGGGGCAATGCATTGTCACTTTTATAATAAAATGTATCTGAAATGGAGAGTGCTGGCAATACCTATCAAATCCTTCTGTGGGACTCAGACTCCACCACAGAACAAGGAATAAACAGACACAGAAAACCTGATGTACAGGTCTAAGAGCCTTTTGTCTCTGTTTTTGGGTGAGTATCTTCAGTGAACAGTGCAAATCTTTCAGATCAGCTCTTCTGTAGGAATGGAAATGACAAATTTACCCTTCCCTTGTACATCTGCAGGTGTTTTTAGAGAGCAGAAAAATAGAGAAGAAGTTGCTTTTTTCAGTTAAGGATTTCATAAAAAGAAATTGAAACAAAGTTTTTGTTCTGCCATCCTACTTCAGTTTGGGACACAAACAAGATTTCAGGTGATGGAAACCTTGTCTCAGCTGAGGACAGGCCATCCCCTGCTATGGGCAGGCCCTGTTTTCAGAGGTGCTCTGTGTGTTTTAGAGAAGGTTTCTATCATAACACCAAAAAGACCCTGGATTCAAAACCAAGCAGTGTGATTTCTTGAGTCAGACTGTTCTGAATGACAAATTAGAAATCACAAAACTGTTTTTCTTTATCAAGCAGCACACAAGCAATTAAACTCCGCAATCCCTGGCCTGCTGGGGAACGCTGTGTTCCATTTTCCTTTAATTTTTTCAAAGTCATAGATGGAAATACATCTTAAAGCAGTAGCCAGCCACTCTAAGGGACTGGTACTTCAGTGGGATGATGGTTTAACTTTCCAGAGAGTGTCAATACCTTATTAAGATTTCAGCTTCATCACTCCCAGGGTTCAGCTCCATCTTCCACCCTGTTTTAGATGTTTCTTCAGTCTTTTTTTAAAATTTTTTTAACCACATCAGAGCACCTTGCCACCTTTACTGATTAATCCTCTGGATCCCTGCAGGGTAAGGAAGTATTAACACGTCTGTTTTTCAAACTAAGGAGGGGTTTGAAAACTAAGATATTGCAGAATAGACATCTTGTTGCACAGAACATGACCAGAGATACCCAGTTTGGCATGCATGCAGGGAGGCAGGAACTGGGCTGTAAAATAACTTCCATCTGTGTGTCTAGGGGATCACCCAGGTTTAATAACTCACCTTATTACTTGCTGTTGACTCCCCTCAGTCAAGAATTACTATATACAATTAATATCAGCCTTAAGAAAAACAGAGCAAAAATCAATAAGCAGGGAAGAAGGAGGAACCCCATCTCCCCATTGTCACCTGCTGCCTGACGGACACAGCCACAGCTGCCCACCACTGACAGACCCTGCCCGGGCTCAGAAGGAGAGCAGGAAAAATTTCTGACACCAGACAGGTGAGTTGTACCAGAAAGAAGCCATAAATAAAGACAGGTTCTGGTAATCAAAGAACCCTGTGATGATCTGTGAAGCTTCACAAACAATCCTTGGCTCATCCCAAACACCTGACACTGGTGAAATTGATGTAGGGAGAAGGAGGGCAATGACAGAGGATTTCTGCCTGAGAGTTCAACACTTTTTCAAGGGATGATGGGGATCCCCAGGCACTCCTGGTCTGAATTCCCTACAATGAAGTTAACACTACAGTTAAATAGGAAGTTTTGCAGCACACCAGTGGAACAGGCAGGAGGAGGGTTATAGACACAGGTGGGATATGTTTTGTGCAGCAGCCTGGAGAAAGATTCCTTTTAATCTTTTTGAGAAGAGACATGAATAGGAGAGGTGAGAAGCACAATTTTGCACAGCCTCCCCAAATCCCCTTTTGATCCCCAGAGGATCTACTCAGGATGGGACTGATACTGCCTTTTATTCATATTGCAAGTTGGTGAGGGACTGGTAACACCAGAAGCAAACATATTCAAAACTGACACCTTGCAGTGCATTGTAACCCCTCATCCCTTCTTTTCTTACTAAAATCCAGCCCCCAATAATTGTGCTTAAACGCTGGCAATACAGAACCAGTGAACAGCTCAAAGCCTTGTTACTGCACATACCTGTCCTTGGACATGCCTCCCTGTCCCAGAGAGCACCAGGCTGGGCCAGGAACAGCCCCAGGGAGCATGCTTGTGCTGCAGGGACAGGACTGACGGGGTCCTGAGCCAGCACAAGCAGGCAGCCTGCAGAGCAGCACCACTGTGCCCATCCCAGGACTGAGCTGACAGCCCTGACCTGGCTGAAGCTTTTCTCCAGCATCCATGGCCCCTTTTGTTCCCAGCTCAGCTGACAAACCAGCGCTGGTTGACTCGAGATCTGTTCGAGTGTGAAGGGGGTACCAAAGGCAACTTTTTTCTACAATTAAACCTTTTGCTTTTTCTTCCAGAGCACCCTCCTGCTCGTGTTCTACATGTGTGGATGTATGGAAGGTGCATCACTGGATGACCACCCACATTTCCTGGCTGTGTCAAACTCTATCAAGCTGTGCTTTGCCTTCTGAACGCACCAAGAAGGCGACTGCACGGAGAAAATTACAATTTTTGTGAGGACCCAAGGGAATCCATGCATGACCACACAGAACCTTTCACCAAGGGTGAAGCTCTTCACCCTGCGGAACCCCCAGAAGCCGCGTGGAGCTGCCCACCATGCTGGGCCAGTGGAGGCAGGGCAGGGAGGCTGGGATGCTCCCACCATTCAAGTAACAGCCAGAGTCGTTCCCCTACATCCACTGGAGCAGTGGAAAGCTTACTGGGATGGCGGGAGCTGTGTGGTGCTAATTGCCCCCCCAGTGCCTGGATGAATCACAGCGCTCCTCCCAGCCTAGAGAACAAAGGATCTGGATGCAGCACTGACCAAATACACACAAGATCCCTTTGATACAATCACAGAATGGTTTGGGTTGGAAGGGACCTTAAGATCATCCAGTTCCAGCCCCACTACCTCAGACTTCTCTGGGAACTTCCTAAATGCTCCTCCTTTAGCTGATGCAAACATGTCCTGATAAACCTACTGATAGAAGTTCACTGAAATAACACACACAAGCTCTTCTGAAACAAAACATTTTCAAGACTCCTCTGCACTTGAGCCAATTTCTTCAGGCATCCTGCCCCATATTTAAGAACCAAAGGCAAGATCCCCACATTAGGTGTCTAGTGCTAAGTTTTATGGCCCTGCATTTGAAAATATGTTCCTCAATATCTGAATCTCAGGCACCTGGAAATAAATATTTGCCTTTGGAGCCAACAAAAAAGGAAATAGTCCCTGTATGTTATTTTTATTTTCTTTCCTTTATATGGTTTAAAGCTGCTTTTATGCGGCACTGGAAAGTTACAGCCTGTGATTTGTTGCATTCTGGTCTGCTAATAGAAACATCCCCCTGACTGCTGCTCACTCTGCAGAGCAGGAGGATCGTAATGCAGATTGTAAATGGTTGCATTACGGAGAAAGATAATGTTTCTTTCCACTTTCATTTCCCTCGGTTGGTGTTTATCGTGGTAGGGGTTGCGTAAGCATAGGAGAGAGAGTTCATGCATTATTTACCAGGCTGGAGCTGGGGGAAGGCTCCAGCCTTTCAGAGGGTGGATGAACGCCCAGCAATTCCCATGTGCTGAGATTTGTGCTGTGTTTGGTGGGAGCTGGCCTGAAGGATTGTTAAAGCAAACAGGATCATCCTGCCAGCCTGGAGAGCAGCAGGGGATGGGGCTGAGGGTCGCAGGCTCTGTTCTCCCTCCTTTCAGCTCTGCACAGTTTATGTCATTATTTATTTCACACCTTGGCAAGACTGGACCAGAGCTGCCACCGAGTCACCACAACCATCAACCAATTCCTTAAGGTCTGCTGGGGCTCCAACACAACTGAACAAAATTTCTTGCTCTTGAATGTAGCTGAGGGCAGACAAACCCAGAGATGGGGGTGACACAGGAGGAGGCAGAAGCCTTTCCAGCCCCAGGATTGTCCCCATGATGCCATCGGGGCCAGCGATGCTGACCCAGTTTGTAAACAGGACAGGAAGTTGCAACACTCTGAGGTTTATTATCATTAAACTCTGGCCAGTGTCAGAGGCTCTGTGTTTGTCCTTGCAGTGCTACTGCCAGTGCACATAAAAACTAACAAAATAAGCCACTAAATGCTGGCAGCCTTGCGAAAGAATTAAAAAAAATCCCAAAAACCAAGAAAAAAACCTAGTGAAAGTACTAAATAAGGAATAAGTTAATGAGGAAAAATTAAAAGGAACTGAAGACTTTAAATGCTCTTCCAAATTAAGGAGGAAAAAGAGAAAGGATCAGCTCTTATTTTTGCAATTAAGGTGTTATTTATGACAATTTAGCTGTTTTAAGATTAAGCCTGGATACAGTGCCACAGAAAATACATCTGATTTACTCCCAAGGCTTCTCTTCAGTTTCTATATGAGCAGCAGCCAGCCAGCCAGCCAAAAAGCACGAGGAGTTCTGAACTCCCTGTGCGCACACAAAGCTCCTGGGAAACACCCCAAGGATTTATCCCCACGCTGGGCAGCTGCCCTGTGACCAATCCTCAGCCCACAGCACCGGCACTGGAGCTGAGCTGCGGCGCCTTGAGGGCAGGAATCTCCCAAGAATGAGAGAGAACACTTTGTAGGAGCAAAAGGGGAAAAACAAAGATTCTGGTTCTGTGTCTCCGTGCAACCCGCATGTGCAGAGGGGTGGAAAGAGGACGCTCAGAGGGGCACCCTGTGTGTGCAGGGAGGGGACGCGGCCCCACGAGGCCGCTTGGAGGCACTCACCGGGCAGAGCGAACAGCCGGGCAGCATCCTGCGGTACCCTCGGGACTGTGCCCTCCCCTCCAGGGACACACCCATCGGCTCAGGGGAACGCTCCCCACGGGCTCAAGGGAGGGAGGAACGAGGGTGAAAGATGCCAAGGAGCTCCTGGCAGAGCCCTTGCTTCTGCACCTTTCTGTGCAGGGAGGAAACACCTCAATGGCCATGACATCCCTATTCACCTTCTGTAGCATTTCCCCTATTACAGAGTTGGAAACATTTGCAGAGAACCTGTATGTTCAACATTAAATCTGTGCACACTATTGGTAGGATTCAGCCCCAGACGCCCTCTTGTTTTTCCTACATATTAATAAAAACAATAAAGCAAATAAATTTTAAAAAATTGTTAAACTGTTTTGTTAAACTGTTTTGTTAAACTCAAAAACTGTTCAGAGAGGAGAGAGCTGAAGATGAGAAGGTGCTGGGAAGACATTCAGCTTTGCCATGCTGCTGCTCACAGACTCCCCTCTTTGAAGGAGGCATGAAAGGAGACATTGCAACACGATGGTTCAAACTCCGTGGCTCTGTTGATTTTTCCAGCCCTCATGGCTGCCTGCCTCGGCATCCTGTCCTTTGAACCCGCAGAGTAAATAGGTGTAACTCCTGTGGCTCTGCGGGCAGATGTGCTCCCAGGAGAAGCACTGGGGCAGACAGGAAAAGCCCCTGCTACCATCCTGGAGAGCAGCATGAGGCAGCCAGAGCACTTGGGCTGAAAAAGGGGCAAAGAGAGAGAGAGAGAGAGAGAGACGGGAACAAAAACCAAGAAACCTTCCATAGAGGAAGACCTCCTTGTGAATGAAAGGGTCCCCAGGACCTGTAAGTAAACACACAGGTAATGGCACTTCTGAGGATGGATGCAGGAGGATGTGAACAGGAATGTGACAGATGTGTCAGCTGTCCACCTCCCCAGCAGAGCTACTGGGGGCACAAGGGGTTTAACTGGAGCACCTGGAACTTGGCAGGAGATGAGGAGCATGCTGAGGGCCTCAGAGGGTGTTGATTTGATTTTATTTGATTTGATTCAAATCTAACTGACCGGAAGATTTCTCTTCTCTTCATTCACCCTCTGTCAGCAGAAACATTTATTATGCTAAGTGAAATGTTTAACCACTGGCATTGTTGGCTGCAAGAGCTCATCATAAGCAGCTTTAGCATTTGCTGGGATCAGCACCCTGGGGCTGGAGATAGTGTTTTCCTCTGCCCAGTTACTCTTCCTCGCTCCTCTCGCCTCCCGCTCTGTCCCCTGCCCATTTTTCAAGTTGCAGTGCGTTAAAATAAAAGTATTAGCGGCGCTTATCTGGTGCATGGGAGATTGTGAGAGCGAGCTGGCGAGCAGCCAGGAGCTAATAGCAGCATAAAGCAATTTGCTGAAAAAAAGAATTAACATGCTAATTGTCAGGCTGGAGAGGGTGCTGGGGATCACAGAGAAGTAAAATAAAAAAGAAAAAAAGGACATTGATTACTCTAGGTTTAAACAATAAAGGACTGAGGAAGAAAGAAAGGTTTTGAGGCAATTTTCTTCTTTTTTGTCCCGTTCTCTGCTACCCTCCCCCAGCTCAAAACCTCCAGCCAGAGCCTCAGGCACTCACGGGAATTTATCCGAAGATCTCTTCCTTTTTAGCATCGTGTCAGTGCCAGCTGCACCACGGGCTGCGGAGCTGGTCGGCAGCACCACGCAGCTCTGCCCTTCCCACGGAGCAAGTGGCGCTGCGGTCGGGGGCAAAGCCAGGTCTGGCAGACCCTGCACAGCCCCAGCCCGCGGGGAGGAGGTTTCCAAAGAACTGACCCTCGCCCATTCCCACGGAAGCATTTTTGGTGTTTCTTTCTTGAACAAAGGGACATCGCTCTTTTTAAAATTATTTTTTTAAAATTTATTTTTTCTCAAAGCAATGAAAGGAGTGCCTGGAAAGCTCAAGCAGAAAGCTCAGCCTCTTAACAGCCTCTCCACAGAGCGCCGTTAACTGGGATTAAGAAAGTCAACTAATGCTTCCCAGCACCAGGATTTCAGCAGCACGGAGCCTCCCGAGGCAGAGAACCGCGACGGCAAATCCAGCAGGATCTGAAGGCAGCAGCTGCCTCTCCGTGCAGACGCCGTTTAAGCCCGGATTTATGTGCATCCCACTTCTGAAAACCAGCTGGAAACACATCGTGCCTCCCCTTCACGGGCAGTGAGCGCTGCCAGCCCAAGCCGCGGCTGCTCCCTGCCTGGTGCCAGCACCGGCGCTGGAAGAGGCTCGTCCTCACCCCATGCCGGTGGAGCGGGGCACGGGGCTCCCAGCACGTTCCCAGAGCTCCCAGCACATCCCGGCTGACCAGCAGATGAGCCAGCGCGTTCCCCCAAACGAGGCGTGCTGGGGGAACGAGGGCCACGACACGAGGTACCTGTACCATTTTTGATTAATATTTGTGGATAAATGCTGTAAATATGAGCCAAGAAGATTTAAAAGAAAGTCACTGAGCCATGCAAGTGAATTGATTTGTTTTAGACAACATGTGGCTGAGTTGCATCCTTTTACAAGCAGGAACATTATTTGTTTCCTATGCCAAAGACTGACTGCGTTTGCCCTCCTGTTTTACTTCTGCTGTGGAAGAAATTTAAGCAAGAACATGTATAGTGAATTGCTCAATTCAACCAGTGCCACTGAAGCTCACCTAATGATTCAGACCAACACGCCCTACCTGAGCAGCACTCCGAGACCCGTGAGCTCCTCTGCTCTTTACATGTCGACAGCCAGGGTGTTAAAAGAAGGGGAAATAAATAAGCCAGACCTGGTGACTTACATCATTCTATTTTTCTTTCTGTTCTTGACTGTGACATTCATTGTGTTCTTCATAAACTGCCAGCTGAAAAATTCTTTTTTTGCTACTCTTCCTTACGACAGATCGCTCAGGGAGGCGAGGAACCCGTGGAGGACACAAGCTGTCTGACACTTCTCATTCCAGCAGGAGCAGGCACCAGAAACCCTGTGCAACAAGGAGTTAGTGCCATGTGCCAGGGCATGGATGTGACCCCCTTTAGAGTCATGGGCAGGAGGAGATTGCTGAAAATAATGCTGTATGCCAATCTGAGTAGCTGTAAATAAAAAGCTCTGTTATGACCTGAAGAGAATGCTTTAGCAAATTTATACAGTTTTTGCAAAAAATTGCCCCATGATTCCAGATTAAGCTCTGTGTGTATGCAAATGTCATCATCCACCCATTCAGAGTCCATACAAGGATAATTGTATTAACAACAGTCTCTGATTTGGGCATCTGGTGGAGCTTGTTCCCCCATGTTTATAAAACCAAGCATCAAATGTAAAAAAACAGTGTATTTACCTAACAGCTCCACACTGAGATGAGTTTACTTTCCAGACCCGTTTCTCCCAACTGCTGCTGGAACTGCATGGTGATGCTGTGGGAGGCCTGCCAGGCAGGAGAAGAAAATGAAAAATGTTTATTTAGGCTTTAGATTGTCATTCTGTTAAGGGTGTTTTTGATGTTTGAATGCATCATTGATCAAGTCTTAAGTTACTACTTATGTGAAACACTTATTACCTAAGGAATTTATTTTCAAGTTTCATAAGCTGCGAAGGAAATTATTTACCACAGCATGAAACAAAAATAATCAGGAATGGGAGAAGTGGGGAAAGAAAATGAATATATTTAATATTATGCAAACTAATGACGGGGTGAGCGGAGTGCTCCAAATTTGGTACACAAAGTGGGTAAGTTCTGAAAGCCATAAAACACAGCTTTATAGGAATAGTTGCTTTACTGCACAGTATCCCCACTCCTTGCTCTTCATCTAAACCTAGCCCAATTAGAAGCATGAATTATCAATGTGGCAACAGCTTGATTCAACACTGGTCACTGGCAACCCCCACCATTTCAAATTACTATCTGATTTTGTTCTAAAATCAGAACAAAAAAAGCTTCTGCTTCACACTGGTAGCTGACAAGCTATTTTGTAGATGCTAATTTCTTGTAAACTTGCAGTGAGAGCACAATCCCAGATCAAGCTGCATGAACTTGGGAAGAGTGTTCATAATTCCAATAAGCAGCGGGCAAAGGGCTTTTTTTTTTTTCTTTTTTTTTTTTTTTAATCAAATGGCTCAACATACAGGAGAATCGCAGCTATCCAGAAACACCCAGTCCTAAATCCTGTTTTAGCTGCAGTTTTGGGTATTGGATCATCTGGAATGAGGTTCAAAGTGATGTCAGATGCTGCTCCTAACCCTGTTCTTGACCTGCAGAGTACACCAGAAGAGCTGTGTGTATATAGGTGTACATAACTTATTTCATCCAAATGAGATCTTACAATGCAATTACACACACATGCAGGCTTGCACTTGAGAACACAGACAAAATGTGTATATATGGAAGACTGTTTGCAAGCTTTTTCTTTTTTAACCCAAAAATTGCACAGTTGATAACACTTCCATGTCATTGTCTCTGTTATCATGTTTTATTTTGCTCAAATAAGCGAAACTACTACATAACAGATTTCAATATTTTATTCCTTGATATGTGGCCAATATTTCCTCTGAACCAAATTTAACTGGTGTAATTCCAAGTAGTTACTCGAATGCAGAAAGCAACAATAAATGCAAGTGTATTTCTCTCAGCCCTTTTTGAATAAATCAAGTTTTATCAAATCAGGCATTTCTCATTTATTTTTAAGTAGTGACAGCTTGTTTTCAGCTACCAGCCATAATGAGTTTGGTCTAAGAATTTCTGCTGGCAAAAGCCTCAGAACCTGACAGAGCACACATTGCTTTGCACTCTTTATTTAAACATTCAAGAATAGCTCCAGAATAATCCTGCTTTTCTCCACAGCCTGGTTGGAGTAATACTGTGGAAGAACCTGTCATGCTGAGAGCGTTAACCGATTTTCTGGGAATGCTTTTATCCATGCCCTGTGTTGCTCTCATCAATACCCAGGATCATTTCTATTGCAGAAGAAAGTTCTATTAATGATATTCAGAATCATAGAATCCTAGAACAGTCTGGGTTGGAAGGGACCTTAAAGATCAGCCTGTACCAACCCTTCTGCCATGGGCAGGGTCATTTTCCAATGCCAGGTTGCTCCAAGCCCCTTCCAATCTGGCTTTGAGCACTTCCAGGGATGGGGCACCAATGTACAAAATATATGTGTAGAAAACATTCTTTTTCACCAGGCTCAGAATTCAAGCTGACCAAAAAAATCCACTTTCCAACCACAAGCACACCAGGGAGGGACTCACAGGCATTGCTTCACTTGCTGGAACTGTTTCATTAGATGTACCACACGTGTGGGGTCCCACGTGGATTATCCATCCCTTTCCCTCCCTCTCTGCCAGTCACAGTCCTGCCCCTGGCACAAGCACTATTCCTTGCATCTTTTACCACATTTTCTCCATGTGCCTTTTAAAAGGGCCTCTGAACACAGCCCTGCAGCAGCCTCTCCCCTCCTGATGGCTTTTCCCCAAGGCAGACTGGAGGTCAGCACACTGCAGCACAAAAGATGAGTGAAACACCAGGAATCTGGGACACAAGGCTGTGAGAAGCAGCGTGGTCCCCATTCAGAGAAATTCTCAATATTACAGGCTTTGCTTTCAAAAAATGAGCAGCTCCTGTAACACTTTGAGGAGCACCCGTGCACTTCACATCCACGGCTAAGTGCTCTGCTGAATCAGGACCTGAGTGGTGAAGGTTCTAACTCTCCCTCTGGGCCAGGGAAACAACTCATCACTTCCACCTGGAAGCTGATGTCACCCTTTCAGTGGGTTATTATTGTTGTGATATTTCATTCTGTTGGCTTCATCCTCTCAGTTGTGGATGGTTTTGAAGGCAGCTGCCCAGGCCATTGGCACAGGCAGTGCCCATGGGGAGTTTGCCACAGCACTGTACTGAGTAACCGAGGAGAAACCACCAGCTCTGTGCTCCTCTGTGAGAGCATTCCGTAACTGGGAGCTCACTCATCCCAGTGCTCTGCCTGAACACTGGGTTTGTTAACATTTTGGGGCCCCAGCAGGACCCATCTTTCTTCTCACATTTCCGGCTGTAGGTACGCTTCCCCATGAGCACTTGTCCTCCTGCACTTCCCTTTCCCCTAACAAAAATCAGGAGCTAAGGGTTTTCTACACCCTGTGCCACAAGGCCATGACAACTTCTGCCTGGAAAGAGCTCACCTGTAGGACTCACAGGTCAGTCAAACTGCACAGCAAGACAAAAGGCAAAGAATAAATCCTAAGAGCTAAATATTCCATGTCAGCCTGGTAACTAAGCCAGTGCTGCATGGCAAGGCTGCGTTGCATGATCACACTCTCCACACCTGTATCAAACCACTGGAGCCACTGCAATTTCTAACTCACTTGCTTTAAGGAGATTTCTTCTAGCAGGTTCAAGCTCTGCTTTCCTGGAGACAAGCAGCTGCCCCACTCCCACACAGCAGAGTGTGGCCAGACCTGACCCCAGATCAAAAGGTTCAGTTCAGCTCTGCCAAGGCAGTGACCCCATTGAACACTGCTCTACCCATGGTCCTTGATCTCCTACACATTTTGAGACACAGGAACTTTGTGATATTTCACCTGATATTAGAAACATTTAAAACAATGGAAGATCTATCAGACCGAGATGGTGAAAGGAAGAGAGACCTGGATTGTGCTCACAGCACATTTGTGTTTAGGAGATCCTTTCTTCCAGAAACTACATGTATAAGTAGAGAACTTTGCTCTAAATCCTGGTATCATTACAGAAAATCTCCCAGGCAACAAGGTACACAGTTACATCTTTTCAAGTTTTTTTCCCTCTTCTTGCCCTCCGTTTTGCCCTCCTGGTATCATCAAATTCTTCCCTGCAGGGCTGAGCATCTGCATAGAGCACCACTGGTGAATTCTATTCATGGACACAACCTGGTCACTCCTAAGTTTGCACATTTAAGTTTAATATACTGTACTTATCTTAATTTCTTAGAGGAAACTTTAGAATTGCTTCTATTAAAATCTTTAGTGACACTGCTCACCAGAGACCTGAAATCTCAAAAAACAATAGTCTCCATTTGGCTCTTACAGAACAGAGGCCCTTTTGTCTGTTTTGCGTCTGAAGTCAAAGTGATACACACAGCTCAAAGCTGTCTCAAGTGGCTCCTGAGTTTGCCATCAGCAGTTTCTCTAAGAGACTTCAGAAAATAAGGATTTGCAGGAGTGACGGGGTTACACAGCACTTATAATTTAGTCCTGGAAATACATTCTGTTATTGCAAACAACAAAGTTATTTCCCAAAAAGAGAACGGAAAAAAGAAAAATGTATTTATAAATAACAAAGCAAAACTAGCCTTAGAACAGAAAAGTTGCTAATTTAAAAGGTGTGGGGTTTTCCTTCCAATGTCTTATGGAAAAAAGGAGCCCTGCAAGAAGCTGGAACACAGAACGGCTGGAGATGACCCAACAGCTTCTACCCCCTCACCTCACATCTCCATGGGAGTGAAGTTGTTTTACAGCATTTGTCTTTGGGAGAGGAAATGTTATCTAAGTACACTTACTTCTGAACACCAGTTGGAAGCTTATTTCAAGACCTAAGTCTGAAAAAAGACTGATTTCACATTAATCTGCTGGCGTGCATAAATAGCACGTGTCATTCTGTCTCTGTGACACTCCTCCCTTCCCTCGCTGGCCCGCACCGCCCGCAGCAGGAACATTTCCGGGCACGGTCCCTGGCTGCAAACCCCGCCCGCAGCGGGGTCTCTGCTAACTCAGAGCAGCCCTTCGGTCACAGCCAAACCAGCTCCTGCCTGAGGCAGGGGGCTCCAGGGATGACAGTGACAGAGCTGCCCGGGACAGCCCTGGATGTGCTGCCCGCTGCTTCTGTGCTGCTGCTCCTCCCTCCAGCAGAGCACGGGCAAATCAAACAGCAACAGAGTTCAGCAATTAAAGATGAAACTGACTGACCTGGCAGAAACCTGCTCCGTACTCCAGGACAAGAAAGATCTCCTGTCACAGGGTATGGAACACCCAATGTTTAATTACTTGAAATACAGTGAGGTATTTGCTTTTCACATAGCAGTGAACAGAAGCAGCCTCTGACTTACTTAACACACAGTGCAGGCTGGAGAGGGGGTGCAAGAGGGGTGTTTGGCCCAGAACTTTTTTACCGTCTGTAAAAATCCCATTAATAAAGAATTTCAGAGGTTATTTCAGCTACCTACTCCTGGAGTTGTTAATGTACCTCCAAATTCCTCAGAAAGACCAGTAAAATAAAAAAAACCCCTCCTCATTTCTACATTATTTAAAACTTTTAATAATCAAAGTATTTTGTTTGCTTGCTTTTTACTTAAAGAACTATGCTTAGAAATCCACATAAAGCTTCTGGAAAGCCAATAAGCCACTGAAACTTCATCTGAGATCTTGCTCACAAATGAGGCTGTATAATCTGTGTAATACTATCACAGTAAATCTTCTGGGGATTTTCATGGCAATCATTGTTTTGGAAGCAAACCCATGAAAACAGTACAGTATCAAGAGTTGAATTAAAAAAATAAACTTTTACCTGAGTGATTGGGTTCTCATTCAGAGGAAAAAAGCTCTCATTATTGAGAAAATGACAGAATTTCAAGAGTATTACTGCAGGCGGCAGTCTGCTGGTAAAATTAAATCCCAAAGCAGGTTGCCCAGACAAGATAAAGTTGTATCAACATTTTCATTTCAGTTTTATACTAAAGAAATTTGACATTGTGGAATTTGGATTCAGTGTTTTTGTACCCATCCTGCCAAAAAAGGATTTAATATATGCACACCACTTTTCAACCTCTATTTCTGCAGTATCTTGGTAAACAAGGGAAAAGTTTTCTTCCCCACAATCTTTAAAAATAAGCTAATATACAGTTCACTAAACTTCTAAATGCACATTTTACTGCAGCAGTACGGAGTTACAAGAGACATCTGAGCAGCCCTCAGTTCACTGAAAGGCTGCTGGTCAGCAGTTCAAAGCTGGACACATTCAGACACGATGAGCTGTTTCAAAATGTTATGGTTGGCCACAGTGGTAAAAAACACCCCAACCACCCCCAACAGTCATCAGATTGCTGAGGTCTTATAGATAAATGATTTCTTGTACTGCCAACTGAAGTATCTCTAAGTACTATCAAAATGATACCATTTTGGCTGGCTGCATTCTACAAGAAAAAAAGAATTCTTTAAAATGAAGCTTTTACGTTACCAAAAAGCTACAGAAAAGTATTTTTAAAATGACAGGATCACCTTTGTGTGAGGAGGAATATGGACATGGAGAGGCATCAGCAGCAAGTTACACGTGATAAATTAACCCTAGTAAACATACTTGAGACACAGAGTTACATATAAAGGAAATCAGAAGAATCTGTGGGGTTTTTGTTTTGTTTATTGAAATATGAGCAGCAGTATGCAAAAAATATCTTTAAAAACATAACATAGCAAAACCTAGTAATTTTAAAATTAACAAAATAAAAAGATGTTTAGAGTTAAATGAAAAAACCTCATTGCTAGAACTGTGTTTCCTACAATGTAAACAAAAGCATAAAGGTTATGCTTGCAACAAACACAGAAGCAGGTTTATGGAGCAGCACAAGAAAGCAACATTACGCTGTAATCTGATGGTTTGGTCTACTGATTTGAATTCAGAATGGGAAACCCTCCTCAAAAGAAACTTAACAACTACAGAAGAAAGTTAGTTACATGTTTGTCATTTGAAGCAAAACATTTAGAAAATGGTTTGGTTTCATTTTTGGTTTTTGTTTGTTTGCTTTTCCAGAAACCATCACCAGCAAGACTTTGAGCAACAAGTGTTAAAACAATACCCTGAAAAAGTTACTATTTCAGACTAGTGAGGAAACCTGACACATTTAATGTCCTCTAGAGTTACACTGCAAGAATCCAAGTTAATCTTACACCCAATAATCAAAAACTTTCACACTGTAATACTGTGGGGGAAAAAAAAATCATTGCTTCAAGCAAAACTAAAAGAATGCCAACATTTTAAACAGTTCTATCTTGAATCATAACACCTGGGCTGTTTCATCATTCTTCTGCCTGTTGGGCTGTTCTGTCAGATTTGTCTCTCACTGGTCAGTCATGCTAGAAGGTTTTACTTTGGTCCTGTAGATTCTGTAACCCAGTGTCAGCCCTTCATGGACAACTACTTCATGGCTAATGCAGTTAATGAGAGGGATACACAAGGCACTGCCTGACTGCCAGCAAGGCCCAGGTGTCTGAGGAGCAAGAGCCAAGCTGCTGTCTTATCTCAGAGACCATGAAAGCACTCCCAGGAAAGCCTCCAGGATAAGCCTGCTCCAGGCTCTCTGCTGGTATTGCCAAAGCTGTCAATCAGTGCTGGGGTTGGTGCAAAGCAGAAAGATGCCCAGAAAGAAGAAAATACACTACAAAAGCCAAATCAGTTTTTATTGAGGAGTAACATCCAGTCTAAGCTGGGCTACACTGGAAAGGCTCCATCTGCCACTACCACACCACTGGCTGAGTCAATTTCCCCATCCCCCTATCTAGACCAAGGGGTGATTCCTGCACAATGTGCTGTACCAGGAGCAGCACTCCCAGCTCTCGAGACACCTCACACATTGTTGGCACCAGACAACTTTCTATCCAATCTATCCATGCACCCATATCTGAATTTTGTATCAGCAGCACAGATGAACAAGACAGGATTCGCAACACCATGAACCAGTAGCACACAAAATCTGCTAACCAGAAAGCTCCCAAAAAGCCCTACTAGGAAGGAACTGAGAAGTAGAACACAGACAAATCTGACCAGGTTTGCTCCTGCAAGCCTGCCCTGCCAAAACCAGCAGTCACAAGAATATCCCAGCACTGCAGCTATTAGTTTCAGAATATGTACACAAGCAGAAAAATGCCAGAGCACTTCAGTACTTAATGACAGCATCAGAAGTGGGTTAACTGGATATTATTGCAGAAATTATGGTTCAGTGCATGGGTAGCCAATCTAACCACAATACTAGCACTAAACACCAGCTCTGGCTCACAACACCCACTGCAGCACCCATTCTTCAGTCATTCAGCTGGCCACATATAAGCATACAAGTGAACAGAGATGAAGCCAAGTGAAAAACATTTTGGATAAAGTAAAATCTTGTACCTACAACTGCAATCTTTCCTTAATTCAATGTGCCATGTCATTTATTACATAAGCTAGTTAAGAAATATAATATTCTGTAGTGTTAAATATACATATTCAGCAACTTGACAAACGTCAGGCCCCAAGAAGAAAATAGAAGCTGGATCCTTTGGCCAATTGACTTGGCATCTTATTCAATCAAAAGAATTGTCTGTGGGCTGCAGCTCCAAAGAATGAAAGGGAAGAAACCAAAGCTAAGTGGCAAATTTTGTTACTCCCCTTCTCCTGAAGATGCACTCATCTGTTTTCAAACATACTTGAGAAACTGTTTAAAAAAACAAAACAAAACACAAAAAACCAAAACAGTAATACAGAAATTCCTGTACAAGAGAACATTAGGGTACTGCAGAAGTGTTACAGTTTATTCCTTTAAGGCAATTCATATAAAACATTTTAATGACACGTAAACAATTTTAATCCTTTAAGATCATTTGTTACTTAGGTACCATACGATGCACGATTTCCACATTAGAGGAGAAACTGTCATTCAACAGAAGACAAAAGAACTCGTTTAAAAAATAATTTTCTCAGGATTGCAGTAATTAACTGCAACACATCTTTTAATGTGTATTTGCATACTAGTTTTCAGCCTCTCCCCCGAACACTGAACCCTTTTCTGAAGAGGTGCTCAGGAAAGAGAAAAAGCAAGGTGAGGTTAAAAAATACAATAGGGTCTTTCTGCATGCAAAATTTTGTACATAATTCGCTTCTAATTTTCTTAACGTTTCTTTCAGCCTTTTTTTTATGATATAAAGGAGGGAAATACACATATGTTATGTAATTGATTTTAGTGTTTAGTACAGTGTTTAAGTTCTCTACTTTGCCAAATGCAAAACATCACGGAGTTTAACAAAGCCAAGTGCAAGGTCCTACACCTGGGTCCCAACAATCCCAGACACAGCTACAGGTTGGGCAGAGGAGTGACTGAGAGCAGCCCTGCAGAGAAAGACTTGGGGGTGATGGCTGATGGAAAGCTCACCAAGAACTGGCACTGAGCACTCAGCCCAGAAAGCCAATGGAATCCTGGGCTGCATCCCAGGAGCGTGGGCAGCAGGGCAAGGGAGGGCACTGCCCCCTCTGCTCTGCTCTTGGGAGACCCCACCTGCAGTGCTGGGCACAGTCCTGGGCTCCCAGCACAAGGAGGACATGGGACTGCTGGAGCAAGTCCAGAGGTCATAATGCTGGTAGGAGGACAGGAGCACCTCCCCTGCGAGGAGAGGCTGAAAAACTTGAGGCTGTCCAGCCTGGAGAAGAAGGTGGAATGCAGACCTCATGGGAACCTTCCAGTATCTGAAGGGGTTAGAGGGAAGCTGGGGAGGGCCTCTTTGTCTGGGACTGTAGTGACAGGACAAGGAGCAACAGGTCCAAATTGAAAGAGGGCAGATTTAGCGTAGACATACAGAAGAATTCTTTACTGTGAGGCTGATAAGGCACTGGCACAGGTTGCCCAGAGAGGCTGTGGGTGCCCCAACCCTGGTAGTGCTCAAAGCCAGGTTGGAGAAGGCCTGGAGCAACCTGGTCTGGTGGGAGGTGCCCCTGCCCATGGAAGGGGGGTTGGGACTCGGAGATCTTTAAGGTCCCTTCCAACCCTTAAAATTCTGTGATTCTTTAGATGTGAGAGAGAAATTCCATCGTCATATTAACACAGTCCTTCAATCCCATAAAGATGCCAACCACAGTTACAAGTCTTCTGATTGAACCCCTGCCATCAGGGACAGGATCAAGAGCACTGTTTCATGCAGGCTACAAAGAAGTGATTACTTTTGGTCATTACCAACAAGTCTGAATTAAATTACATGATCTGGAAGTAAAAGCTTCTGCATTCAGTTACTCATTTGCTAAGCCACTCACAGTCTTCAAAAAGACTCAAACTCATACTTGAAAGTGAATTAAATACAGTGTAATCACTAATACTGCATAATGTCTATCGAGAGACTAAAAAGGCCTAACACAGATCAGTTCCAGACAGGTAAAATAAACAGCTAGAACACCAAAAAGAAAACAAAAAACTTATTCCTTCCAAAAAGTAGTAAGCACTGCCATTTACAAATAGTAGTGTTTATGTTAAAATAGAGAAAGGTACCTAAAAAAGAAATAGCCTTGGCAACCAAATCCAAACGGCATGAGTGTAAATCAAAGCAAAACAAGAATCACTACTCCAGAAACGTGCAGGATGTTTACCTTGGATCAATTACTACTTTAAATGGTGGTTAAAAGAGATATTACAAAACCAAAGTGGGAAAAGGCTAAGAACTGCTATTCTGAATTAATATACAATGTGTTTATGACAGCATTTTCCAATAGAAAATACAAGTGTTTTTACACCACTCCAATATTTGTAAAAAGTATATTTCATGTGTACACTTAAAAAAAAAAATCACATTGTTCAATCTGAGGCAAATTAGCCATAATAAAGTCTAATTTTGCTTATGACAGATGTCAACCTTAAGATGTTAAAACACTATGCTAAAAATACAGCTTGCAAGCTGGAGCTGCACATGTTCAAACAGTTTCATACACATTAAAAATCCCAAATTATGATATGGATTTATTTTCTGAAGTCAGTCTTCATTAATTCTTGTCCCTACAGAACAAAAAGGTTTTCCAGTTAAGACATTTGTCTGTTTAAGTTTTAAGGGGAAGAAGGGGAAAAGTGTTCTGAATTTTTCAATAGACTGTTTTTTCCCTTAGGGCTCAACTGTCACTTAAGCATCACAAGAACAATTTGAAATGTAAAACTGATTAGCTATACACAATGGAATTGGTCACAAAGGGATCTAAAAAAACAAGTTAAATCATAAGATCCATTCTCCATATAGCTCACAGTATCCACTGGAAGTTTCTCTAGAATTAGAATAAGTTCGCTAAAAATAAGGCTGAAGATGGAATTTCAGCACTATGAAACAGATGAAATGGGATTAAGAGGAGAACCCATTTGTGTAAGTACTTTATCCAGCCACTGGAGGGGCCCATGAAGGTGAATTTCTATCCAGCACGGGGTGCTTGTGACATCCTGCCGGTGATATTCAGCTCCCCAGCCCTAGAAAATGAGCAAAATGGTCAATTTGAGGACATACTTGTCCTTTAAAATAACTATGAACAAGAAGCAGGAAATCATGATCTCAAGATTCTTATCTGAAGGTAATTCACAATCTAGTAACACTGATCTAAAGGAACAAACCCAAGGCTGGGAAGGAGCAGGAGGGAAGCTGCACCTGGCAGCCTGAATCAAGTCTTGGGTGCTACAGCCTCCTGTGGAGCTCAGTGCTGACCTGAGGATGACTCCTGGCCATGGCCACGTCTCTCTCCTCTTTCAGCCTCCTGCTCCCTCTCATCCACACTCTCAAACTGAGCAGTATTTGTCATAACTGACAAAACCAAGGAGACATCTTCTGGACAAGATGCAAACAAAACACCTGGGAAGCCCAAGTTGGGACTCCACACTAAACCTGAGACAGACAACATCTTGGTTAAACAATGCTCAGGAAATGCTCCTGTGACAATAACAGCACAGCTTGACTTCAGAAACTCCAGTAATGTCTTTTTTCCATAACCAGGGATTTTTTTAAAACTCATAGCCAATTTGAAGAAGCTGAAAATTTTCTTCAGTAATTATGCTCCTTTCTACTCACAATCTTTTAGTGGACTTGTTATTCACTTTACTCCTTGAAATTTAGAGCATGAACTTAAATCTCCTTTAACAAAATTACAGCAACCATAATGAATTAATTCCTGTCCTGAATACTAAAGTAACTGAATACACAGCCAACATTCAATACAGCAATCTGTGCTTTTCCTTTCTTGCACTGATTTCCTTCTCCCCCAGTTAATCACTTTAAATATACTTATCATTGAAAAGAACCACATCAGGCCAGAACAGCTTTGCTACAGTGCTAATGGAATTACTGCTAAATACCCAAACCCACAATAAACTTAAATACTCTCAGAATAATTTACCTTTACAAAACTCATTCGAATGGTGCACATTTTGGTGAGCTCATACACTGCTTCAAATCCATGATTGACAGACTGAGCTAAAAGCTGAGCAAACTCCTGATTGTTAAAAATTTTCAGACTGCATCCGCTGGGAATCTTGCATACAGTTGTTGGATGAAAGCCATGGTGGTAGTTGCAGTTCCTGCTCTGTACAAATATGCTGCTATCACTTAAACACTCAGCATAGACTTCTCCACCAACATAGTAGAGATGAACTCCTTGAAAACAAAGAGAAGAACATTTCAAATTACTTTGTTGTCTCCGATTTCGAGGTAGTCGTAGTAAATTCTATTTTATTGAGGTAAAAAAAAAAGTAAATTTCTGCCTGAGGAGGTTTTCAGAAAAGCTACTGCCAGCACTATAACACACTGTCTCATTTCAACACAGCAGGCTCATGATATACCAGCCACTAGGTGTCCTTCTCTGATCAATTACACAACAGACTGAAAAAATTACTGCCACATTTCAACTGTTATTTCAAGTTATTTTTCTAGAGAATTTATGTGGATTTTAAAACTCCAGTTTTATACACCTGGCAGCCTATGGAGTAGAACAGAAATAGTTGTGTCCTGGGAGAAGGGTCACTAATGGACATGAATGAGAAAGTATATCCACAGTCTGCTCTGACGTTCAGTACATGTATCAAGCCGAAGCACAGCTAAGTCCAACACGCTCCACTTAATTACCACCAGGCTTTACAAACCTTAGCATCAACAAAGACCCTAGATTTACCACATCTATCTGCATTCAGCTATGCACATGTTTGGAAGTCTATACAACATTATTACTGACTAATAATTAATATACAAAAGCTGCCCATCCCTTCAGCACCCAAACTCAGGTGCTCACTGCTGCTTCACTGAGACTGCTGCCTTCCTTCCCCTATCCCAGTTTTACATGGTTGGGATATAGCTCCATTTAAGTCTTCCCTGCAATCCCCTGACAATCCACTATGGACCATCCCGTGATGTGCCAGAGGAGGCTGCAGCAAGTCAACAGATGCAAGTTAATCTTTCAGACAGCAGCAACTGTTGTGAACATTGCCAGACCCACTCGGGACTAAGGTAGGATGGAGGTTACGGAGGAACCATTGGCTTCAACAACTACAAGCAGCTGTCAGAGCATCTGCGGTGGGCAAGACTGCATTTTCACAACACAACCCTACTCACTTAAAAAGACACTGACCACCATTTGCCAGCTACAGTAAAAAAAACCTTAGCACACAGGATTGGGTGGTTCTAAGGAGGCAAAACCTCAAGACCTTTCAAGTAAGAGCCATAAATAAACAGTATTTTATCCCTAAACAACCTTAATTGTTGTCAGAACAGTTATCATAAAGCAAAGTTTAAATTCAATAATTACTATTAGAGATGCAGACATTTTAAAGCTCAATATTATTCTACAACATGATGATGGGCCCTGGTTACACTTCTGACCTTAGGCAGATGCACAAGATTCCTCTGCCAGTACCATCAAAAGGGGTGAGTCAAAACAAAAGAGCCTGACAAACCACCCATGCCCCACAAATCACTTGTTCCCCTTTATAATATTATTTTATTTATAAATTTTTTTGGACAACTGCATTGCAGAGCCAAGTTTCCAACAGACACAAATAGAACTTCTGGTCTCCAAATTATCTCCAAAATTTTGTCATATTTACAGTAGTTTCTAATTAAAAGAATGTTATGGGACAGGGTGAATTTTCATCAATCAAAACTCAAGACCAACTTTACCAAATGCTCTTAGGTGGTGAAAGGGCTTCTAAACATGTGCAAGAGAAACAGGGTTCTCTTCTCAGGACTGAGTTAATCACAAAAAAAAAAAAAAATTCAGAAAAAGCGTTCTACAATTAAAGATAATCCAGGCACATTCCATCAAAGATGAAAACTGTGCATCTCTATATACTATCAGCCAAAACAGTAGAGGAAAACTAGAAGATCTTGCAAAACCTGCTGTCTCCAGGAATCCCTCCCACACACATCCACGCCCCATGGATTCACTCAGGCAAATGAGCCCTTGCAGTTTTGCATTAGCACTTCAAAGTCCTGCTGCCAACTCACCAAGATATTTGAACATACTGTAGACAGCAGGTAATACCTTACAACAACAAAACAAAACAAAAAAATCTGACATACTGTAAAGGTGTATGGAGAATTTGATTTAAGAAGTAGATATAAGGTAGAATATCATGGTGTATCCTGTAATGTTTCTTGGTGCTGAAACACAGACCACTACACATCATTTACCCTAACAAGCAAACCCCAGTGGCAATCTAGTTTGGTAAGGAAAGGGTAATATTTAGTCTTTTTAATTAGTGGCAAAGAAAAATGCATGCAATTCCTGACTAATTAGAATCAAACCATACCTAAGTTCTGATACTGGAAATGTAGATAATGTATCACAGCTCAGATTACCTCTAGCATTCTCATCTGAGAATAATCACTGCTGCAGTATAGAGAAGCTGAATAAAATAAGGACTTGGTTTCTCACTCAGTTTTACCTTTGCCAATGTGCCGCCGAGTGTTCTCGATCGTTGAGTTGCGATTAACGTTGGAGAGCAAACCTAAGCAGAACCTGTTCTTGTTATTGGAGGGATCTGTAAAGCCATCTACTAAGACACTTGTGGAAGATGCATGGAAAGCCTCCCCAACACGGTTATTCAACTCATAATACACAATGGAACACCAGTGTTTGGGTTCTTCATAGGCAACGGGCTGAACATCTGAAAAGCAAATGGAAGTAACAGTTTACATTAAGTGTTAAAATATTAAAGCTAAGGCTGTCAAGCAGACCTTCCAAAACAGCAACAGCCAAGTAAAATCTTAGTAAACAATTATGATGGGCAAGAAGTGACCTGATTATAATCTTAAATATTTTTACCTTCGTGCATTTTAGCTGGCCTGTTGATTTTACGATTATTTTCAGATTTTAAGCCTGATATTAAAGAAAAACAACCTTACACACACACACACACACACACAAAAGACTATGTGATAGCAGGTAAAACATAACTCTTCTGTCCACTTCCAAAAGATCTGTTATAACTGGTATTTTGGGACTCAATTTTCAGAGCCTTTGTGCAAATGCTATTCCAGCAACAGGTAAAGGTAGCAGAAAAGAAATGAAAAAAAGTTCAACTCACTGTAAGCCACATTATGCACCTGAGGCTTTAAAAGGAAAAGATGAAAATAAAAATAAGTAAGGCAAGATTTATTTCTCCATTATGTCTCTTACAGCCCCAGTTTTCCTAGGAGGACTGCCCCCACCTACCAGCAAGATTTACTGGCCCATTTGAAGTTATTCATTCAGTTTGGTCACGAGTTGCAAGAAGCCAAACTATGTAATTTTACATCAGACTATACAACTTACCTCTGGTAGATATATTTGGCATGATTTGAGGGATCATTGTATTGCTTGTGTCCATAGACTGTGAGTTATCCTGCCCCATTTGTTCATCAGGGGGCATGTATGCAGGAGGTGGAGTATCAGCTACAGACATGAAAAAAATAAGCATAAACTTCAACAATTTGGAGTATTTATTTATACATTCTACAGTTGTAAACACACAAAAATATTCCCCAACAAGGTATTAAAAAATTTGGCCTCATTTTCAAAGAAATCTGAACACACTCAGCTGTCTTTACAGTAAACTTCAATAGCTGAAATTTTACCTATGGAACCAATAACAAGATTGGAAACTTGAAAAAAATAAGATATGCACTTTTTTCTTTCTGTGTTTTTTTTTTAATACCTGCATTCCTGCATTTGGGCACGATGACTCTGCTTCCCCCTTTTTGTCACACAAACATGAGGTTTCTTGCCTACCCTCTTCTCAGTGTTCAAAAATAAAGCAGTAGAAGAAACAACTATTTGCTTAGTATAACAAAGGCCTAGAACAGTTTGGGGGTTTTTGCTGCTCCTGCAGGCTGAGTTCATTACAAAAGTGTGGATCTGTTTTCTTCCATCAGCACAGCACTCAGTGTGGCAACACCCTCCTATCCCCATAAATGCATCCACCCCAGTGATCCCAGTACTTGGCCAACACAGATACCCACTGACTGGGACACTTGTGGGCAACTGAGCAACCAGACAGAACAAAGACTAGGCCACTGAGCTAGTGGGAAAATAAAATCTTTACTCTATTAAATTCCTGGCTCTATAAACCACACCAATAATCAGACAGAATCACTAAGATCTCTTTCCTTTGTCCCTATCAATTTTTTATTCTGTATTTTCCAACTCAGTTAAACAGAATCGGTTTAATCCAACTTGTTCCCAACAAAAATGTTACTTTTTTCCAGTTAAACACTGTATTTTAATTGTTTTTATTCAGTGAAAGACATCAGTAAACTTCCTGTTCAGCATCCTGCATTTGCTTTCTTTTCATTGCTAATTCTTCTTCTAAAGTATGTATGAGTTATTCTATAGTGAAGCTGTGCAAAATAACTCACCAGTATTACATCCATGACGAAAAACAGTTAGAAAAATAAAACTGTAACAATTAACTCTGACCAGTGACAAAACTAGGAAGAAAATCCCACAAAATGCAAAAGAAAAAGCCATTTATGGCAAATATCATGAATCCCCGCAGCCATGGGTGACAACAGCTTGTGACATTTCAATGATTTTTATTAAAGTGCCATTCAGGCTGTACTCACCTGGCAGCTGAAAGGGACTCGATGGCCCAGAGCTGGCTGGGGAGCTCGGGTAAGTGCTGCTGGCTGGAGAAGGGGGGTAGGGGCTGTTGGGCGAGATGGAGAACGGAGTGCTGTTGGGCTGCTGGAAGGAGTCCGGAAATGTCGCGTTGTGTGGCATGTGCGGCTCGTTGTGGCTGAGGTTCCTGAACTGAACTAGCAGACTGTGCTGGGGGTTGAATTCACTATGTCTAGGCACTAACACTGGAGGTAGAACTGCAAAAAACAAACAAAATCCAGATACATTTAGATTAAAACCTGAGATATAAGGTAAGAGATACAAATAATGTGCTACTCTGCTCATTGTGGTAATTTCAACTCTAGCTGGGGTAGAAGGAGGAGCAGGGAATGTTCTGGCATGCCTTTACCCCTTCCTCTCTCCTTTATTTTTTTACATCATGCTTGATGGAAGATTCAAACTTTACTCTTGCAAGAATCACAAAACCACACATATTTCACACAACTCGAAGATGACCTTTTTTCAAAAAATAATAAACCAAACCAGGCTACATGTGGCACATACTGAAATACTGATGCAAAAGTGCAAAACACACGTCCGCATATGTTAGCAAATCAGAGCAAATGGAAATACAGTCTCTATTACTACAGTCAAACTATATAGTTATATATTGTCCTTTCCACTTAAGAGAAAAAATCTGTACTGCCATGTATTTTAACTTCAGGACTGCTGGAGTCTGGAATTCCAGTGCTGCAGCAGTTCACTGCAGCACTACAGTCAATGCAGTAGAGTTACAACCACTTTGGGGAGCAACGGAAGCAACTTCTCACCACACTGTCCAGAGCAACATTCTTCATCTCTCCCACTGCAATCCCAATTCTCCTCACCTTTCCCACAGCAGCACACTTTAACAGCAGGCTCCTTACCTGACACATATCTGACACACACCTTCCTCTAACTGATCATGCCTCTTGGTTCTAATCATCTCTGCTGTCTCCTAACTGGCAGTCATGTGGGGAACTCTACCACCCTAGAATTTTATTAATTTTATTTTTCATCTCCTCACTTCATGTCACACATTGATTAAATAGCAAGCCCCTGAAAGGCAGCCACCAACCTCCTTGCAAAGACTGAGATTTTGAAACGAGTTTCTCAAAGAAACTGAACCTGAAAGAACACATGACTGCTTTCTATTTCATGACAAAGGAGAACTTTGCACTAACTTTAAGGGCAGCAGGCTTAAGAGGTCTGTGGGAAAAGGACCACACAGCTCCCCAAAACCCCACCAGTAATGTACAGTTTGAACGTTCCTCTCCCAAACTGCCTCATACACCACATTTAATTGGTTGTACAGTACCAAAGGAGGATGGAGTGAATAGTTAAGCGGTTACTAAAGATTCTGTTCAGTTTACAGGGCAGTAACTTTCAAACATACCTGGGCTCTCCACCCTCTTGTAGTGGTATGGATTGATGCAGACTTCCTTCTGTTTGGATCCAAAAGGAAATTCACAAATATCCAATGGCTTCAGCTCGTGATGGCTTTGTAGGTCGGGCCAGCGCCACACACGACAGTAAATCACGTGGGGAAGGCCCTTCCGGTGAGAAACCTGGAGCCGTCCATCTAGAGAGCGGGGGATAGTAACGCACTTGCTGGGCTGCCCTGGACTGCTCAAGGCTTTCTCCAGTTCTTCCATAGCACCCTTTTTCTTTTTCAGCTTTTTTACCAAAGCATCAACAGCTTTTTCTGCCCATTTTTCCTCTTCATCTCCTTGTTTCCAGCCCAACAGACGCTTTACAGCTGGGCTAGTAAAGGAGAACAAACTGGCCATTGACGTCATTTGACACAAGTCTTCAAAAAGTTTGCTGGGTTTTGTCTGTTAAGTTTTTTTTGTTTATTTATTCAGTTTTTTCCAAATATCAGTGTATACCCAAAGCAGTTATTGCAACTGATGAGCCGTATTATTTCCTGGAGGATGACAAATGAACATAGAGATATCAGTGATGAAGTCTTCACATCAAAAAATGATGATTGATTCCTCCAATTTAGTTCTAGTAAAAAGATAATTTAACAAGGAATTAGCAAACAAGTAAAGGCTGTGGTAAAACAAAAAAGGCAGATATGAAAAGACTTCCTGTTTCAACCCTAGCATTGCACCTGATTTTGTTTTGAAACAAAATCCCAGAAGTACTATGACCCCACTCCAAAAAGGTGATCAGTCCCCAAAGCTTGCACTCCTGATTAGTGGGAAAAGGGACCATCAAGGGATGATAGGGACAGCACAGGTCCTGTTAATATTCCTTAAAACTGATTACTTTCTCTCAGAAGATAGGCTTGAGGAATATGCTTTAAAACTAATAATATATCCCTGTCATGGTGCTGCATTAGAAGACTAAACTTGCTATGAAGAAACAGGGAAGAGGCAGGGTGGAACCACCAGTTCCAAGGCCAATATGGCACGGAAATACTCAGCTTCTCAAACAGATCTTTATTTCCAAAAAGAAAAAAAAAAATCCTAAAGCATCTGCTTTTTCTTGAGCTCTAATTAGTTACCCCATGCTTTTGAGAATATTAAAAGAAATTAGAAAAAAACTGTAGATGAAGAAAACAAAGCACAATTAAAAGAAAAAAACCATTAAAAAGCACAAATCTTCTCCAGCCACCCAGAGAGGTGGTCAACCTTTTTTTAGCTGTAGCTAATTTTATGCTGCACTTCCTTATATCTTATAAGAAGAGCATTTGAAGAGCTGGATATTTTTAGCCTTGGCAAAAAAAAATTGTTTTCTTCTCCCCAGAAAAAAGAAGGGGGGAAAAGACATGGTGGAGTAAGCATTAGAAATGTGACCTTTACTACAAAGTGCCTCGAAAGGAGAGGAGCAGAACAACTGGCTCATGAATGGTGTTTTACCACTCACCAGCCCTAATGCAAATCCTCCCCCCAGCAATTTAAGGAGTACCGATGACAAGAGGAAATGATGTGCTGTGGCAACGAACTGATAAGAACTTGTAAAATCCCTTGTGAATACTAAATAAGCAAGTATAGACAATGAGCAGCTGGCAAAAAGCAAGAGCAGAGCTAAGAGAAAGGATGTCAATAACAAAAGATGCTTCCTCTCTTGCTACAGAGACTGCCAAACAACATTGTCTCTCCACTTTTGATAAACCACGGTGAATTAGAACACCTACCCTAGCCCGAGACACCAAATCTGCACATAAGAGAAAAAGGGGGTGGGGGAGCAAAATGTAAAATATCTCTGTGCTGGTTCTGCTACTGCTACCTTTAATCAAGATCTTTTTTCCTCCCATCTTTGATAAACTAAGTCATCTGATAAGGCTTTTTAAGTGTCTGGGCACATTTAGAGGCTCACTCAGGCACTTGGACAGATACTTTTATATAACAAAACCCTGTACTAAGCACCACAGCCAAAGCTACAGCAAACATCCCTAGGCAAGGCATTTACGTCCCCATGTACCCAATCCTATATTTTCTTTTATGGAGTTAGAGGGTGAGGAAAGCAGGGAAAAAACCCAAGGACACTTGGTGTTCCTTTACAGAAAAAAAATCCATTTATTTCATGCAGTAGCTTAATCCCATTGGTACTTTTTTGATTATTCAGCTTTGTTTCAGTAATATGGAAAAAAAATTGGAAAAGCAAAACAAACAAAAACTGTTTGAAGGTCTTTCTTCCTAGAGCTCTCATTAAAAAAAAAAAAAAAAAAAGGAAAAAAAGAAATTTCTCCCACTGCTTCAGTAACTCCCGAGAAGAGGGTATTGAGAAAAAACTAAAGGAAAAAACTCAAATAATTACGTATCACCTGTTTTCTTCAGAAATGTCACTATGTCTGCACCTTCAGACTAATTTAGTTCCCTCAGACCATTACACATGAGAATCTTTGCATCCTTCAAAGTAACAGGAAATACATAAAGGAAGATAAACTTGGCCAGGAACTCAGACTGAATTTGTTCTTTTACTGAGGATAAAAGTTTACTGTTTTAAAAAGTAAAAGCTGTTTATAGTTGCAACTAACTTACTTTCAAGCCTTGCATACATTCAATAGCTGCAAGATCAGCAAGTGCTCACACCCCTAGAAAAGGAAATGAACCCACCTAGAATCTCAGACCAGAAGACAATTAAAATGTTGTATTTTTGCTTTCAGCTACGCTTTCAAAGAACCTTACGCATCATCAAGGCACAAGATGCACTGGAAATTCCTCTAGTTAAGCTGAGCTCAAAGGAGATCTTAACAAACATCCCTGATCTATCCCATTACAGGAGCCCATCTGTATTAAGAAACCAAATTTAAAGATCTACGATTCTATGCTATGATCATGTAAGATTTTGTTTTTTAGTATTTTGAACATAATGCATCAACTAGAAAAGGTATTTTATTGGTTTTATATAATTTCAACATCATTTACCCACAAGTATGCTCATGGAATAAACAAGCTCACTAAAAAGAAAGGAAGTTGGAACAGTTCTACTAAGATGATATTTTGCAGTAACTAGTATTTGTAGGGCAAGTGTCAAGGGAACTATGATAAATGACTGTCCTACAAACTATCATTTTCGAAATAATCTGCTCTCAGTAACTAACACAATTGACTCTAAAAACTTGATATTTGAGGGCCCATCAACAAAAGCAAAGCCTGGTAAAACAAGTATTTCAGAAGTATCAGAACAGATTTGATCAAAACTGCTTCAGCTTCTTCCAAAAAAGTTTCCACACACATGCTTGTAACTCTAACCACTGAAAAATGAGACTGTTGAAGTCCTTAATACCATTCACTGTAACTCCATTCTGGCCACTTATGAGGCTTTCAAGACTTTTCAGCAGAAGTGTATTTGAACCTGTTCAAGAAAATCAAGGGCAAGAAAGAAAATGCAACAAAATACTAATAGGCTTTGAGAAGTACAAAAGGACACTGAATTTATCCCACTGTACACCTTCTAGAAGTTCATTTTGGAAGGCAAAACACTGAAGATTTACAGCTTTTGCCTTTTCTTACGAAAACAAGGCAGAATTAAAAAGCTTCATGAATCCAGAGCTGGCTTCATGAGCTATTTAAGGCCACAAAGCTGTAGGTTCAGGTATTTATGTAGAAACCAAACATTTCCATGTAGAAACTGCAATTCATGTAGGGTTTTTAGATTTCTGAATGTGTGGCATAAACCACAGTTAGAACATTTACTTGCATTTGCCGTAATTTCAGCATCTAATTTGTGAAAGGTTTCTAAGTAATCCTGACATCTGCCAGGAACAGCTTCCCAAGATCATCTGAACCTACAATCAATTTCTTCTGAGGCTTAAAAGCACAAGTTATGAGCTGTGATTGCAGTACCACAGAGCATCACTGAGCTTTGAATACAGAAACAAATGCTTTAAAGAGTCACATTTTCATTCAGTGGTGCACAAATTACTCCTATTGCTGCACCTCTAGAAACAGCTGGTAACAACTTTCATGGGGAAAGCTTACATAAATTTCCTAAGAGGCAGAGGGTCTATTATGCATTACCTTCTTTTATTAAATAACTTTTCAGCTGAGCTAGATCAACTGAAAACCACATTATTACATTAAAAAAAAAGCAGTTACAAACACTCTTTAAGGAGTGAGTGTAATGAATTACATGGAGTAGTATGAGGGGGCTTTTAAAGGGCAAGTATAAAAGGAAGTAATCGCTGTATCAAAATTAGACTTTGGGGCATGCATTATTTATACTTTTAAAGTTCTTGCTAATGACTTCAGCAAATGGAGGAAAACTAGTTGGGTGAACAGGTCCATTGTCTGAACCCTCTCCTTAATACTTCATCCAGCCAGCCAGATATAAACAAAGTTGGCCAACAACAGAACTTATATTTCATTTAGGCAGATGGGAGAACTCCACCACTTTCCATCTGCCATCACAAATACTGAGCAACTTGACTTCCCTTTAGCAGTTCTTGGAAAATTTTCTTAGCCTACGACATTAAACTGGCAAGGTTCATTTGATGTCATACCAAGAAATCTCCTTCTGGCTAAAAGGACCTGAGCAAGAGTCCCTGCAGAACAGAAAATGTAACATTACATATGGTGTACCTATTTTCATGAGATGCATTTTGTATGTAATGTGTTCTCCCATTGATTCCAAACTAATCTCCCACCTGCAAAATCTAGGTTTGAAGTACCATTAACCAAGCAAACCATCATCCCAAGCAGCAGGGCAATGAATGATGCTTTCACAAGCACAAGAATAAAATGGGTAAAACCATTTTAAAATGGGTAAAACCAATGACCCTCATCCCTTCCTACTGTCAGTACTAAGCCTGTGTTCAAATGTACAAGGAGGATTCTTTTCCCAATAATTTACTTGTTTGCAAATTCAGGAAGCCTCCTGTAGCATCATACCCAATCTGAAACAAGGAACTTCACTGCTGATGATTAGAAGCTGTTTTGAGACTCAACTTCATACAATAAACAAAGCACCACTTATAACCAGCAGCACAACTGGGAGTTCATTAGAGCTGCTGCAGATCTGCAGTTAAAGCTGTTCTGCAGACAGCTCTTGTGTTTAACTTTATTGCCCTTCAAACTCAGAAATGCTCAAGTATTTTTGACTCCATCCACACATTAACATACATATTCATACAGAAAGCTCAGAAACTCAACTGCAGTATATTACAGTGTGTTATGCTACATATACACAGATCAATACTTTCTTTAAAACTACGGCCTCACACATCAATTTCACCTGGTTTAATTAAAATCCTTCTTTCCTTATAAATTTCCTGACAGGAACTGTGCAGGATTGTGCTTGGGTTTTATTATCATTTTCCCAAGCTTACACTGCAGCCCAGCACACAGTCCCATGCAATGGCACATATTAGAGTCTTTTCTTGGAAACAAACACAGGAGAAATGTTAGCTCCACAGTTTCTCCATACAAATCAAGCATGGAACAAATCTTAAGATGACACTGTGGTTAAAAAACTTGTTCAATAAACTTGAAGGGCCTGCATCCTTCAAACCACTGCCACAGCCTCTCCACAGAACAGATTTTTCTTCAATTACCCTGTGCAACATCTCAGCCACAAAGAATACCACCAATGAAAAAACTTATTTTGCCCCTTCTCCCCGTAAGTTTAAGTAAAAGATGAAAGAGATTTTATAAAGTATATCAAAAAGGAACTTGTGGTATTTTCATCAGAACTAGGCTTGCAGTACAAATGTACATCCAGCTGACCAGAATCTATGGTAAGTGCTTTTATCCTAGCACTAGATTTTTTGCTTCAAACATGCCTTGTAAGGCAATATAATCTAACTGATAATATATGTAAACAAGAACAGAAAAGAACTGTCTGGGATCTTCAAAACTTTTACTAACCGTGACTGCCCTCCAAACAGAAAAATCTACTGACAATTGCTGACAGGGCTTTCTCACACAATACTTTTGCTTTAAATTTCCACATCTGTACACCATCTAAGATAGCTTGAAAAAAATGCTGAAGCATTTAGCTCTGTCAGCTGAGAAGTCTTTAACCAGCACTCTCTTACAAGAAAGCTAACAAACTCTGAGGCCAAGTACAAGCAGCAAGTAATACAAAATACATGGAAGATACAGCTCAGATAGCAAAGTGATGCTTCTGCTTCTTCTTAAAGTTTTTGAGAAAACAACTGTCAAAAAATAATACCAGTGATAATGATTTATACCACAAAAGAGGTCCAGGCAAACAGATCGCTAAGAGAGCTCCACTGCATTTCCAAAGCACCCTCACTTCCATCTGATGTCAGTAAAAGTTCAGAAAAATTATAATCAAAGAATTGAATTTGTTCTGCATCATGGCAAAACTTGAGTTTAACTCTGATATAGGGGAAGGGAGAGGGAGGGAGAAAACACCAAAACTTGCTATGCCTAAAAAGTACTATTTCTTAAAGCATCCACATTTACAGCAAAAAAATCCAATGCTCCCATGGCCCTGGTCTCTGCAGCTGCTCTAATTACTGAGCAATTAGCTTTTGTAGGAATTCTCAAAACTATAAACTCCATCTTAGAACCAAAACCGGTCTCCCTTAAGTGTTTTCTCAGAACTGTACATTTTCTCACACTTCTATTTCAGCTGACTGGCACTTTCCAACAGAAGCATTATGCTGGAAAATGCCACCATCAACAGTAGACAGCCCTGAAACTGCCTCCTGTTTTCAAGGTTATTTAAGATCTACTCTAACCAAAGCAGATAACTACAACTTACAATTCATTTCTTAATTAAAATTCCAGAGAAAAGCACTGCTACATTTCACTAAACATGAAAACAAAGGCCTATGCCTCCATTGGTAGGTTGGTGGACATGGAAAAGCAAGTGGGTGATTAGGAATGACCTCAGTACTACACTTGGAGACAAAAATGGGAAAATAAAGAGCATCTTGTACTTTTCACAAACCCTAAAATAAGCTAAAAAATTAACAAGCTGGACAAAGCCTTCTAAAAATGCAGACGTTCACATGCAAGACCTTCATTAAAGACAAGATTCTATATACTATGAGTTAGCAACAAAAAGCATAACCTGGAAAATGGGACACTCAAAAAGCTTTAAAAGAGGAAGAAAAATAAAGATGTATATATGTGTGTGTGTGTATACACTTCACTCCAACTGAACTGCATTAAGCCTGTGACAAGTTCACAAAAGCTACAGGATTGGAGGGAACACTGACAATAGTAATTCAGCAAGTTTTTTTCCCCCTTGCACAGAATGAATGAATGGCAAAGTATTCTAAATTTGTCAGTTTGTGACATGCACTGACCCAGAATTCAGAGACACTACTTCATAGTTGGTGTATCAGTAGCAGGGACTGTGACAAAGATCCTCTGTCAAGGATGACAGTGCTGGCAGGCTCACCCTTGGTGGCAGGTCAGTAGGGATACGGGCTTGGCAGGCAGTGTCCTGCACCTTGCCAACCCACGCCGGTCAAGCGCGCTCCAGTGCCAGCCAAACTTTTCTACGTGGTCACAGGAACAAGGCTAAAAAGGCTTCCAGAAAACAGTGCAGGAACTTGCACTGTGACTAATGATAACGGCAAAAGTGTTAAATTACTGCTCAACTGGCTTTTAATGAGCTGTTTATCGCTAGCCATGAAGATATCTCAAGTGCACTCAGCTCACACAAGAACAAATCTTCTCATTCTGAACATGAGCTCCTTACCTGTTATTAAAAAAAAAAATCAGTAAAGATCTTTAAAGAAAATATTAAAATAAAATTCATTCCACCAAATCTAACAGAGACATTTGAAGAAAATTGTACTTTAATTAAAAAAAACCCCACATGAATATAACCAACAAGGCCTTAGCTGGAAGGAAGGGAAGACATAGGGACTTGCACAGAATTGCCACAGGAGTATTTCTGCAGGTATGTAATTCAGCCAAGAGCAATAAAAGAGTTCCTAGCATTTTCCTTAGACATCTATAAAGAAAATGGAGAGGACAGTTTTCTGCAATGAAATATGTCCTCCAAAGCATTAAAGATCACAACATAATTTGCAAAGAACATTCAAACAAACCCAAAAAGTTCCTTAATTGAGCATGAGCACTCTATCTTGGGAAACATTTTTTTCCAGCTCAAATAATATTCAGTGATCATAAAAACCCCGCACAGATCACCCACTCCAGGTGCAAGATTAAAAATCTGACTTCCTAACAAGTACAAAATAGTACAGGGTCAGCAATTACAGGTCCTTCAAGTTCCATCAGAGGTTAAAACTACAAATCTCAAAAAAAACCCCAAAAAACCACCCTCTACAACTGTACACAGCCACACACCCTGTTGTGAGCTTTTGTCATGAACAGAAAGAAAGGCAGAGGAAGCCTGTCTTCCTTCTTTTCCATTTCTCAGCCCCATCATGATTCTCCATCTGGGCTTCCACTAGGGAAGTCCTCTTCAGAGAAAGAGAAAATTCCTATCTCAAATGTATGTCCTCCACATTTGAAAGGAAAAGAAAGGTTTGAAAAAGGTAGGTATCCCAGTAAGCACATGGTTTGTTGGGGTTTTATTTTTCAGAAATAAGTGGCATTAGGCACTTAGCAGCAATTTCAAGGCCAAGTGAACAAAATTTTAATATCAGAGGTAAGACTAAACCACTATCAAACGGTAGGGATTAAGACATTAAATCCAACACAGACAGGGCACTCTCAAAAGTTACAACACACTAATTATGAAACATCTTCAATTAAGTTATTTGCTGCTTCTATTAACTTCCACTACCACTAGCTGCCAACTTCATAAAGCATTACAGGTTTTGATGAGCACAGGCACATGCCTGCAAGTGTTTGCACCTTTTTCTTTACTGCAGTCAAACTATGATTCCTCAGAATACCAGGAAGATATTCTGTGCAGAACTGTAACTGACACACGCAATGAACTATGCTCATTTCAGTTTTCAGTATTTTAAAGCCACCCATGGAAGGCTAATTATCTAAAATTAACGAAGGAATGAAAACCAGCAAGAGATTTCATCTAAAACCATCATATACTGACAATCTAATTTCCCATGACAGACAAAACTTTGCTGATGCAAATTCTGACAGTTATTCCTTGGAGGTTTTGTTAAAGTAGTGAGCCCAAGTGATTCACTGCATGGAATTTCTAAATCCCTACCTATTCTACCAAGAGACTCAACAACTATTACTGAACCTATTCTATAATACATTCAACACTACTGCTGAATCAGTTCTTCCCTATCTCATTTCCCCGCGAAATATCACTCAATTACCTTAAGGTCACATTAGAAACCCCACAACTGGAACAAAGCACAGATCACTTGATTTCCAGTCTTGTGCTTTTAACCGCAAGAGCATATTTCCTCTATTAAATTTACAACCCGCAGAAGACAAAAATTGTCATTCTAAATCACCGAAGCTGTGCATCTGTTGTCAGGCAGCTGTCAGGGCTGGGCGCAGGCGAGAAAGGCCAAGGTGGACAAGTGTGTGTTTGTGAGAGTTGTGTGTGTGTGTGTGTGTGTAAGTGTGAGCCCTCGCATCGCCTCCCGCCTCTTTACCAGCGGCTGCAAACGTGTTTGTTGCTCTCCCCTTGCTCGGTCAGGCCTGACTCCAGCTAAGAGAGTCCTCCTCTCAAAAAAGAAACCAAAACCCACAAAAAACCGAAAAAATCCAAACAACAAAAAATAGGAGGCAACCCTCTCGAGCCTCTGCTGAGCACTGCGATGTTCGCTCCTGTACCGGCACCACGCGTGTCCGAGCAGCCCCGCGGGCGGCCCCGCGCTCTCCTCTCCCTCCCGGGCTGCTCCTTTCCCCCCAGGCCGCCCCCCGTCCCCTCCCGCCCCGCCGGAACCCCCGTGTCACCGTGGGCCCGCTCGAGGCCTCGGCCCCGTCTCCCCCC